>JADAXU010000149.1:150000-750000 GCA_018340775.1 Taxus wallichiana var. yunnanensis
AAAGTGTGGGACTATTTCTAGGAGTGTGTGATGAAACTGTAAGAGTAGTATCATTGATTGTAAGAGTGGTTGTGATAGTAGGTGGATTAGGAGTAATGCTAACTATAACAAGAGGTGCACTAGTGGTGGAGACCTGTGAAGCTTGAGAGATAATACATAACAGGATATGAGGTGTTATATATTAAATAGTGATGACTTGACGCTCATGTATGAATTTGAAACATTGGTGTACAAATAGATGGGATATCCCTAGTAGATTTAAGCCAATGAAGACCTAAGATTACGTCACAATGCTTGATTTTAGATGCTAAATAGTGAGAGGGTCAACTGTGATGGGTATATTTATGTACCCATAGGAATTATGCGACTTGCACTTGATTTGAGATGATGGGAAACCAATAGCATGAACAAGAGGAAGTGAACATGCATTATGTTTGAAAGTAAGATTGAGCATGACATTATTGAGAGATTTATTGTTAATGGATGTAACAATGTGAATCTGGAAGATATGAATGAAGAATGGAAATATGCATGATTGAAGAAATGGTTGGTTATAGAGTAGAATTAGTACCAACAATAAATTATAGAGGATTATGGGGAGGTTGTAGAGATGGAACTAGGCATTAAACATGATTAATAGTTATTTTAAATGTAGTCTTGTCATGTTTAGGAAATGGCTCACTAAATATATTAAGCTTATCATTATTGTTGTTAGGATTGGATATAATAGGATCGTCTCATTCAATTTCATTAGAATAAATTAAATAGTGAATTAAATGTTTAAGCTTAAAGCATCTATCCATAGAGTTCTTATTGCATTGGTGATAATCACGATATTCTTTTTCATCATTTTTTCCCTTGAGGATGAATAGAATCCAAATCGAGAGGTGAAGGGAGGGAGATAAGGTTACTATGAAGGAGTTGTTAATAATGCTAGAGGTGGGATTGATAATTAAGTAACTATCATCAAGGAAGTTGGGTTTGGAGCTTCATTGGTTGAGACACTACATTAACAGTGGTTTTAGACTCAGTTCGGGGCTCAATAGGATTACTCTTGAAAGTATTTTTACCCTAAAATTTAGTACGAGGTTGATTGGAAACTTGATCACCATATTTGATTTTTCCCATGGAAAGTATGTTTTCCTCATGATCTTTGAGGATATGACACAAGTGATCAAAGGAATAAAAGGTGTCAAAGATGACTGACTCTTGGATAAGAGGCAAAAGGATTTGTATAAATAGATCTTGTAATTCAGAATCAGTTAGGATATTGTTCATTTTAGTAAGATTAGTCTTACAACATAAAACATATTCACTAAGGTTCTCATTGGGTCCTTGTTTAATTTTATCCATTTGTGCATAAGATATTTTAGCTCCAATATTGATAGATAAATGTGATAAAAACTAATATCTAAAGGAGTATAGGATCGTACAAAATTAATAAGAAAATCATAAAACCATTGCAAGCATAATCTTATAAAATTCTAAGAAACAATTTTGTTAACAATGTATCATCAAAAGAATAATATAAGCAAGCAACATGAAATGATCTAATATTCTCTTATGGGTTTTATTTACCATTGAAACAAGGAAGCTTGGGTGAAATGAAACTAGAGGGAAGATAATAACAAGAAACCTCATGTGCAAGAGGATCTGTGTGTAGAAGAAGTAAAAACTTTGTAGAAGAATTAATGGTGGTACCTTGTTATAATTGAATAACTTGGGCTTGTATATTATGCACCAATAATTATAAATCATGGGTTCCAAAATAAGAACTAAGTTGAATATGAGAGATAAGAGGAGACTACAAAGTTAATTGTAGACATAGGAATGGAGGATGTGGTTATTATGGAGGTGATAAGAGTAGAAACAGGAAAATTAGAATCCTATATCCTTTTTTATTCCTCATGATAATCATACAATAATTTTTTCATGCAAATGTGCAACATGAAATTTCAAACTTTCAAGCACGAAAAATTACCCAAATTCAAAAAAATATTCCCAAGTCTTCCAAAAACCCTCTCCTGGTCATTTTTTATGTTATGTCATGCCATATTGAAATTTTAGGTACTTATAAGATGATGAAAAAACAAGTACAAGTTTTATGAATGTTGTGACAAGGTCAACACTTTCATTCAATGAAATACTTCTAACAAATGCTAGTTTCTCAAAGCTTAGAAAGGCCAATTTTTACCTTCTCGGGGGTGTACATCCTATGGGACAAAAAGAAAGGATAAAACTTATTAATATGTGGTATTAAAGAGATATGAAAATTTTGGAACTGATTTAGGAAAGTTTTGGAGGTTTAGGGAAAAATAACGCAACATCTGGTTTTTCAGGGGTAAGGAGCAAGCAATCAAAATTGGTACTTGATCTTCCACATATGATTCGAGGAACTCCGTAAGGATTTTGGAGCCAAAAAAATAATCATTGGAAATATATCATAATTCTCTACATGATGAAATTTTCAAATCTTTCACAAGACTCAAGTATCTCTTAGGGAAACTCAAACTATGCACACACACCCTATTGTCCTGAAGAAAAAGGAGAAATTTCAGGAGTTGAGGCCAAAATTAGAGCTTGAGACACATAATTGATCTTGGAAGGATGTTGGGAGTCAAATTCATATAATATTTCACTAAAATATACCTCCTGGAGCTCGAAAACATCATCGTCAATTTTTCTCTCTCGTAGATATCTTTGTCATGGTTAACCAATTTTGTAAGAGGACACTTTTCACCTCCAGGTTGAGGCACATTTTTGTGTCTCTCTTGTCCCTATCCTAAGGGGAAAGAGGGGATAATAAAATCTTCCCCACCCTAAATTTTTCTCTAGGTTCCTCACATGACCATGTTAAACACTGTAGGACCTATTTACCTATCTCTAACCCCTCTTGTCATGAAATCATGATGCACCACTTGTCATCACCACATGAGGGAACATTTTTTTGCCCCATTTTCCCCTAAGGGATAAAGGGGACACAAAAATTATTCCCTCTCTATCCACTTACCCGGTTCTTTGTGCAACCAAAAATTAGCTCATGGGTGCTTAGACTAGCCTTTCTCATCCTCTCTCTCATCTAACGTTGCGGTGACACTTGTCAAGCCTAGGATGAGGTGCATTTTATTGCACCTCTTGTCCCTATCCAAAGAGGAAAGTAGGGATAAAAACATTTTACCCTTGCTAATACCTTTACAAACCTTAACTTTTCCCTAATCGCTTCTACTCTTCCATGAGAAAATTTGACAGTAGGGAAGCTTGCAAACATGAAGAAACAACTCTCAACTCCATCTCTGCATATAGTTAGACCTTGTTACCACCATGGAAAACATGAAACCTGAAATTACATCAAAATACATAAATTATACTTCCCATCACATTCCAAAGACATCCGTGGTTGCAAGAAATGAAGCTTTCCTCATAGTTCTTCATCTAGAAATCGAAGCACGAGATCCCTGTATGAGGCGGAACACAACTAGAACTCATTATTTGCACTTGGATAATTTTTCTTATTGTCAAAGATTTAAGTCACCATTAATGGATGAGATGAAACATCATCTAAATGATAGCGAGGATCATCTTCACTTCCTAAGGATCCATTAGACGGAATCACTTGAAAACTGGAGGAAACGATCCTTGAAAAATCTAGTTTCACGTAAGCTAGTTTTCATGTAATGAAGGCCCGATATCTATGGATATGGAGGAATGTGTTTTTCATCAGAATTATTCCCTCCTTGGATAAATTTTCAATTACCCAAATATCCGGTAAGCGAAATCATCTCGAGACTCGGAGAAAAGGTTCTTCAACAATCGAGTTTCATGCAAACTACTTTTTGCATGATGAAGTTGTTGATTTTTCTAGATATTGAGGAATGATTGTTTTCTCATTATTTTTTCCGTATTTGATAAAAAAATAATTTTCCCACTCATTCAGGTGAAGGAATCATCCAATAAATTTAGTGCATAACCTCTAAATAAAACCCATAATTTCAAGACCTCTTTCATTGCTATCCGACACCCCGCAATGCCCATCACGAGGCATGAATAAAAATAATAAGTGGTCGAACAATGTTAGTTCTCAAAATTTTGGTCCTTTAGAAAAATAAGAAGTATAATGAATTTAAACAAGGAAAAATTTCCAAAAATAGTAGTCATGGTCCTACCTACTAAAAATAGAAAGTCTTTGTTTTTGATGCAGAAAGTTGCAGTTGGCTCCATTTTCCCTCATCTCATTTATTTTTGACATCCTCATAGGTTTTTAATGTGGTTTAATTTCTCAAACAAGTTAATTCACTGTTCACGTGAACCTTGAAGTATCATCTTGAGCTCAATTATGTCTAGAAGCAAGGTAGAAGAACATATCAAGGTGCAGCAAGTGAGAGCCAAAGACATTGTGTAGTTGGAAGGGGTTTAAAAAGTTTTAAAATATTAATTATAATCCAAGTTAAATAGGTCATCATATCCCATTAATCAAGTTATATCCATCATCATCTCTTAGTGAGCTGGTTGAGGCGATCTGGGTGAGCTAGGCGAGCTCGGTGAGCTGGTTGAAGTGGGCTCAGTGAGTTGGCTCGGAAAACTTGGTGAGCACGTTTAATTGAGATTAGTGAGATAATTGAGTCAATATATTTGAAATAGGAGAGTTGATTGAGTTTATTTTATTTGAGTTGGGTGATTAAAATAAGTTGGGTGCTCACATGTCACTAAATACGTAGCTTACAATGTTGCAATGCGGTGTGTGGGACAATAATATAATCATCATGAGGTTTTTGCATCATGAATGAAAATTGTGAAATATTAAGGAGAAAGAGAGTGATCCTCACTCTCATTGTGAGATCCAAAATTCATCATCATGGGTGATGTTTATTTTCATCTCAAGCTCACATTAGGGAGGTCTGTCTATATTGTTTCTAAACACTCACGGTCAACGAACTGAGGTGTTTGTGCATCTAAAAGTAGGATGAGATTGTTACCACCATGTATCGAGATCATTAAGTTCTACATAAAAAGGATCTTCTTCAACATATCATTCAATCCCTTTCCCTTCTCCTCTTCTCTCCCTTTCTTCTAATTCTTCGTTGTACACAATCATGGTATTTTGTCCTATTTTCTTAAGTGACAATATTTGTAAATTGTAAAAGTACTTTCTCAAAATAATAAGAGAGGTAATTAATTTTTATCTTCTAAGTTCAATTAAAGGGTCACAATTGGAATAGAAACATGAAGATTCATATGGGGATATATGAGAAAAAAATTCACAAGGCTATAAATTGGAATAGATTCTCCATTACAAAATATCTTGAAATCTTGTAAATTTTAGTTCTTAGTAGAATTTATGGATTGTTGTAGATTTTTTTAGATTTATATTCATCACTACACAAGAAATAAAAACTAGATTTCTTCCATTTCCTTTGCTCATGTTTTCCTCTGCGCTCTCTCTCTCTCTCTCTCTCTCTCTCTCTCAACTTTGCAAGTATGGTGATCAAGAAGGAACTTGGTGTCCTTGATAGATGAAACTAAATAATGGTGTGTCTCTAGTTTGTCAGTCTCATTAATTGCATTGTTGTCTTCCTCTAATTGAATGATGAACTACTTTGGTTGTTGTGTGTGAACTCTATTATTGCCTACTCACAACAATAGCCTTCCTTTTCCTAATTTCTCTCCTTCACCACTCAACGTTGTAAATTCCTCCATTGTACCCCATATAAGAACTTTGCCACCGGTTTAGTGAAGTGTTCCTGTGTGATCCTAGACCTATTTGGCCACCCAAAAACATTAGGTAAAATTAGGATAGTTTCAAATTTAATAATGTGAGTCTCCCCATATAGAAGAAGGATGGGAATACCCCCATGAGCATTGGTGGAAACATGTAATTTTCTACATGATAAATTATTTCACCAACAGTTTTTGGTGACTCATAGTGATATATTTTCTCTTGTGTGCCGAATAGATCTCTGAAAATTCAAAAAAAAAAAAAAAAACCAAAATAATGTATATGCTAAAAATATTTTTTGCAAATCTGTTGAGAAATCTACACTTTTCAATTTTCCTTATTTCCTAAGCACTTGAGGAAAATTGGTAGAAAGAAGGTACACCTGAGCGAATCGTGCAGGTGGAATTGTTGAGCCCACATTTGAGGAACAACAAAGGGCTAATTTTAGAGTTCCTATTACACTAGTAAGAAGACAAGTTACTAGAGATCCCCTTGAAGGTCATAGAGAAGAATGATTTATAAAACCACTAGTCTTCATTCCACAAGAAAAAGAAAGAGAAGAACTAGAAATGGTTGCACAAGCACATGTACCATGGGGATATAACACTAGTCCATTGGCTATGGCTCCACCACTCCATGAACTTCCTCAAGGATCAAGAAAGAACTTTCCAAAGTTATAGGGAGATGGTTAACAATGTCCTAACGATCATATCACAACCTTCATCATAGCCTATGGCATCCTTAGAGTACAACATGAAGATGTTGTGGTATGATTGTTTTTGGAAATATTGCAATATGTCATGGTGGACCGATTCTACTATTTACATTCACACTCAATTGCTGATTTGGCTGGTATGAAAAAGAATTTTAAAGAAATATTCAATACCACCAAATAATCTCATACCCTCATTGCTCAACTTAATCAAATGAAGAAAGAACTCTAAAATTACACAAGAGAATTTGTGGAGAAATTCATCAAGCTGATCAACAAGATTCTCGTCATTTCCTTTCCTAATACAAATAACTTAAAGATGTTCTCTACAAATTATCAATTTCTGAAGTGAGTTTCTTTCAATGAGAGATTTCAACCAAGATAATTGGAAAACAATCAACAAATTACTATTGAGGTGGAAGATGACCTCATCTTGTCAAGTAAGATCAAGAATCCTTCAACGAAGGATAAAGCCTAGGGTTCCAAAGATGAAAGAGATGATCAATTGTTGCAAAATATGGAAAATTACTTGACAATGTTGAATAAAGAAGTTTTTCAACAAGCGCCTCATCCAAACCGGAAAATAAACAAGATTGCAGGAGCACCCCGAATGCTTTCCTTGGAGGCTCTGTCGGTCAATGCAATATTTGAGATCAATGAAGATAAAGAAGAAGAATATTTTGAATCATAAGTAAATTGAAGGAGAAGAAGAATGTTCTCATATCGTATTTTGTGAATGTACGCTTGATTATGATTTTTAATATTCCACAAATACTTACTCCTATGCGGTGTTCACTCGATCAAATAAGGAGAAATAAGGATCTTCTTCTACTGCCTAAGCTAAGAAATTGAATCCTCAAATGGAGACTCCATGAAAAAAAAATGAAAGGAGGATAATTTAAGTCTACTTCAATAGTGTCAATCGAGAAGAAGCATGAGATTGCTCCAACCAATAACCCTTATGCCTATTCAAGTAAGTCTCCTTCAAATTCCCTTGAAAAATCAATTTTTGTAAATCCTAAGAACATCCATGTCAAGGCTACCACAATCCCTAATGTTCCTACCACTTCCTCATCCTTTGATATCATTGACCATTTTAAAAATACAGAGTCCAATTTTTTAAATATGAGTACTTGATAAATCATCTCTAGAAACTTGATAAAATAATTCAACATATAAAAGGAAGTAGTTATGTTTTATATCTATGGACAAAAATCACACACGACTATTATTTCACTATGTCGTCAAGCATGTTGTTATATGCTTGAATCTTAAGTAAGAAAATTATTCACTGTTGGTGATATAGTCCCTCATCCATCCACTTATTTTGATTGTTTCTATTGTCTTTCTCTCTCACATCTGTTATTTTTGTACCCAATCTGAATGGTAAGGACACAGGGATCCCTGTCTGTCACTTTTTTCACATATGTCATCATTTATCCCAAGACACTAACTCCCATTCGGACACTAGCGACTAGGAGCTCCTGTCCATTATGGGCACTCTCCTGTCCTCTTTGTTCTTTTTACACTTTTTGACATTTTTGGTCAGCCTTTCTAGTTTTCTTATCCTTATCCTAAGCTCATAGTCAGCCTTTTAGGTCATTAGTGTCGAAATTCAAACAAGAGATCCATATATATACACAACATACACTCTATTATTCTAGATGGAAATTCTAAGGGGAAATATCATCGTATACTCTCACTACCATTACAAGGGAATACATTTTTAGGTTTTATACACTGCGCATAGGAAGGGGAAGTGATCAATTTCATATCACACATTTGCATCTTATTTTTGTCCAAAAAAACCACCTTGGTTATTTAAACAACTTACAATTCCATTTCGGCCCTAACTTCAAAGTTTTCAAGTTGTGCGTACTCTTAGTTTTATACCTTAACACATATGCATGGTTACGTTCTTCACGCGTGCCCTTTCTAATGCTTTATTTTCCCTTTTCATCTTTTTGTGTGTTTCTTCCCTTCTCCTTTATTCTTATCTCCTTCCATTTCCCCTCTCCGAGCACTCCTTGTGCACCTGGATTTCCTTCCTCAATTGCTCCACATGCCCACAAACTTGCCCTATATTTTTCCAATTCCCTGGCATGTTTTATTTTATATATGCCTTCCTTCATGGGTTTTGCATACTTAATTGTGCACACTCATTCCTCTTCCACATTCTACCTTCATGAAATTTCCCCATACATTGGCCCCTCGTGCACACCCTTGTCTGTGGCCGCCCTTCTTCCACGCATATTTGTATACCATTTTAGATATGAAAATTTTCCTCTCACTCCTTGCATACCCTCTTGTGCATCCTTGTCCTATGCTCCCCTTCTTCCATGCATATTTGTATACCATTTTAGATATGAAACTTTTCCTCTCACTCCTTGCATACCCTCTCATACCTCTTTTTCATCCTTGCACCTCTTTCTCTTGTGCATGTGCCAAGTTCAATATTCTTCACCAGTCATTGAATGCCACGTATTAAATTTTCAGATAAAGTGCACAACACGCAACCTATCGAGCATGCCAATTGCACACCAAATCCTTACATCAAATGAATTTATGACATGTGGATAAAATAAAAACAAACATAAAAGCTAAATCTTCACCAACTAGATCGTGACACATGTCTTGTGTGTTCATCTTGTGATCTTGTAATAAATTCTGCTAAAGATTTCAGATTTATGTGCTCTTGGTCTTGTTGGAAAGATGATGATGTGGGCTACACATTGGGATTTTTAAAATCAGATTTTGGTGGTTTTGGTAGATGAAATGGGGAAACATGACTTTAACCATTAATGCATAGATTCAATCGACTCAATCACCCATATTTAATCATATTTTGTCTTCTTCCTTCTTCTGAAAGCTAATATAACAAGGGGAGGCGGATATAACAATGTTAGAGTTGTATTAATAGACATTTATTACTAGTTTTTGGTGGTTGAATTTGAAAAGCTGAGTTTCCCTCTCTTTCCCTCTTCTCTTACCCTTTCTTCTATATAATGAAGAACAATGCTGAAAGGAACGATAAGAATATTGTTCCAAGCTGCGATCTCAGATGATAATAGCACACCACATTAGATTTGCAAAGTAGAAGAGCTAAAATACCATATATGGAAATCCATCATAATCCATAATGCTCAATACATTACAATAGAATGACTTTAATTATTCAATAAGAAAGATGTACATATAGGAGGAGGGAAGTGCAACTACTACCTAAATCAATGGTGAAGAACTCCCACTAACTGATACTGGTAGTTAAGTTAACTCCAAAAGACTAGTAAGCTAACTTGACATAACTGAGAAGCTAACTCCACACAACTAGTACACCTAAGCAAGCTAACCCAACAAGTGTAGGGCTAACACAAGTGTAAGAATTATCCTAATAAATAAATAAAAGGATAAATAATAACCTACACTAACACCCTCCTATAAGCATAGCTTAGGTGGGTGGAAAATAAGGTGGGTCTCGGCAACAAGGCCTGATGAGGTACCCACGTACAACAACTGGGAAAAATGGACACCGCAAGGTACCCAAAACTAGTAATAACAAAGTAGAGAGAAAAATCTTGCTGCAAGATATCCTCAGAAGCTCGACTCCAAAAACTTATACAATGTTGAAGAAGTGTGGTGCACACTATGGTCTAAATCCACTGCTCGATCATATAACTCAAAAACAATTGACACTGGGCTTCACCAGAATAGCTCCATGCAAGGAGACTGTCAATGGAGTGATGTTGAAAAGTGAAAAACAAACACCAAACATAATTTGATCAACTGCTACAAATAGGTGTGCCACGATCCAAGAAAAACCAAGGCAACAAGGCAAGGACACGAGATCCAAATAAATAGGAGTGCCACAATCCAAGAAAAAGCCAAGGTAACAAGGCAAGGGCATGAAACCCGAAGAAGTAGTATCAACACCACACCCTCCCATACTGTAGAATGGGTAGAGTGACACCACAAATATGTATGAGTTGTCAAAATTAACTACTCGAACACTGACAAACTAACACTGGGCTCCACCAGAATAGCTCCCCCACAAGAGAGACTATCAACATGCCAAAAAAATGTCAAAAATACAGATCCAAAATATCTCAACAAACAAGAGAGATATAAATGTATACACTCATAGATACAAGAATGCAATACCCAAAATTTTAGGACATCGGGCTCAACCGAAAATGCATCCACAAGTGATCACAACACCCTCCCAAATTTGGCACTTTATAATTGAGTGCATATAAATATTACAATGAGTAACAATAATTTTTACATTTAAAATATGTGTATAAAAATGTCACCAATGCGTAGATCTTGAAAAAATACACAATTTCAAAAAAAAAAAGATCACCTTAATCCGAGCTATGGATCAAAAGTTATGAGCTCTACAAGGTTTTGCTATTAAAATAATATTTTAATGCTGATATTTTTAAAAGGTACACGTGACACCCAAATGTCCAAAGGGTAAAAGAGTGCATCCACATGATACATGCTTGTGACCAAAGGATAAAAGCCTGCACCCAAAACCTAAAATATCTAGAGGGTAAATCATTGCATCCAGATGGTACACACTTATATCCAATGGATAAAATAATGCACCCAGAGGGTACAGATCTGTGTCCGATGGATTAAAGACTGCATCCAAAACCAAAATACCTAGAGGGTAAAAGAATGCATCCGGAAGGTACATGCTTATATCCAATGGATAAAATAATGCACCCATAGGGTATAGATTTACGTCCAGTGGATAAAAGATTGCATCCAAAACCGAAATACCCAGAGGGTAAAAGAATGCATCCAGAAGGTACACGCTTATATCCAATGGATAAAAGAATGCACCCAAATTTGACTGTCTCAAAACATGGTCAAGTTTATAATCGATTCTAGGGTTTTGGCACCTTCCAAATCCAATTCCACACTCGTTTTACATAAAAATGCATGCTACAAAAATTTCTAACAAATTCCATATACATGAAAAAAATAAACCCTTGCTTGCAAAGAAAAACTTACTGGATGTCTACATCATCTATCACTCTGATACCATAAAAGGAACGATAACCAGATCGTGCCAAGCCAAGAACACAGATGCTAATCAAACATCATGATCAATAAGATGAAAGTAATTCACGAATAACTTTACATAAACTTTTGCAAACAAATGAGCAACAATATCATATATTATTATGGAACTCAATGAAATAAAATGAGAATGGGCCTTGCTTATATATGCAAGGAATAACAATCTAAGAACGAGTCAAGGTCATAGATCAAGCCATAAATCATGGAAAAACTAGGAAAGAACTAGTCAAGTCCATAGATTTATGAGAGAACTAGTCATTAATCATCTAGTCAATACCATAGTATATAATGAAGAACAATGCTTGTTGTAAAGGTTTGGACCCTCTTGGTTTTCTAAGTGCATTTTTCAGAGCATTTTTCCTTGGAATTTTGAGTTGTAGGCATCAGATATGGTTCTTTGCATGTGGATGCCTACCTCTTTCACCATTGTAATCGAATTTACATTATTTGGAAGTAATTAAATCTTATATTGCGGCTATAATCTACCTTAGTTTGCATTTTATTACAACTTCTTGCCTTTCCCTTGCATTTCTATTTTGTTGTGCATTCTTTATGTCCCTTGTAGGTTTATTTTCTATTGTGCTCCATGAAAGTGAGTGTGTAAGTGTTGTTTTATACTATGCAACACATGTCTTCCCTCACTACATGCATGTTCTCTTGTTTTCACTCATTTAAGAGTGTCCATCCCCCTCTTTCTGGTGTTATCACCTCCCCTTAGCTTAGGTTTTCATTTCATGCATCTCATTCTCACCTTGGTCCTTTGAATCATAGAGTAGTGATAGGTAGCTAGATTTCCTTCATAGGAGTAGTTTTAGCAATAAAAATAGGTAGAGGAAGCTAGACTTCTCTCGGAGTTCTGTCTCAAGTGCAAGTCCCACAACTTGGATACAATCCCATATTACCTCAAAGCCCCAATTCATCCTGATCTGATACGGGTGCAATTTTGAGCTCTAACAGTTTTGGCATGCCCAGTGGGACAAATATAGAAATCTTACATTTCATCATTTCTAAGTTTTGGTATGTGACTTAGTGATTTCCGGCCTTCGAAGGCTTGTTTCAACACATCTGGAAACTCCCAACATCCAGATCTACTAATTTTAGCAGTCAGTGTGCCCTATTCATGAGAAGAATACATACCGGATGGAGTGCGGTAGTTGAAGAGTCTTTCAAGTATCTCCAGTTATCTCCAAGAAGAAGAAGTAGTAGAATTTTTGCATGTACATCTCTATCTTCCATGTGTAGGGTGTAATCTACTCATCCTCTTTGCAAACCTTCTACGTGATCTATCGGGGTATTTAGACCCTTTTCAACCATGGTGGGGAGAAATCTACCCTTTGTTACTTTTAATGGTGAAAGTCCTTTAGCTCTTCCTGTGTAACATGATATACTAGTAGTTGTACTTGAAAAATATACCATTTTTCATTGGTGAGAATCAAGTTACCCCTACTTGAGCACATTCAAGACATTGCAAACATATGCTCTATTCACCTAGTTACAGAAGATGATGTAGCTATAAGGTTTCTTTCTTCTTCACTCAAAGAAAAAACACATCAATGATACATAAGCTTAATACCTACCTCTATCACTAATTAGTATGGACTTAGCACTGAATTTTACAATCAATTTGAGGATAAATTTGATAACATCTTCTTATTATAAAAATCACAATGATCAAGAGAGATCCTAATGAGCTCATGGCTGATTTCAACTTCAGATTTTAGAAGACATGAGAAAAATTCTAGCCCTCTTAAGACCAACCCCTCAAGGTGATTTTCTTTACTTCTTAAAATCTCTAAATTCTAACATTGTGGTGATGATACATTTTATGGCTCCCGATGCCTATCCTATAGCCATTAGGGTAGAGAATTGCCTTATTTAAGCAAGAAAAATAGCCCCTAGACTACCCATCCCTTGTTTCCTAAACTTCTTTAAGTGCCTTAGCCTTCTATTACTCCCATTCATGAGTAGAGTTCCCAACCCATTACCTCCACATCATACTCCCCCAAAAACAGAATGAGGATGAAGAAATAAAGGCCTTGATTAGAAATATGTCCCACAAGGTCATATCCTTATAAAAGTGGCAGGTGCAAGCCTTTAGAAACAAATATAGTAAAGTATTTAATCAAAGTCACCATACCTTTATCAATCAATATCAAAATTAGAGATATGGTTAGAACCAAAAAAATGATAGATAGGAGGATAATGTGAATCTTCCCCTTTAGACAGTTTTTCTTGCGCAACCCCTGTCAATGTCTGGTGTAAAAAAGCACTAGTTATAGTAAAGAATAACATGGTGCAAGAGTCAGAATGGTGTTTTCTTTCGAATTTTCCTTACATTCATTACAACTGTGTAAATTCCTTACATGCGCTAGCCTACATGATACATAACGCTTTAAGTTATGAGCCTTCCACTAGCGTTTGTGAACTGGAAAATTAAGAAGTGATAGAAGTTCTTTGATGTTGAGGAATTATGTGAAATAAACCAAGTTATGGACAGATTAAATAGGATTTGTACACATGTTGCTAAAAATACAAGATCCAAGAAGAGAATGTTAGATTCTGGTGTGTAGCCTTCTACTTACGCCATTCAAACTGGTCCACAAAAGTAAAGAGATATAGCTCATCATTCCAAAAATTTCAGCATGCATCCTCCCACACATGAGTTTTTGCATAAGATTTCAATAGAAGTGGCGTGTGCCCCTTATTTGGTAGGCCAATCCTCTGCTCAAGCTATGAACCCTTCCTTTGTACCTAAACAATAAAAAAATGATGTTGTTGTGCCTCAAATACAGAATTCCATGGTCATCCCATTCAAAATCATGGAACAAATGAAGAATACAAATGTGAATGTCATAATATGGGATGGCCTAGCCATCCCATCTCAGCGCTACCTATTGCATGAAGCTCTAGTGCAGCTCCCACACGCTAATCTAGTTATCCAAAGATCTCATGATGTTGTCAATATTTTTCAAGTAGAGGAGAAATGAGTAAGAAAATTTTTCAAAACCACGCCATTTTACATGTCCTTAATAGTAGGTAAACATCTTGTTTACAATCGTATGATCAATTCAGGGGCTAGTACTTATGTCATGCCTATAAAACCCTATGTCTAAAGGAGTCTTGCAACTTGATGGCTCAACTATTACTACTCTAGGAGTCATCAAGGATCTTGAGTTAACCCTTCATACCATTTGCATGTCAAGAGATTTCATTGCCAAGGTGGGTGGCTACTTGCCTTCTTATTGGTCTCATATGCTTCTAAGAACAAGATTTATCAACATTGACTTACCTCCTTTTTTACCATTTGCATGTCAAGAGATTTCATTGTTAGGTTTACTATACAAGTTGAACCTATATTTTCCTATCATGTTGAGTCATATGATCCATCCCCTCTCCAAGCTAATTTCCTCATTTAAGAAGGCCAAGGGAAAGATTTATTTTTCAGAAGAGTAGCCCTTTCCTCCTTCCATACCGATTTATTATTAGATGAATAGGATTGGGAGAACTATGAGTTTTATCCTTATGATACTGACTATCGAAACCGGTCTTGGCACTTTACTATATCCTTTAAGAATAATTTTTGCTACCTACCGCACTAAAACAAAGTTATGAAAATTATGGACTATGAAAGTTATATTTTGATGGTTCTAGAAGCAAACATGATGTGTGTGCGGGTATTTTTCTCATGTATCCCAAGAGTGATAAGTTATTATTTACGCACAAGTTGTAATTTACATGCTCCAATAATGTAGAAGAATATGAAACATTGGTGCATGGTCTTATTATTGAAGAAAATAGGTAGCTTAAGGAATTGCATATCTTTGGAGACACTGAGTTGGTCATCCACCAAGTCACAAAAAGTTCACAACAAAAAATAAGCTTTTAAAACCTTACAAACAAAGAGTTTGGGACATCTTGGAGAGATTTGAAGCTCTCAACCTGTAGGTGGTGCCAAGGAAATTAAACAAAGAAGCAGATCAGATGACAACCCTTAGTTCACAATTCTCACATGCTGAGGGATTTTTCCAAGGTAATGTTCAACATATCAAGATGGTAGTCAAGCCATATATTCTAGAAAATTAAATTAAATTGTAAGTGTGGGAAAGTGATGGCCAAATTGTCCAATTCATTCAGAATGAAGTTGAGTTTTCTTCAAACATGCAAGCCGACTTGCATGATGGCTATGGTGGCCATTGATTCAACTAAAGACAATAAATTTTCCTAAAGGGTTTGTCACCTTAGATCATATCTTTAGTCTTGATGATGAGTTAAAGGTTGAAAAAAATGCGTGCATCATTAAAATATTGCATCCTAGTCACTATTACAAAGTTACAAGGAATTGTTACTTGGCAAAGATCGCACGCAAGATGAAAAATAGGCCTTCATTTTTATATGTAAGAAATAAATTGACATCTTTTCATGGGATTATGAATACCTCAAGGGATTCGATCCAAGTTTTCTCAACACTCCATTGACCTTGATCTTAGTATCAAGCTCATCACACAAAAATAAAGGCTTGAAAATCCTAAGATAGATCCCTCATGAGGAACACGTTATCCAAACTGATTGAGGTGAAGATTATTTTTACCATCAAGTACTCTACTTGGGTGGTGAATCTTGTTCTAATTCGCAATAAGAATGGTGAAATCAATGATTTCGAGAGATTTGAGTAAGGCATCTTTGAAGGATCATTATCATTTTTCTTCTATGGAGCCGATTCTTTAGACTTTGGCTAGCATGCTAAGATTTTCCATACTGGATGGGTATTCTAGCTTCAATCATAGCATGTTCAAGGAAGAAGATCAAATCAAAATGACATTTACAACTAAATGGGGAACATATGCTTATCAGAAAATTTCTTTTGGTTTTTCAAATGTAGGCGCAACATTCCAGAGAGCAATGGACATTGTCTTCAAAGGATATATCAATGAGTTCATCCTAGTTTACTTGGATGACATAATTGTCTTCTAAAATTAGAGAAAAGATCATATCAATCATCTGGAGAATGTATTTGAGATATGTAGAAAGTTTGGAGTATCTCTTAACCCCAAGAAGTATAACTTTGTTATTGCGCAAGGAAATATTTTGGGCCATGTGGTCTCAAAGGATGGCATTTCCATTGATCATGAGTACATCTTGGTCATCCTATCTTTGTAATTAATATCACACAATAAGGACTTACAATATTTCCTAGGAAAGATCAACTTTGTTAGAATATTAATTCCTAACTTTGTAGGATTGGTTAGGCTCATCACCATCATGCTCAAGAAAGACATAGTCTTTAAGTGGAAAGCAAAAGGAAAATAAATTTTCAACAAAATCAAGAAAGAAATTTCTTGTGCTATAACACTCATCAATTTTGATTACTCAAAGGATTTCATCCTTTATGCTTATGGAGCTGATGCTAGTGTTGTTTTTGTCTTGACATAAGAAAATGAACAAGGAATGGAATAGACAGTGGATTTCTTTAGTCAAACACTGAAGGATTATGAATTGAAATACAGTCACATAGAAAAATAGGTCTTCACCATCATGCGCGCTAAATAAATTAAAGATTCTCACAACAAATCATGTGAAGGTGTCAACGGATCCAACAAGAGTGTCATAAGGAGTACCTTTACTCCACTCTTCATCTGATCTTATCCCACCTTGGGAGTATTTGGATCTACTTAATCATAATTTTGGCATGTATTAGGGGCATATTTGATTGTCTTCTTTCTCAAATTTGTAGTGCAGTTTTTATTTTTACTTCTTAGACCAATTACAAGTAGTGTGATAACATCTTGGTTCCTTTATAACCCTGATGCTTGCACGGACTGTTCATATTGGGCTTGTTTTTTATTTTTCTATTTTCTTTGGTGTGTGTGGTTTTGTTTATGTGTATATGGGTTAACCATCTTGACTCCTTAATAATCATGGTGATAGCTCTATTGTTCAACCAAAAAATAAATGTTGATATTATATTCACACTCTCTAAATGACGCTTAGGCTACAAGCACAAGTCCTCCCATTATGGTTCAAATCCCTTACTTTCTTCCTATCAAGTGGTTTTCCAATGCCTTGGTGCATCATCCACCTACTTAAGGGGGCATTCCTCTACTATCCTACTTGATGGGACATCTAAATGCTTCATTGCTTCCTACTAGTTGGGGTATCCAACTTCTTCATCGCTTTCCACTCGCTAATCTTCATGTGTCTACTATCTTTAAAGCATTATTACTTCACAATATCACTTTAAAGAGGGGAAAATGTAGACACCCTAAAAATAGATACATATTTTTATCCTATCGTTATCCAATTAAAATTAATTCTATCTTACCACAATATACCTCTTTGGAATTAATTAAATTAATTCCATCAATTTAATTCCCCGTCTAGAATTAATTAAATTAATTCCTACATCCTTCTAGCTAATATAATTAAACATTTAATTAAATAAATGGTTAATTATTCCGTCACCCTAGAATTAATTAAATTAATTCCTACACTCTTATAGCTAATATAATTAAACATTTAATTAAATAAATGGTTAATTATTCCCTCACAATTAAATACTAATTAATTAATTTATTTAATTAATTCCTTTTATCCACTCATACTCCACTTCAACCCACTTCCGAAGCCTACAATGTTGGGGAAACAATAATGCCTATGTAACCACTTCTTAGATGAATTCAAAGATAGTGATTTCCCCTACAAAGTTGCAACTACACAAACATGGTCATCTTACTATTTCAAGTAATTATAATTATTACATATGGAGCCAATTCAACCAAATATCCACTTCTCATGGCCTCATCCTCAACTATAAAAGCTTTTCATTTCCTTTACAAATCGATCCCTGGAGCTTTGAAAAAATTGCATCCAACTTATGCTAAATTTTTTCCCGCATCCTTGTAAATTTTTCTCGTAGTATTGCAAAACACATTTGGAGATTACAATTGAAGAGCATCCAAAATCTAAATCTTTAACAAGATAAAACTAGCTACAAGCTTCTATGGTATTATCTTGAGGTTCGCAAGAGATCTACAGTGAAGGTAATATTTGCATTTGTTTGTTTACTTTCTTTGTTTATGAATTTCCTTGTATTACATTAGTTTCACACTCCCGTGTGAGAGACTTAATAATTAGAGCAGAAATATGAAAGAAGAGATAGCTGCGTGAGCAAAATCATGGAATATGATGTGACTATCAAAGCCACAAATCTCATCGAGCCAATGCGCTCTGTAAGTAGATTGTTGAGGATGCACAAAATGAATGAGAGATATCATTGTTCTTTAAAGAAGATCATCTGCGCTAACGTTGAGAAAAATGAAGATCCTAGCAGACGCTGCACGGATGGATGACATGGTGAAATTTCTATCTTCTCGGGGTATATCATCCTAGTTTGAAAATAGAAAAGATAAGACATATGACACTACAATAAATTCCCTATGCACTCGCTAACGGGGTTCTCTTCAAAAGAAAAATTGATGGCATGTTGATAAGATGTATCAATGGAAAGTTTTAGTATAATTTCACGATGGGTTTCTTTGGTGGACACTTTTCAACCAAAGAAACAATAATGAAAATCATTAAGGTGGGATACTTTTGGCCTACACTATTTGGTGATGCACACAAGCGGGTCATAAAATGCAAAGAATGTGCTTTATTTGTAGGTAAGAAAAAATTGGTAGTGCTTCCCCTCTAACCAACTCGAGCGGATTAACCTTTTACGAAATGGGGTATTTACTTCATTGGTATGATCAAACCGCCTTCAAAATCTAGTCACAAGTGCGTGTTGATAACTATGGATTATTTTAACAGATGGACATAAATTGTCATGCTCAAGGAATCAACCAAGTTAGTCATCCTTGACTTTCTTGAGACTAGTGTAACAAGGTTTGGTGTTCTATAAAATCCTTCCTTGGTATAATTTTTTTGATTGGAATATTAGCCTTGGAATTTATTTAAAGGCTTCTTCCAATTACTACCCTCAAGGAAATGGCTTGGAAAATTCTACTAACAAGAACCTGATCAGAATCATGAAGTGAAAATGAACAACAACCAGAGGTAGTGTCATATGAAGGTATCAAGTGTGCTCTAGGTAGACAAAATCATAGAAAAGAAGGCCATTGATACTTCACCTTATAATCTTATCTATGGAAAGGAGGCTAGGCTTCCTTTATCTTTAGAATTGCCTTCATTAGAGCTAGCCAAAGAGCTTTAGTTTGAGGGTGCAAACTAGAGAGAAATCACAATGGTGAACTTGAAGAACTGAGGAACTGAAGAATTGAGGAACTCTACCATGATCAAGTTAGAACAACATCAACAATCAACCAAGTAGTGGTTTGACAAAAGGGCTAGAGCTCAAGACTTCAAAGTAGGTGATCTAGTTTTGAAATGGGATCTTTGAAAGAGCCTAACCTAGACGTCATTCAAAGTTTGATGCACTTTGGAGTGGTTGATATATCATAAATTCTTGTAAGAAGGATAAATATTTTGAGTTATCTCAGCTTGATGGAGATGCATTGTTGCTTCCGAGTCAATGGGATTTATCTCAAAAATTCTATTAATTCTTATGCATCATTGTACATATTAGAGTAGTTTCAATTCCTCCAAGTGCACTATGCACACATTGTCTTGTTTCTACATAGTTCTTTCATCTTGTTTGCTCTCGCCGCACTTTTTGTTTCTTCCGGATGTTGGTCTATATTCTCAAAATTTCAAAGAGGTTATTCAACTTGATGGAACTTTCCAAAAATTTTATACACAAGTTCTTAAGTGAATTTCAATCAATACTTCAAGTGACTTCTAGATGTCCTTCAAAGTGTAGATCAAAAAATTTATGTTTTCGGTGACTCCATGCCCAATCGATGCTTCTAAGACTATTGATCTCTTTGATCTAGGAGGAATTGAAAGAGGGATTCACGAGAACCGATGTCAAAAACAATGCACCACAACAAAGTTACACTCCGATGGTAACATCAAGCTCCAACACAATAAGCAAGATTCGAACAATGGAAAGAATATGAAAATAAGAAAATAGGTATGCTCATGCTCATAGATCAAAAAAGGAAGTACAAATAAGGGTGTTGTGTAACCCCCATGCCTAAACAAGGAAAGAATATCAATGACATCACTGACACATATGACGTGACTGACACATATGATGCCACTAAAGGAGGAGTTACGATTCTAAATAAGGAATGTAACTCCTATGACACACTGATGTAAATGAAAATGATAGATTCTATGACAGAATCTGACACTTTTCATTTGACTTCCTAAGACCTATGACTCTCGCAAGGCGAGATGACTCACTAGGTGATGTGGATGATGACTAGGCATGTCACACACACCAACACCCCCTTCATCGAAGCCGAGGAAGAGGTCAAGGTAAGCCATAAAAAAAAAAGACTCCCTAGACAACTAAGAAAGATGTGTCAATGGGGCCCGACAACTAAAGGCCTGATAAGGTGCCCATATACAAACAACATCTTTCTAGAAAGAAGAAGAGGAGAAGAAGTAAAGAGAGCTATCTAGCTCCTCCAGAAGATGATTTTCGATGGAATCCTAATGAATCTAAAGGGACCAAAGGTCTGTGATCAGTGGAGGAAGGAGGAGGAGCATGGAGTGTGCCTGATGGTGGCCCAATATGGGAAGGAGATAATATATCAAGAGAAGCGGTGACAATCCTATCAATCTCCATAAGGTGGGAGTCCACAAATATAGATATATCATCAAGAGAGTTGAGTTGTGATGAAGGAGATCCTGAAGGGGCAAAGGAACCTACTGCGGTGGAGAGTCAGTGGAAGCTGGTGTGATGGAAACTCTGATCTCTGAAGAGGCAAAGTAGGTGGAAGAAGATGTTACACTGTGATGTCGGTATCCTCAAGCATATCATCCAATTCCGAGTCAAGGACATCAATGTCATGTTGTGGAAGATTATATGAACCCTTTGAAGAATCAATCTCGAGGTCTTTGGAAGCAACAGGGGATGGTAGAATCAGACTAGAATCAATGGAATCAGTAGATGCTCGTGAAGGGGAAAACCTAAGATCTAAGGCAACATGGTGTGCATGTGATAATTCAACTGAAGATTCATGTGGAGGAGAGTTACTAGGAACTGTGATAGGAGCAATACTAAGTTCTGAAGGAGCATGCACAGAAATATGTGTGGGTGGCCCTTTGTAAGAAAAAGTATCGGTGAACTCACTTTCCTCCATGGATGCAAGATCATCATAAGATCCATAACCAGATGAAGGAGGATCAAAGTCTCCATGAAAATTCCAAATGAAGGTCCAAGCTCGGTGCACAAACTTGGTGAATTCTAATCAACGTTGAAGGTCCTCCGGTATAGTAAGACAAAGAAGCCCGTATGCCATATCATTCTCGTTCAACCAATTTTGGTGATGAATATGGTCAATAGGTTCAGGTGCCATCCCAAGAAGATGTGGTAACAAGTTGTACATAATGCAATGATCGAGTATCCCATTCTTCCATTGTAGGTAATTTCCTGGTCCTAGTTGAACAACGGAGCGATGAAATTCAATGTCCATGACGAGAGGAGCCTCCAAGGAATACAAGGAGAGAGAAAGGAAACAATCACCCTAGAATAATATTACCCCGAGTTAAGCACTTTATAGTTTAGTGCGTTGATTACAATCAGATGTGATTGTGTGTCGAGAACCAGTTTTTCACTCACCTTGCAATCAGCATAATAATGTGTAAGAGTGGAGACAACAATCAAGGTTTGTTGGGCGCAACAGTTTGACACGGTAAGTAAGCACAAGAATGAGTGAAAACAAGAAGGAGAAGAGAAAGCCTTGTGAGAAATAGCATCTCACATCACATGAAAGAATACCTTTCTTGTAAGACTGTGGTGGACGCACTCACAAGTCCACAAGAAATAAAAGGGGTAGAAAAAGTATCAAGATGATTCGAAATGAGCTAAATTAAGCAATACAAAGACACCCCTAGAACGTGGCACTTTATAAAATAGTGAGTTTACAAAATTGATAATTCCATCATCTAGAGTGCCAAAAAACATGTAGCTTTGACTAAATAAGTGCTCAAAACTGAGAAACGAGTCAAAATTTATAGCAAAAAACAATTCCCGCAACTGATGGAAAAATGCTAATAAGCCTACAAACGGATTAAAAAGGGCCCTAAATGCATGCAAAGGGTGTCGTATGTATGCTCATTAGAAATGACATCAAATTTTAAATAGGGTTTGTTTTAATTGTGAGGGGGGATTAGCCTCCTGCCAACCCTAGACCTCACCCTCCATCTTCGTCACTCGAAGGAAGGTTATTAAAACAAGCAAAAATACCCAAAAAAAGGTTTACAATGCTAATTAAAAATTTACACCTTAAATTTTTTTAAAAGGTGATTATTGATTCACCAATGATCAATCCTAATGGATGGATAAGGGGCCCACATTGACCGAGCTAGGGCAATGGAATCTGATTTAACAACCGAGTTGAAACGGTGTTGTGTTCAATGCAAACCGAAAGCCGACAGTTGACGGGGGTGTGTCGTTGAGTGCAAGTTGGACTAGAGATGTCATGTTGAAATTGCAAGTTGATGAGTAACGGCCATGGGAAAAAGCTTCAGCAGTGCATGTAAACCAAGTTGTAATGGTCAAAGAAGGAGCTCAAGAGATTCCAAGCGAGACACAAAGAGATCCAAACACGGGGAATAGAGAGATTCCAAACATAGGGCATAGGGAGATCCAAACAAAAATCCAGTGCGTAAAGCGGTGCTAAACTAGGGAGAGCCATGCAATAGGTTCCTTTGGTGAGTAACGGCACATAGCACACCAAACCTAGCCCAGAATGAGCATGGTGAAAACCAAAATGACAACTTGAAGGTAAAATGCACAGAAATGGCAGATCTATGAGCCAAACATGAGGAGCTGGTACAAGTGCATCAAGGTGGAGCATGGAAATGACAGAGAAACTAGATACAAACTTCTGATGCATAGAACCACAACATAGAGCCAATGCACTGAGTGAATAATTTAAGTAAATATGTAGGTCGCTGTCCACCGCAGAGTTGTGTGAGAATGATGCAAGGCAGGTAGAAAAAAATACAAACCGCCTAAACAATACAAAGTAATGTCCCGTAAAATAAATGCACAAGACAAATATAACCAAGGACCAGGCTTCAAAAGGGCAACAGGGGTCCTCCCATCTAAGCACAAGTCGATACAACTATGTAGAGCTGAGCACCAAAACAGAAGGCCGAGCCAAATGGTGGAGTCAGATGTAATACAACAATCCAAACCAATGTAGAGAGAACCGATACACGGGTAGGTGTGGATGCAACATGCATGAATTACCAACACTGAGAGTGCTAAACCAAGAATAGAGATCCGAGGCAAGAGGTATCAATACCTAATGCATGCAAAAAGCAATGCACGAGAAAACCAAAAATGAGCCTCTAAATCCAAAAACATGGCCGAGCAATGGGTTCACCAATGCAAACAAGTTAACAAAAATGAACCACAGGTCCACACCAAAGTAAAACCGAGCTCACAAGAATAGAAGCAATCCCAAACGAACTCAGAACCATGATAAAGCAAACCAACCAAATACTCTCAAACTTGCAACTATTGAAACCTCAATACGAGGTGAGCAATACAATTCCAAAATAATAATTGAAAAAAATTGCATGAGGAAATAAGAAGAAACCAGAAGTAATAAACAACTTGATAAACAAAGAGTGCACATTTTACCAAAACCTTTCTCTGATACCATGAAAGAGGGATTCGCAAGAACCGATGTCGAAAAAAATGCACCACAACAAAGTTGCACTCGATGGTAATGTCAAGCTCCAACACAATAAGCAAGATTCGAACAATGGAAAGAATATGCAAATAAGAAAACAGGTCTGCTCATACTCATAGATCAAAAAAAGGAAGTAAAAATAGGGGTGTTGTGTAACCCCCATGCCTAAACAAGGAAATAATATCAATGACGCCACTGACACATATGACGTGACTGATGCATATGACACCACTAAAGGAGGAGTTACAATTCCAAATAAGGAATGTAACTCCTATGATGCATTGACGCAAATGACAATGACATATTCTATGACAGAATTTGACACTTGTCATTTGACTTCCTAAGACCTATGACTCTCATAAGGCGAGATGACTCACTAGGTGATGTGGACGGTGACTAGGAATGTCACACACACCAACAGAATATGGCCTCTAAAGTTGCTAAATTATTGTCTAAAATAACCACCCCTGGTTAATTAGAAAACTTATAATTCCATTCTAGCCCTAAATTTAGGTTTTTCAAAGTTACGTGCACTCTTAGTTTTATACCTTGGCACATATGCATGGCTACATTCTTCACATGCACGTTACACACCCTTCCTACTTCTTCTTTACGCTTTTTTTTCCTTCTCTTTCTTCGTGAGATTATGCCTTTCTCCTTTATTCTTCTCCTCTTCTATTTATCCTCTATGTGCACTTCTTGCACACTCACTTTCCTTCCTCAATCGGTGCACATTCCTTGCACATGCCCACAAAATTTCCATGTATTTTTTCCAAGTCCATGACATGTTTTCTTTCACACAAGTGCTTCCTTCATGGGTTATGAACACTTCATCATGTGCAATCATTCCTCTTCAACATTATGCCTTCATGCACTTACCATGTACATTAGCCTCTCGCACACCCTTGTCTTGCGATCCCCTTCTTCCGTGCATACTTACATACCTTTGCAGATATGCACATTTTCTTCCCATTCCTTGTGAACCCTCTTGAACATGATCGCAAACCTCTTATTCCTCCTCACACATTTTCTCTTTTACATGCACCAAGTGGAATCTTTTGCATCAGTCCTTGAATTCCATGTATCAAATTTTCAAATAAATCACACAACACATAACATATAAAAGCATGTTAGTTGCGTGTCGAATCTTTACATTAAATGAATTCATGACACGTGACATAAAATATAAAACAAATAGAAAGTCATCCAAATCTTTCATCTAACCATATCATGACATGTATCTTGCATGTTTAGCTTGTACTATAATAACTTCTACTAAAGAGCTCAGATTCATGCACTCTTGGTCTTGTTGGAAATCACGCTGATGTGGGCTATATGCTAGGATTTTCAAAATTAGATTTTGGGAAATATTTGGTAGGTAAAATGGGGAAAGGTGATCTGTAACCATTAATGCACAAATTCTTTCAATTCAACCACCCAAATTTAATCAGATTTGGTCTCCTTCCTTCTTCCAAAAGCTAAGTTGAGAAGGGAGGCAGATCTGACAGTGCGATAGGAACATTTGAAGGAATTTATTTTTGGTTATTGGTGGTTGAATTTGAAAATATGAGTTTCCTTCTCTTCTCTTCCCCTTTCTTCTATATAATGAAGATCAATGCTCATTATAAAGGGTTGGACCCTCTTTGTTTGCCATTTGCATTGTTCAGAACATTTTTCCTTGGAATTTTGAGTTGCAAGCCTCAAATATAGTTATTTTCATGTGGATAATTGCCTCTCTCACCATTGTAATTGACTATGCATTATTTGGAAGCAATAAAATCTTATTTTTTGGCTATTCTCTGCCCTAGTTCACATTTTATTACATCTTCTTGCCTTTCCCTTGCATTGTTGGTTTGTTGTGCATTCTTTATGTCCCTTATAGGTTTCTTTTATCGTGCTCCACAAAATTGAGTGTGCAAGTTTTGTTTTAGATTGTGGCATGCATGTTTTCCCTCCTTGTGCATATTTCCCTATTTTCATTCATATGAGAGTGTTCATCCCCATCTTTTGGTGCTATCACCTCCATTTAGCTTAGGTTTTCATTTCATGCATCTCCTTATCATCTTGGCCCCTTAGAACCGTAGAGTAGTGATAGGTATTTACATGTTCCTTCATAGGAGTAGTTCTAGCAATAGAAATAGGTAGAGGAAGTCGACCTTCTCCAGAGGTCTATATTAAACACAAGTCCCACAACTTAGAGATAGTCCCATGTTGCCTCAAAGCCCTAGTTCATCCTGATTTGGGAAGGGTGCAATTTTGAGCTCAAACACTTATCTAGCCATATCACACTATCTTGGTAGCATTGACACAAGGGAAACCTAAGGACACTATTACACACACAAGCACAAAGAACTACATGGATTCTAGAATGTAGTGCAATGCTCGGTCATAAGTTCACTCATCGAGTGACCATTAGGGTCAATCTGAATTCACATATTGCATTTTCATTCCAATTTGATGTGTTTGTGAGCTTGTGTAGATAGCTAGGGTTTATGTTGCAGGTTATAGGGAACCTTAGTGATCAAAGAGAAAATATCGATGAATGACAATAAGTGATAGCAAAACCCTAGTGACATAGAAGAAATTGAATTCCAATCTTTTGCACAATCACCAACGCCTAGGTGCCCCGTCCAAAGACTAGACGCCCATGTATATCATCATTGTTAGAATCCTTATTTTAGAGAGCAATTTTGTTGTATTTCTAGTCCTATTCAAAGCACTTTACACCACTAATATTAGTTCTATATTACACAGATTCAACTAAATCATCTATCTCTCCTATTTTATTATAGTGTTGCATTGTTTGAGTGGTTATAATTTGTGTGTGTGTATATATATATATATATATATATATATATATATAGTATTTTATCATATACGTTACTCCGTAATTAGATTTAATTCAGAAATCATTTAGTGAACCCTCTTTCTTTGAACTTATTGCCCTATGATATGTAGACACCAAATCACATACTTTGGGTACATTTCTATGTCTTAGTCACATACTAATATTCATATGATTCCTAATTGAGAAACTAGCAATTGAAAACTATATTTGGCCTTTTTTTTAGACCTTGGTCATTGGTGTTGTCATTGATGTCAAGTGGCATTGATGGCAAAAGAGTGAGTGGGGATGATGAAGGTTGAATGGTAGTGCCTTCTCAATGATAGTTGAAGCTACAGAGAGAGTTTGTGTCTAGGTGGTTTCATGAAGTGTCAATTCATGACATATAAGATCTCATAGTGATAGGTGCATGGTCAAGCAAGTAAGGTGTGTGGTGAGTCCTCTCTATGTAGCTAGTCTTCATGGTCAGCTCATGAAGTTTCAAGATTCCAGTCTAAAAGGAAATTAATATTTTTGAACTAGGGCATGATGATGGTATTGATAGATGATAAGTGTTCTAGTGGTGTACAATGGTCTCTGGCTAGTTCATTATGTATTCAGAATGGTTTCAGGATGATTCAAGGACACTACAAGCTTGGATAGTGAGATAGGAACACACTGAAGGTATTAAAAAGGATGGTACACTTGGCTCAGTTTATTTAGAGGTCTAAAATTCATTTACATATGTCTTAAGTGCTCACAAAGTCTCTATGGTAAAAGCAAAATATTCTAGTACTTAGAAAATTTTGGAGAAATTTGAGTATTTTTCCTTTTCTAGTGTATTGTGGACATTTGGGGTGTGGATGGAACATGTTCCCTAGGAACACAAGTTCTCCACATTGGTCTTGGGGCCACAAAATAAATGAATTAAGAGTATTTTTGGTTAGGAGAGTGAATCAGTGCAGTGAGGAGGGTCAAACATTACAAGTTCCAAGTGGATAAGAGTTCTCCACAAGCCTGTTTGGTCCTGAAAAAAGGTTTGTGTGGTTTATAGATAGAGTGGGCATATCGAGCACGAAGGCCCGGGAGGATTAGGTACATGCGATATGAAGTTACTGTAAGACAATGTGAGACACAACGAAGAAGTGTAAAGGAGTTAAGGTGTTAAGAGTTCATTCCAGAGTGAGTAAAGGATGCAAGATGAAAGGGCCAAGATGATATTGTACCACATGGGGCTCAATTCCCCACAAGTCAAGATAACTTGTAAAATAAATTAAAGGAGATATTTGTGGATGAAAGATAAGTTAGAGGAATACAAGGTTTGGACATAACAAGTTCTTTATGGGACTTAGTCCTCCGTAAGGCGGGTCAAGCTGCAATACATGCAAAGGAAGCTCAAAGTAGAAAAAGAATGTGTCATAAGAATAGAGAAAACATGGAACAAGTTCCATAGGAGGATGAGTTCCCCATAAGTCACCATGAGCTGTAATCAAGGAAAATGGAGTATAGTGCAAATAAAAAGGATTGCGGAAGAACTAGAATGAGGAGGTCCAATTTCCCATGTACCAACAATTCACCGATGACCCAACATATACGATTATTAAATTAATATTTATTCAAAGGACTATGAAAGTGCAATATAATGTGGACCGTTAATGTTTTGTTGAACTTAGTGCTCCACGAAACCCCCAAACCCACATTGCAATAACTTTCACTCCATGTGTCATATTTTTGAGTTTTGGACTTTCTAGAAAGGGTGTTTAATATTATATGCCATGGAATAGAAAAATTCAAAATTGGAAGAATAACTAAATGCCATTTAGTGTAAATGAATCCAATTTTAGAAAGATTATTAAATCAGAAAAATCAAGAGTCAGAAAATTAGCTATCTCTGTCTATTTAAACTATATTTCAAAATTATAAGAGATTAATGAGATAAAGAAGAGAGAGGTGTATTTGGGCTCAAGATAATTGTAGAGAGATAAGAAGGAGACATTGATATACAATTTATATCTATTTCGAAAGAGATAAGAGATATGTGTTAAAAGAGACATAGCCATCAAATGAATATCCATTGCTAAAAGAGAAGATCAATGACACATTTATAGAGAGGAGTAGAGAATTAAGTGTAATAAATGTTTCAGGGAACCCATAAAAGGTAAATATATTTATGAAAAGATGAGCATGAAGAGTGAGTGAATATAGAAAGAGAACTGATCATAATCTTTTGTATGTGCAACAAAGGATCTATATGATCAAATTCTTTGTAAAATTTGTCAATTACTAATCGTATAAATCCGCTAACCGTGTAAAATTTGTTAAGATTCAAATAGAGAGACCCACATTTGTATTGGTATTTACAAAAAAATGATCACATGGGGTTACAACCTCCTTATAATTAGTGACTTACAAAATATTAGTTGTGGCTTATTAAATTATAAGGGGTTGAAACCTCCTCGCAAGTGGTAGCTTACTAAAGGTCAGTGGGTATTGTACTAAATTTAAGACTTGTGGCTTCAGGACAAGTTGATAATAATTTGGTATCGTTTCGCACAGTGAAATAATAATAATTATTCAATATCAAACATATGAATAAATAGGAAAACCATAGCCTACTAATAGGGAGTCAACAACCCAAGATTCTAGGAGAGAATTGTGTGGTTGTTTAACCCGTAATACAAACATCAAACTAAATACGTGAAGTTGTTGAAACAAATTCACATTATACATAACGTGAACACTAACCATAATATTTCCTAACATTCCCCCTTAGTGTGAACATGGGGAAGAACACCATCTTCAACCAAGCAATATTCCACTCCGTAGCCTGCACATGGTCTCGATCATCAACACTGACTGTGGGAACTACATCATCTAGGGACTGATCAACCTATAAGATGAATGCATGAATTGGAACTGTTCAACCAATTCACATCAACCATCAAGTCAATTTGACCAAGAACACTTCCTTCTATAGTATCAATGATACAAATTCCACATCATCATTATCACTGGGAAACACATAAACTATACAACACACAAGACAATGATGATCATCTATTCTTATTCATCACACATAATAAAAGTTGTCACTAAAGTAGTTTGCAACCTCCGAGGTAGTGAAAAACTCGAGGATGTTGATTGTACTCTTACCTATGTTGCCTCCATCCTCTAATGGTTTGTTGCTATCTCAATGAATATTGATTTGAGGCTCATTTAAGAATGCCCCCTTAAGTTCAATTCGAGAGGTCATATTCCTTTGAAAATGTGTCGGCTAAAAGTGAGGTAATGTATTTTTAATTTTCTAACTTTGACGACTTCTCTAACCTTGGAAATTAGACTACTTTGACAAATTTATGATGACAATAGACTTTGACAATGTATCATGACAAAGATAACATGCACTACTAAAATAACTACCTAGACATGCATAACCCTATTTAAATATCACTTTACATGGGATAATAGGTGAGAAAAATTATCATTGCATACACATATTTTGCGATATTGAAATGTAAATAATAAGAGAACACTTACAAAGTAAAAATAAAGACTCAACAAATATTACAAAGATATGGACAGAATAAAAATACGACCTTGTGAAGGAAAAACATGCATATAGAGCAATTAGAAACTGAGTATGAATCTCGGTGCCAATGAAACTATCGGTAGGGGTCTTACATGATAGGTATGTACTTATTTTCTCTTTATAAATTCACTAAGCGTGTCAATTTTATTATAAATATTAATACAAACGCATGTCTCTCTATTTGAATCTTAACACCACATGCAAATCAAATTTGTGGGATCCTATTTTGATCCACCAAGATCAAATAAAATTCATCAATTCAAAGCTTGGACAGATACTGTTGAAGTCAACGTGGAGCATAATCCATCCATACACATTGAATAAAGACCATCTAGAATAATCTCCAATGCAACATGCCATCAAAAATTAATCTGAGCAATCGATTGGATTTCCAACAACAATCAAGGCTTGACGTCTACCAAAGAGAATCATATCCATCCTTGAACTTGAGATGGATGGTAGGGACATGGAATTCGATGAAAATACAGATAGAGTACATGAGTCAATATATGTCTACCTTTAGATCATCGACATCAGTTCTCAATACAAATGTGATATGCACGAAATATGCCAAATGAAGAGTGGAAAATGCAATCAAATCCCAAAAAATTAAAATCATTGATGCCTAATTAGTTTTTAAATACCCCCAACTTGTGTAAATTTACAATCACCTGATTCACCCCTCATGCATTGAACAGTGTGTAAAATTCTTCAAAACAAATTAGTCTACTATCAGATTGATGAATCCGTAGAAGCTATATGACCATTATACAAATTGCGCTCATTCTATTGATCCCACATGCAAGTGAAAAATTAATTATAGACAGGGATACAATATCTAGTGTCTGAGTTGAGAGGGTTGGCATTCAATGCTTAGGCAAGAATTATCAACGCAGATTCCACATTCACACACAACGAAATCATACAATAGTCATTAATCTTAACACTTGCTATATCTACTTCAATTAAGTGTATAGATTCCTCTAAAGACTCTCATGGCTATATCCACCATGCTTCGATACAAAATAATAATTTGGTCTCAATTTCACATAGTGAAATAATAATAATGATTCAATATCAAACATGCGAATAAATAGAAAAACCATAGCCTACTAATAGGGAGTCAACAACCCAAGATTATAGGAGAGAATCGTGTGTTTTTTTAACCCGTAATACAAACATCAAACTAAATACATAAACTTGGTGAAAAAAATCACATTATACATAACGTGAACACTAACCATAATATTTCCTAATAGTTGAATCTTTTCAAAGACCGAGTGGGTACTTGGTTAAATTATTAGAGTTGTAGCTCTAGATTGAGTTTAAGATGAATCATAAAATAATTGTAACACTATAGGACAGTTGTCTAAATTAGTTCTCTGGTTTCAGTGGGTTTTTGTCCCGAGAAGGGTTTCAAACATTAAATATTGTCTCATGATGTGTATGTGTGCATATTAATAAATAGTAACAAATTTAAGAAGTGGAAATTGATTGTAAAAGTTTTTATCACCATTGATTCACCCCCCTCTCAGTGCCTAAAATTCCCAACAATTGGTATTAGAGCTTGGTCCTCCGTATCAAGCCTAACAACTTGGAGGTGATTCAAGACATAAGCATGGGAACTTTAATAGAATCAATCCTGAAGATAAAATTTGAGATTTATCAATCTTTGATAGATGGTATAAAAAATGAAATCAAGCACAAAGAAGATCAACATGGTCAAGCACTCAAGGAGATGGAGTCTTTTGTTGAAAATGTGTCAAGATCTCTGAAAGATAAAGAGGATGCTTGCCTAAAGCATGAAGAATATTTAAGAACCTTGAAGGATGAACTAGAAGAGGTAAATAATAAGTTACAAATGTATAACAAACTGGAAAAGAGTTTTGAATCTCTTGGTGGAATCCTGGAAATCCAAATGTCACATGGTGATAAAACAAGTTCGGGATTCAAAGAAGAATTTATTGAAAAGAAATAGGATGACAAGGTTGGTCTCAAAAGTATGCAAACAAACATGAATCGAGATAAAGGATACAAACACGAGAAGACCTAATTCTTTTAGGCAACCAAATGTATCCAAGTATGAGAGAGATTTCAATGGTTATTGTTTTTCTTGTCACAATTTTGGACATAGAGCTAAGGAGTGTAGAAAGAATGTCATGAATGATCACCCATGGAGAGATAACAGAGATGAGATAACAAATAATATAGTGTGCTTCAACTGTAGAGAGAAAGGTCACACAACTCAATATTGCCTTGAAGAACCAAACAATCAGTTTTGGAGAACAAAAAAATCAAGAGGTATGATAGTTTGCTATAATTGTAACAGGATTGGACATGTTGCTAGTAATTTTATGGTCATATGAGTGCTAAGTATAGTTGGAATCCAAGCACATACTCATATATAAGAAAGAATCAAGTTAGGTGTTTTATTTGTCATGAAATTGGACATTTTGCAAAACAGTGTTGTCAAAATCAACTCCCAAGGCATAGTGTAGAATGCGGACATTTAAAAGGCTAGACAAGAGGATATTCTAAGGAAAGACACTTCCTAGAAATAATATAGTGTTAGCCATGTCTCAAAAATATTCTATAAAGAAGGAAATGAATGGATATACAAGATCAAGGAAGAAAATTCAGAAGTCAAAGAAGCAAATAAGGGAAAGAAAATAGCATGGGTAGATGATGTAGAAATTCATAAATCTATGACAAGAAAGACAATAATGAATGTTGATAAGGATAAGAAGAAGGAAGACAAGTTGAGTGCAAACAATGAAGAACTTCTTCCTCAAGTAGTATTAGAGCATGTGTATGAGTTGCAACATATGTGTCTTTCAGGCATTCAATCAGAAAGTGAAATATTGTGTGATGTGGATGTCACACCAAGAAATGCATCGAAGGAAACTGAAAAGAGAACAAGGACAAGGAAAGATATAACTAAGTCATCATGCTATTTTGATGACTTTCTTTTGTTCTGATGTAACATGACAAGATAATATGCCTTCTCTAGGCTTCTAGAAGGTATACACAAGCTAAAGGAAGCATAGTATGCTCTTCATTTATCTACAAATCAAGTGTTCCTCATGATGAATTTGAATGAGAAGGTCAAGGATGTTGTTAAATGAAGGTTTTTGCTCATTTTTGCTTCTATAATGTTGTCAAGATATGTAAGTTTCAATAAATGCTTTCTTATTCCATGTTTAAAAGAATAGCGTAGTTGAATTCTTTGAGTGTCTTCTTGATAAAACATAGAGAGAATTCTGTAAATTTTGTCTTCAAGCAAGAAGTGTCTCCAAGATATTATATTAAGTCAATGCACAAGTTGATTGTCTTGTTGAAATATGAATCAGATAGTTTTGATCCTTAATGTGAATTACAATTGAGATGAAAATGTGTGGTTGTAAGTGACATAATGTCAAGAGGGTGTTTATTCTTGTCATATGTGATGACTATCTAAGAGAAACAAACTAATTTTTTCATGGAAATCTAAGTGATGTCAAGTGTCGAAGTCTTTTGTGATGATCATTTAATGTAAAATTTGTGAAGAGTGTCCATGGTATGAGTGTATGTTCCAAAATTTCTATATTTATGTCTCATAGTCCATTGATATGAGAAAATATGACGTTATAATCAAGGAGTGTGAAGTTAAGTGATGTTAATACTATATATGTCAAGTGGTGTCATGTTCATAAGTATTCAAGTGAGATTCACCATGCCAATCAAATTTCAAGAAATTTATTCCATCAAAACAAGTCAAACTCTCGCCACGTTGAATCAAACTCTGCAAAAGGTTCATGTTTTTTAATAAGAAGCTTGAAGTCTATCAACCAATCAACAAAGGATTGGAGTTAATTAAAAAAATTTGGGGCAACAATACTTGAAGAACGTGGAATTTACAAGAGGTAATGTAATGAAAATATTTGTAAATATGGTGAAGAATTGAAGGTTATTAGTCCAGAGTTATATGGAAGAGAACATAATTGTTCATAGGGAAGAACTCTCAAGTGTAAATTTCATTACACAAAGATGGAATAAATGATTTCAAAATAGTTAGGTAGACCAAAATTGAAGAAGAACATAAGGAAGTCTCCATATGGGCTCATCAAATCTGCAAGGGTCAAATTTGAATGATAGTGTATGGTGACTGTGGTGTTGATTCTAATCATGAATAGAGTAGTGATCTTCAGGTATAAATCAAAATGTTGAAGTCTATAGCTAAAAGTGTGATCAGTGAAGCAAGTAGGTGTCTGAGATGTTAATGAAGACAAATATTAGGGTACAAGAACTCAAAATTTTGCATTTTCTAGTGGAAAAAGGTGTCATTGGCCCAGGGGGAGCTAGTTTATCAAGGTAAAGAGTGAAAAGGCAGGATGTCAAGGTTAGAAAATTGAAGTTGAGAAATTATGTGAGGTGAGATTCCCTGATATGGAGAGAATAGGTTCAGGGGGAGCTATAAGGCTGACTGGTGGAAACATTCACTCTTCTAGTCAAGACACAAGTGGCAAGATGGTGATGCTAATCCAAGGGGGAGATTTTTTAGGTAAGATCATGTAAATCAAGCTTGTTTTCATACTATTCATGGTGTTGAATATGCAACCCTTTGTCATAGATGTCAAAGGGGGAGTGTTGTCAAAAACCAAGGTTAGAATGTTGTCAAAAACAAATTTTGAAAGTGTTTTGTCATCAATTTTTTTGTGTTTACGAGTGTTTTTCATCAATGAAAAGGTAGATTTTATTGTACATTGGTAATTGGTGTTGTCATTGATGTCAAGTGGCATTGATGGTAAAAGAGTGAGTGGTAAAGATGAAGGTTGATTGGTAGTGCCTTATCAGTGATAATTGAAGCTACATAGAGTTGATGTTCGGTGGTTCCATGAAGTGTCAAGTCATGACATATAAGCTCTCATTGATAGGTGCATGGTCAAGCAAGCAAGGTGTGTGGTGAGTCCTCTCTCTCTGTAACTAGTCTTCATGGTCACCTCATGAAGTTTCAAGGTTCTTGTTTAAGAAGGAAAGTAAGATGGTTAAACCAGGGCATGATGATGGCATTGATGGTTGATAATTGTTCGAATGGTGTACATTGGTCTATGGTTAGTTCATTGTACATTTAGAATGGTTTTAGGATGATTCAAGGTCACTCCAAGCTTGTATAGTGAGATAGAAACACACTGAAGGTATTGAAAATGTTGGTACACTTGGCTCAGTTGATTTAGAGGTATAAAATTCATTTACATATGTCCTAAGTGCTCACAAAGTTTCTATGGTAAAAGCAAAATATTCTAGTACTTAGAAAAATTTAGAGAAATTTGAGTATTTTTTCTTTTCTAGTGTATTGCGGACATTTGGTGTGTGGATGGAACATGTTCCCTGGGAACAAAATTTCACCACATTTCTCTTGGGGATACGAGAACAAAGGATTTAAGAGTATTATGGGCCAGGAGAGTGAATCGGGTATAGGAGTCCTAGACAGTACAAGTTCCAAGCGGGAAGAGTTCTCCACAAGCATGTTTGGTAAGAAAAAGAAAGGTTTGTGGATAGATTGGGCATATCGGGAATAGAAGGCCCAAGATGAATAGGGACACGTGGAATGAAGTTCAAAGGAAGACAATGTGAGATGCAACGAAGAAGTGGAAGAAGTGTAAAGGAGTTAAGGTGTTAAGATCTCATTGTGGGTGAGTATAGGATGCAAGCCCAAAGGGCCAAGACAAGATTATACCACGTGGGACTCAATTCCCCACAAGTCAAGATAACCCATAAAACAAAGTAAAGGATATAGTTATGGATGAAATATAAGTCAAAGGAACAAATTTTGGAGAAAACAAGTTCTTTATGGGACATAGTCCTCTATAAGGCGAGTTTGAGCCACAATACATGCAAAGGAAGCTCAATGTAGAAAAAGGAGGCATCGGAAGAACAAAGAAAACATGGAACAAGTTCCATAGGTGGATGAGTTCCCCGCAAGTCACCACATGAGCTATAAACTAGGAAAATTGAGTATAGTGCGTAAGAACTAGAATGAGGATTCCCAAGTTCCCATGTACCAATAGTTCCTCGATGACCCGACATATCTAATTATTAAAGTAATATTGATTCAAAGGATTATTAAAGTGCAATATAATTTGGAAGGTTAATGTTATTTTGGAACTTAGTGCTCCATGAACCCCCGGATCTGAATATTGTAATAACTTTTGCTCCAGGTGTCATATTTTTGAGTTTTGGACTTTCTAGAAAGGGTGTTTCATCTTCTATGTCATGGAGTAGAAAAATACAAAATTGGAGGAATAACTAAATTATAGTTAGTGTAATTGAAGAAAATTTTAGAAATATGATTAAATTAGAAAAATCAAGAGTCATAAATTCAATTATCTCTTTCTATTTAAACTAAATCTTGAAATCATAAGAGATTGATGAGATAAAGGATAGATAGGTGCAGTTGGGCTCAAGATCATTATAGAGCGATAGGATGGATACATTGATATATAAATATATATTGATGAAAGATAGAAGAGTTATGAGTTGAAAGAGACAGAGCCATCAAAGGAATATCCATTTTTGAAAGAGAATATCAATGATAAAGTTGTAGATATGAGCAGAGAACCAAGTGTAATGAATGTTTCAGGGGAACTTGTAAATAGGTAAAGAGAGTGATGAAAATATGAGCATGAAGAATGAGTGAAGAGAGAAAGAGAAGAGTGATCATAATTTGTTGTATGTGTAACATAGGATCTATATGATCAAATTATTTGTAAAATTTGTCTAAGTAGATGCTTAGATCACAGGGGGTTGCAGCCTCCTTGTAAGTAGTGGCTTACAAAATATCAGTTGTGGTTGATTAAATTATAGGGGGTTGAATCCTCCTTGTAAGTGGTAGCTTACTAAAGTTTAGTGGGTGTTGTACTAAATTTGGGAGTTGTGGCTTCCAAACAAGTTGAATCTTGTCAAATCCGAGTGGGTGTTTGGTTAAATTATTAGATTTGTAGCTCTAGATTGAGTTGAAGATCAATCGTGAAATCATTGTAACACTATAAGATAGTTGTCCAAATTATTTCTATGGTTTCAGTGGGTTTTTTCCCGATAAGGGTTTCCCATATTAAATCTTGTCTCCTAATGTGTATGTGTGTATATTTATCTCTCTATCTCTCTTGATTGATTATGCATGTTTATGATAATAAATATTTTTAAACATAGTAGCAAATTTAAGAAGTGGAAATTGATTGTACAAGTTTTTATCAGCACTGATTCAATCCCTTCTTAGTTCCTAAATTTCCTAATATGTTTTTCTATGTTTCATGTCTTCTTTCTAGCCTCTTACACCCTACGGATGAGTCGATACTTTATTGCTTTATGTTTTATGACTATGGACACCAGCTCCTAGACAATATGTCAGTGTCCATGTGCCCCCATTCTTCTGGGCACCCCGAAATATCTTTACTTTACTCACTCCTTTTGGACATATTTTATCTTTTGGGAATCTTATTTTCTTATGGTTGGGCCTTTTAGTTGTTAATTGTGAAATGAAATCAAGGGAATCATATCAATATGAAGTTATGTGATCAAAATAAAGGACCATGCTATAAGTATATACTACCATCACCTAAGGTTGCATCCAAAGGCATTCTAAGAGCATCAAAGAATCCATCTAGAATTCACTCAAGGGAAAAAGGAATACATTTTCTATAAACACACATAGGAGGTTTATTTTTACATCCACACATCTACTTACATTGCTACATCGAGTTATTTCTCATTATTCAAGTGCATTTTGCACAAGAGCCACATAGGGCACGATTCTTGCATGCACACATAAGAAATGCATGGATTCTAAAATGTTGTGCAATGCTTGGTCATAAGTTCACTCGGTTAGATGACTCACTTTGAGGTCACCCAACTCCCCATTTGCATATTTATTTTATAGGATTTGATGTCTTTTGGGGTTTTGCAAGAGATCATTTTTTTGGGTTACAAACGAGCTTTGTGATCATACATCAACATACAAGTGAAAAAAAACCAATATTAGCAAACATCTTGTGATCCTACAAGATCATTTTATGAATTTTTTAGCATTCATGGGCACCCGTATAGTAGTGTCTAGCGCCAGGTGTCCAGGACCCAGTACATACATATCCGAAGTCACACAATGTTTTGAGCACAATTTGCAACATTTTTCTCCTCTTGTTTATCATCTTCCAAATCCGACACACTTCGGGATCAATTGAAAAATTAGCTAAGTATTTTACTCCTTCTCTTTCACCTAGGGTTTTGATTTTATCTAGATTATTTCTTAGGTAAGATTTCTACTTTATGTATTATCTATTACATATGACTCTTAAATATCTAGGGTTTTACAAATTTCAATCTTTGTTAAATCAATATCCCTGAAACCGTCATGGCTAAGAAGTGGTCCTCATCTCCTAAGCATCATATGGTTGATACCTTCTTGAACCATGTCTTGGACGATGTTGTTATGTAATCTAAATTTTGTGACCTCTACAAAAACCCTCAATGTGATTATTTTATCCTCCAACAACTTCTTGATTTCCAAAACACCCATCCTATTAAATTTAACAAATCTAGCAAATTCATAGTGTATCCTGACCAAAAGTTTACATCGTGTTTTCCTTTCTCTCTCGTATTCACCCATATTTGTGCCCCTTCTTCCACTCCTATAATACTCCTATAATGGGACAAAATAATACTACTGTAAATTATTTACATGATCATGTTTTTGCTTGTGATATTATGAATGCCAATACTTCTACTTTTAATGCTGAAAATGTACATGTGCATGATCTTATTTCTACTAGTAGTCAAGATGAACGTAAAATTGTATCTCTTACTCTTCCTACTTCTAAAATTTCTTCTAATGAAAGCAATGATAAATCTGATATTAGTACTCCTACCACTTCTTTCTCTACTGATTATAGTCTTGATGAAATACTTACTTGTGAAAATATGTCTGATAGTGATGTAGATTATGCTTCTGATCATGAAAATGTTATTGATCATGCTCCTTATCTTGATACTTTCGAATGTGAATTTACTACTCCTCTTTCTTATTTTTCTAAAGTTATTACTCATAATGATTCTACTCCTAATACTAGTACACCTTTTATTATTTCTTCTGAGTCTACATCTAGCATTCTCATAGAGCCTCCATGTTCCTCTCCTCCTCTTCCACCTCTTTCTTCTTCTTCTGATGTTGTTTCTCATGATGATTATACTCCTAACATTAGTACACCTCTTATTATTTCTTCTAAGTCTACATCTAGCATTTTCATAGATCCTCCAAGTTCCTCTCCTCTTCCAACTCTTTATTGTTCTTCTTATGTTGTTGCTCATGATATTTCTACTCCTACCACTATCATACCTCTCATTGTATCTCCTGATTCTACATATAGCATTATCATATATCATCCCTATTCTTCTCCTTCTCATCCTTCCACATCCACTCCTTCTCACATTCCCATGATCACTCAAAATGGCAAGATCCAACCTCTCAATATGCCTCTTACTTCACCAACCATTCCTTCACATGATATATATATTTCATTCATATTATTGGCACTTTAAAATATCAAGTAAGACATATTATGCTTCCATTGACAATAATTCTTTACATGGAAATCCTATTCCTAAAAATATTCACAATTATTCTTTCCCAAAGGACTTCATCATGCCTAACTTCTCATGTTTTGATGGCACTAGAAATCCTTATTTACATCTTAAGCATTATCGATCAGCCATGTATGCTTATTCTAATGATCACTTGTTACTCAAAGCATTTCATCATAGTCTTGTTGATCATGCACTCCAATGGTACACTCATTTTCCTTATGGATCCATTAGTACTTATTATGATATGGAGGATGTTTTTCTTAGACAATTTATTTCTAACAATGGTCCTAAGGTCACATACGAATGCTTACCTCCATTGCATCAAGGAATGAAAGAACCAATAGTATATTACATTTTACACTTTGATTCTCGTATGCATTAGTTATTATTTCAGCCCATTGATTTAGAAAATAAATTTAATTTTTTTCATGGCTTGATTCCTGCATTGAAAGAAAAAAAATTATATGATACATGTGAATATTTTACTCTCTTATGCTACAAAGTTATTGATTTAGAACAATATTTAATCACTGTTGCACATGTTATATCACCCCCTTCCACTTCTTCGCTACTTATTTTCCTCTTCCATATGTTAAGCTCCTTCTACGGTCTCCATCTCCTCCTCCACGTAAGCATCATTCTTCTCCTCCACCATGTTGGCATACACCTAAGTCTTCTCCACCTCCTACTCGTGAACCATTGAAATTATCACATAATGCAAAACCTCATGATGTCTTGCATGATTTACTTGACAAGTAATTAATTTTCTTACCTTCTACTAAGAATCATCCACCTCACCACTTGCAATGCCAGCATGACCTCCCTTTCTACAATTTCTACCATATTAATGGCCACCATGATAGTGACCTTTATGCTTTCCATGATCTCTTACAACAATTAGAATACAAAGGTGTCATTTATTTCCTCTGTCCTCTTGTGAGCGCTCTCTTTCTCCTATTCTGCATAAATGTGCTTCCACCATTATTCACTTATCTCCTTCACCTCCATATAAACTTTCCATCAATCCCCTACTAAGGTTATAATTCATTTGTGTCCTCCTTCCAATCCACATATGGTTGTATCATCTCATTCTTCACAAATTTTTACAATACCTCATTGGCTTCCTAAGCCCCTTGCTTTTGGTAATTCCTCCCACCACACCTTCTATTCTTGGTCCCATTCCATCTAACATCCAATTTGGCACTTATTCTCATGTCATTTTTGCTTCACATGCTCATCTATGCATTGTAGGGATCTTAACCTCTTATAGATGACATCCACTCTCCATGTCATTACCTTATGATGCACTTCCATGCTATGGTTCACACTTGACTATTGTGGAAATATTACATCAGTGAACCTCTTCTTTCACTACTGATGCATTGTGCTTCATGTCATATCTTTTTCTAGCATCTCCTTGTACGTGACAAATCCATTTCCGATGATGCACTCTTGTTATATGGTTCATTCTAGACTGCTGAAGGGGAATTTATAAATGAATATCATTCTCACACTGGGGGAAATATCTCATCGTCCCACCTCATCATAATCAAACTCCATTTCAACCAATATTTCACATTCTCTCATCATACTAAATCTAATGCATCGTTATTCTATTCTCTCATATTGCTCTTTCACACTATTTATTATATTTACATCACACACATATATTTCTATTCATCACATATTATGTTCTTCATTATCATTCAAATAAAAATCCTATTCTAATCATTACTTATCTATTTCTTTCCACATCATCATGCATTTCAAATCAAAACAACCATTTCAACAATACATATCAACCCAAAGTGCAAGCAACAATCATCACATCATATACCAATGCACATCAACAACACATATGATATCAATATCCATATATATATATATATATATATATATATATATATATATATATATCACCAAAAATCATAAGTTACAAAATACAATAGTTGTGGAGAAAGCCCCATGTATCACTACAAATATATAATACATCATACATCATCCTCGCTATCATTATATATGATAGTGGGATCTCTAGAAATGAGGATTCACCGCTCAATCTACGTCATTGATCTTAGTCTCTATATCTCTCCAAATGACTCTATAATATAGCAATCTTGGCCAAATGATCTACAAATTGGCCTTGTAGCTCAAAATATTTAGCGAAAACATCACGAGCTAGGTTTTTCCTCCTATGACATATCTATATCACTCAAGATTTGTATGATCCTCATCGCACTTGCTTAATAACATGGTACACATGGTTGATGTTATAGACATGGTATTGAACAAATGGGTGTGCTCACCCACAATAACATTAACTCTCTATGTCATTCCTCCTCCCATGAGAACATCGGAGGTATGTTCCACTTTAACATGTGTATTGATGAATCTACAATTAATAACTAATAGGCATACACTGTAATCGAAATCCAACATTAGTTACTAAACACCTTTGCAATATCTAATAAATAAACAACTAATAAATAACAATAAACAATACTCACATTTGGCTCGTGCACTGGTACACCATTTACATTGGGCGGTGCCTACCCCTCTACTCCTCTAAGCTGTTGGCCCACCAAACACATCCACTACTACTAGTAATAGTAACACCCATCGATGTGTCTCCCACCACTCATTGTAGGCTTGGGTACACCCCACGTCATTAACTTGTATAGGATCTATAGCCGCATCTACCTCATCTAGAACAAGATGCATTAGTTGTGCTCTTGTCGGGCCTGGCCTCACCCCTGCTCGTCTCACTACTCTAGTATATCTCAACCATATATATGGCTCTAGGGCACATCCTAAGCCATGCCAAACTGTCTAGATACTCGCTCACCCTAGAATAACTTTGTCACCCCTAGGAAGTGATCCTCTAACCACATGGTGTCAAAATACATTGTAGCTCCACAACATCCTCCAACCATCCACCATAATCTTTATACGGTCTCCATATAATGGATCGAGGGCCCATCAAATCTAGTATCGACCTATAGGTGGTTGTATCCATCCTCCTACTACAAGTTCCTACCCACCTTGTTGCAAATATCTTGGGTCGAGCCCAATCGGCCCATGGCCCACTGAGTGGACTCAATATCACTATATGATCATATGCCCTTATGTGTAATAAATTCGCAGATCCTATTCCACCCCCATGATCTTCCTGAGTAAATATATAAAAATATCTATACAGTGGGCCAATACACACCATTCTCATGCATACCTAATCCCATGCTCCTCTATATTGCAACAAATATCAAGCATCTTTTACAATTTACCAACTCCGTCACCCTCCACCACCACTAATGATGTTATAATCACTGCAATAAACTTCCGTAACCGGGAACACTAGATCTCAATATCACATCTAAAATAATATGAGTCTCTACATGTACTCATGTCCCTATAAAATACCACCTCATTGCCCTCATCTTCCTCTAGGAATCCACTATACTCATCACATGTACTCTCTCTCCTACAATAGGAAATCATAATATCCTATATACATCCTCTAGGGTCATTGTCATCTCACCAATAGGAAACCAAAATGTACATGTATCTCGTGCACCATCTATCACACAAAGCAGTCAACATAAGCATATTATGGGGTACGCGCACCCCAATCTAATAATGTTTCACAAGGCCGACACGATCTAATATATCCCACTTAGTATCTAACAACCCCAAAATAAGAAATGTACTCAAATGGTGGCCCACCCAGAACTCTCTTGAGTGTATATCCCTCTACACAACACAAAAAAAAAAAAAATCATCCATTAGTACATCATACATATTGAAAATATCACTTATTATAGTATCAAACTGCTAATCATATCAACATTTCACGACACAACACCCAAACCCTACTCTAGGACATCAACACCTAGGAGCAGGTCATGAGCACCTAACATTAGGTTACTAATGCCCTGAAGGCTGGACACTAGCATCTTGAATGATAGAAATTCCCTGGCCACTTCTTCCTAGGTTAAGAACAAAGAAAAATATAATAAAGAACTATTTCTACAATTTATGAGAATAAACATATTTAACACAATTTTCTAAAAATCATCACACTTACTAGCTCATTGGTCGTCTGCGAAACCACGGCCACTGCTACTCTCTTCAATCTTGCCAAATTCTTTGCTCTAACACGTGGCATCTTCACAACTCAAAGCTCCAAATATCTATCAATCTTGGTAAAAATGACAATACTATTCACTTTTCACTATTACTATATATAGTAATTCTAATATTTCATATACTATAGTTACTATTTGCACCCACTTTTATAGCTAATACATGTTGCATAGTTTTTCTCATATCTTGAACCTCATAACTCCATTTGAATCTCCATTTATGCCATACGGATCATAATTTTCTCTAGAACCATACTATAAATGTTTTAACATCTCATAATCACATCTACCACATTTTATACTCAATATATTTTCATAGTGTGATTGTACTATCACATACTATTTCTCATTTACTATTACAACATCTTATAGGTATTTCTTTTGGATTTTTTCTCATTTCTCATCCCTTTACCCTTTCACCAAAAGGGGGTCATACAATCTGGATCATCTTATAATCCTTCTCAGGTTACAATATAGTCAATCGACAATCCTAGCATATTACTATTGTAACTTTCTCTGATCTCATTCAAATAAAGGTACAACCATTTTATTCAACATTCAATATTTTCTACTATTTCAAATCTATTCCCCCAATTGACTTAATCTAGGGGCAAAGCACAAAAATATCTTTGTGAGTAATTTATTAAGTAGATAATCTTAAATCAATCTTCTATCATTCAAATCAAATCAATCAATCAGTACAATAAGCACACTTACTATATATCCCAAATGACTTAACTTGGGAGTTGCATTACATTATTATCACTTCCAAATGACCTAAATTAGAATCCATCCAACATTATTCAAACCGGACACACTGTTACTATAGGAGTGGTGGTAATGAGACATCATTTCCTTTCCTATCTTTGCTCTATATGGATTCTTCAATCTGTAACAAACACTTTTTCAAATAGAATTGAATCAGAACTAAATTTGGTCTCTTTTTGTCTGTGGTGGTTGGAAATTTTAGGGATGCAATCATGGGTTGAGAGTAAAACTAGATATCTCTTCCCAAAACTCTTCCTCTAGCGAAAGGATGCCCAAATGCTCCTATTTATAAACAAAATTTGGTTGGGAATTGATCACTCCATATCTCTTAAATCTCCTTTTACAACAATTCAAAATCTCCAAAATCTCCAAATCATCTCAATTATTTATCCAAGTGTTCCTTATGACAGTTCTCTATCTCCACTTATGTTGCATGGGTAAAAATGTTTATCCATGGTTTGTTATGCTACAATTTTCTACACTCTACACGCACTTTATAACATGGCTTCTCCGAACTCTATACAAGTATGTTCCTTACTTCCTTTACACTACTTGAATTTCATTCAAATAGCATAAAGGGGGAAATGTAGACACAAAATCACACACATACTACTATTTTACTATGTCGTCAAGTATGTTGTTATATGCATGGATCTTAAGTAAGAAAAGTATTCATTGGTGACACAATCCTTTGTCCATCCACTTGTTTTGATTATTTATATTATCTTTCTCTCTCACATCTGTCATTTTTGTACCCAGTTATGGTTAGGTCATAGGGATCCCTGTCTGTTAGTCTTTTCACATCTGTCATCATTTATCCCAAGACACTAGTGCCCATTCTAAACAATAGCACTTGGGCACTCATATCCTCTTTGTTCTTTTTATAATTTTTGAAATTTGTGGTTGGCCTTTCTATTTTTCTTATCCTTCTCCCAAGCTCATAGTTGGACTTTTGGTCACTAGTTTCAAAATTCAAACAAGAGATCCATACATATATAAACAACATACACTCTATTATTCTAGTTGGTAATTCTAAGGAGAAATCTAATCTACATACTATCACTACCATTACAAGGTACTATATTTTTTTCTACATACACTTTGCATAGGAAGAGGAAGTACTCAATTTCATATAACACATTTGCAACTTATATAGCCATATCTTGCTATCTTGGCATCATTGACGTGGAGGGAAACCTAAGGACACTATTACACACACAAGAACAAAGAAATACATGGATTCTGGAATGTAGTACAATGTTCGGTCATAATTTCACTCATTGGGTGACCATTGGGGTCATTCGACTTCACATATTGTATTTTCATTCCAATTTGATGTGTTTTTGAGCTTATGTAGGTAGTTAGGGTTTGTGTTGTAGGTTATAGGTACCCTCAATGATCAAAGAGTGAATATCAAGTGATTGATAGGAAGTGATAGTAAAACCTAAGCGACACGAAGAAATAAGATTATGAGTTTCTACGAAATCACCAACACCCAAGAATACTCACCGGCGCCCAAACACCCCTTTCAAAGCACTGAGACACCCATGTCCGACATCATTCTCAGAATCCAAATTTTATAGAGAGAAGTTGCAACAAATTTCCAGCCCTATTAAGCACTTTACACCACCCATATTGGTTCCAAATTATGCAAGATTTAGTGAAGTCATCTCTCTGTCTCTCCTATTTTCTTATAGTTTTGCATTGTTTGAGTGCTTATCATTTATATATCTATTGTATTTTATCATACACGTTACTCCGCAATTAGATCTCATTTAGATTTTATTAAATAAATATCTTAAAGATGCCACCACTAAAGAACTACCTCATGCACCTCAATCCACTCTATCTCTAAATAGTCTCTTTTCCACACCCTCTACCTTTAGGAAGGTAGAACCTTTTTAAATATCCTTGCTTATCAATGGGTATAAACTGAATAGTTACATCATTAAATTTGGTGCTTCAGAAAATGTCATGCCCATAAAAGTGGCTAAATCTCTTTGTCTCTCCCTTTCTCCTACCTCTGGCCATTGCCTCTTCATAGAAATGAAATAAGTTCCCCTTATGGGTCAGATCAAGGATGTTGAGGTAATATTGGCAGACTTCCCTAACAAGAAAATCACAATGAGAATACTTGTAGCAGACATTCCCACCTCATATGGTATGTTGTTGGGTCGAAGCTTCTGTTGAGATGTCAGAAGAGATGTGCATCTTTATTGGTCGGATGTCACCATTCCGGTCAATAGTAAATCAAAGAAACTTCTTCCCATTAGGAAGATAAAGTATATTGTTTAAAGACCAGATGACCTAAAGACAGACATTCCATGTCAAAATTCAAAATATTGCAACTTTTTATGAATTTTGAGGAGGAACTTGAGCTTCCCATGTTGGTGGAAGAATGCCCAAACATAACGGCTCCAATCAAAGAACGTCGCGATGATTTGATGAAATCAAAGTTTGAGAGTATGTACTTCTCATAGGATGAAAGCATAAATGAAGTTGCTCCTTTGAATGTTGATGATGGAGAGGATAGTCTTGAATTGCAAAAATAAATATTAAAGTGATGAGTAATGTGGATCAAGGAGTGATGCTCATAACTTTTTCTTATCGGGTAACTTCAATATTTCGAATCATGTTCACAATGTTTTGTATGAGGTTACATGCGGTGAGTATGCTTGTGAATATGAAGACTTATCTTTCTCATTAGAATAAGATGACAAGAAATACGAGAATGAGAAAATTCTTGACTCTTGAACATGAACCCATTCAAGGAGATGACGATTTCATCATGGAAATGGATTTCTTGGTTCTCGGTGATCAATATTGGGAAAATGATAATGACAAAATTTCAGCTCCAATTTTGTGCTCATTCCCTTTTATGAGGATGGAAAAATTCTCAACAAAAAATGGATAAATGAAATGGTTCTTGATCCTAAGGCTGATTTTGTTTGAAATGGACATATTCTCAATAGACTTCAACATTTCATTGTTCACTTTTCTCAAGAGAAGGATGCTCTCAACATGATAATGGATGACAAATCCCAAAATGGACAAAGCAAATAAAATGATAGTTTCCATGTTGCATGCCCAACCTTGAGCTCATTATCTTTCCAAGAGGATGATGCAATGCACACTACACACTGTATAAGGAAACATGTTAAAAAATATCTGAAGTATGATAAATATGATTTTTTGGTCCAATTGAGAAATAGAGAAAATCAATAAGTTAGTGATAATGATGAATTTTCCAAAGCATCTGTTGATAATTGTCCTATGGAAATGAAATGAATGAGAATATCATAAATTGCACTAGAAATCATTTTATATTTCTCAAGAATCTTAGGAAAGGTTCATATTTTAATGATTCTTTCAACGGATTTGTGGAAGAAAGGCATTTGATGATACCCATTTATGGGTAAGAACTCAATTCAAATTAGTGTTTCAATGAAAGTGGGTTGTCCCCCACATGTACATAGGTGATTTATGATGTTTCCCTTTTGTTTTGCGTATGAGTTTCCTTTCTCCTATCCCATTTCCCTTGTGTTATGTGTTTCTTTTCTCATCTTTTGTTTCCCTTTCCTTCCATGTGTTTGTTTCTTGTTATATGTGTGTTCAATAAAGGAAGTTTTGTTGTGTATCTCTATGGTGACTCTATAGCCCAATGGACAAGGCACTAGTCCACATAGTGTCTTGAGATTTTGGGACTCTTGCTTGCCCTATCCTCACTTGCACTTGATCCATAACAAGTCCTTGAGCTAGAGTTAGTTGTTGTCATGTAAATTTTAAAAATGAAATTTCAAACTTTCAAGCACGACAACTTACCCAAATTTGAAATATGTGTTCGAGTCTTCCATAAACCCTCTCTGGTCGGTTTGCTTGTTGTGTCATTTCCATATTGACCTTTCATATACTTCCAAGATGATGAAATAACAAGTACATATCTTTGGAATGGTGTGACATGGTCAGTAATTTCATTTAGTGAAATACTTCCAACGGCTTGTTTCTCTATAGGCCTAGAAAGGCCAAGTTTTTACCTTCTCGGGACTAGTGTGCATCCTTTGGGATGGAAAGAAAGATTAAAATCATATAAAGGTGGTATTTAAGAGCTATGAACATGTTGGAACTGATTTATGAAATTTTAGGAAAGTTTTTGAGGTTTAGGTACAAACAATGCAACATCGGGTTTTTTCAAGGGTAAGCGGTACCCCATCAAAAATGGTACGAGATATTCTACATATGATTCTAGGAGCTCTATAAGGAGTCGGGAGCCAAACAAATAATCATTTAAATCTTCATGATATAATTTTCAAATATTTCACAAGACTCGAGTATCTCTTAGGAAACACAAAACATACACACACCTTGTTGTCCCTAAGAAAAAGGAGAAATTTAGAATGTAAATACAAAATTAGAGCTTTAGACACATCCCATTGATCTTAGAAGTATTTTGGGAGTAAAATTAATATAATATTGTAATAAAAAACCTCTTTGATATTCAGAAACATCATCTCTCTCTCTCTCTCTCTCTCTCTCTCTCTCTCTCTCTCTCTCTCTCTCTCTCTCTCTCTCTCTCTCTCTCTCTCTCTCTCTCTCTCTCTCTCTCTCTCTCTCTCTCTCTCTCTCTCTCTCTCTCTCTCTCTCTCTCTCTCTCTCTCTCTCTCTCTCTCTCTCTCTCTCTCTCATAATTAGCCAATTTTCAAAGATACTTGTCACCTCTAGATTGAGGTCCATTTTTACATCCATTGTTTTCCTTGTCCCAATGGGTTAGAGGGGACAATAAAATGTTCCGACCCAAATTTTCCTCGAGGTTCCTCACATGACCATGTTAAGCACTTTACAAGGCCTATTTTCTTATCTATATCCCCTCTCAGAATGCAATCATGTTGCACCACTTGTCATCACCACATGAGGGTGTATTTTTGTGTCCCTCTTATCCCTTTTCCAAGGGGGAATAAAAATTAGCTCGTGGGTGCTTAGACTAGCCTTTCTCATCCAACCCTGCAATGACACTTAACAAGCCCAGGGTGAGGAAAATTTTCTTGAACCTATTTGCCCTATCCCAAGAGAGAAATGGGGACATAAAAATGTACCACATGCCAAGCCCTTTACAAACCCTAAATTTTCCCTAATTGCTTCTACTCTTCCATGAGCAAATTTGATGGTTGGGAAGCTTGCAAGCATGAAGAAACTAACTGTCAACTCCATCTTTACATCTGATTCGACATTTCTACCACCATTTAGGCCATGAAACTTATAATCTCATCAAAAAATAGACATTAATCTACCCATCATGTTCCAGAGACATCCATGGTTGTATGTAAAGAGTAAAACTTTCCTCATAGTTCTTCATCCAGAAATTGAAGCACGAAATCCCTGTATGAGGTAGAACACAAATAAAACTCATTTTTGTACTTGGATAACTTTTATTGTTGTCAAATATTTAAACCACCATTAATGTATTTCATGATGTCAAATGGAAAGGACAATATGACTCATACTCGCTTCCTAAGGATTTATTAGGCAAAATCACTTGAAACTTAGAGGAAAGCGTCTCACTGAAAAATCTAGTTTTATGTAAGCTAGTTTTCGTTCCATGAAGACCCTATTTTCTATCGATATGAAGGACTCTATTTTTAATCAAAATTATTCCCTTCTAAATGAAAATTTTAATTTCCTAATGATTTGGTAGGTGAGATCATCCGAGACTCGAAGTGAAGGGTCTTGAAAAATGTAGTTTCATGCAAACTACTTTTTGCATGATGAAGTTACTAATTTTATGAGATATTGAGGACCGAGTTTTCTCATTATTATACCCTCTATGATAAAAAAATGCATTTTACTTCTCATTCATGTGAAGGAATCATCTAAAATGGTGTGTAGAATCTCTACGAATAGAACCCCGAATTTCTAGACCTCTTTCGTTGCAATCGATAACTGACACCCCCAATGCACTTACTAAAAATAGCATGTGTCCATAGTGAGACATGAATAAAAATAGTAAGTGGTAAAAAATGTGAATTCTCGACATTCTTGGTCCTATAGAGAGATAAGAAGCATCATGGAAAGTAAACATGGAAAAATTACCAAAAATAGAAGTCTTGGTCTTACTGCTAAAAATATAAATCCATTTTAATGCAAAAAGTTACAATTGGATCCATTTTTAATACATCTCATTGTTTTTTGACATCCTCATAGGGTTGTAAGGTGGTTGAATAGATCAAACAAGGTAATTCACTCTTCACAATAACCCTACACATCATCTTGAGCTCAATTGTGTCCAAAAGCATGGTAGAACATATGAAGGCGCAGTATGTGAGAGTGAGTGACATTATGCGGTTGGAAGGGATTCAAAAATATTAAAAAGATCCATTGTAATCCAAGTTAAATAGGTCATCATATCTCATTTTTCAAGTTATATCCATTATCATATCTTAGTGAGCTAGTTGAAGTGGGCTCAATGAACTTGTTGAGGCGAAATTTGGTTGAAGTGAGCTAGTTGGGTGAGCTCGGCGAAAGTGGTTGAATTGAGATCGGTGAGCTAATTGAGTTAATCTAGTTGAAATATGAGAGTTGGTTGAGTTGAGTTTAGTTGAGTTTGATGGTTCAAATAAGTTGGGTTCTCGCATATTAGTAAATGCATAGTTTTCAATGTTGCGGTGCGGTGTGCGGCATACGAATATAAGAATTAAGAGGTTTGTGCATCATGAATGTAAATTTTTAAATCCTAAGGACCAAGAGAATGATTTTCCCTCTCTTGTGAGATCTATAATGCATCATCATGGGTGACTTTCTTGTTCATCTCAAGCTCACATCAAGAGGTCTTGCAATAGTGTTTCTAAACACTCATTCAATAGCTCGAGGTGTTTATGCATTTAGAATTAGGAGGATATTGTTACCACCATGTATTGGATCAATAATTTCTACATCAGAAGGAGCTTCTTTAACAGATCAGTCAATCTCTTTCCCTTCTCCCTTGATCCTCCTTTCTTCTAATTCTTCATTGTACACAATCATGGTATTTTTTCATATTTACTTAAGTGACAATATTTGTAAATTGTAAAATTACTTTCTCAAAATTATAAGAGAGGTGCTTAATTTGTCTCTTCTAAGGGAAATTGAAGGGTCATGGGTGGAATAGAAACATGAAGAGTCATATGGGGGGTAGATGAGAATAAAATTCACAAGGCTATAAATTGGAATGTCTTCTCCATTCCAAAGATCCTAAAATATTGAAAATTTTAGTTCTTGGTATCAATTATGGATTTTTTTAGATTTATTGAGCTTTGTATTCATCACTACCCAAGAAATAAAAAGCTATATTTCTTATATTTCCTTTGTTCTTGTTTTCCTCTCTCTCTCTCTCTCTCTCTCTCTCTCTCTCTCTCTCTCTCTCTCTCTCTCTCTCTCGTAACAAGTATGGTTATCAAGAAGTAACTTAGTGTCCTTAATAGATGAACCTAAAGAACTATGTGTCTCTATTTTTTCAGTCTCACTAATTGAATTCTTGAGTTCCTCTAATTGAATGATAAACTACTCTAGTTGTTTTTTTTAAAGCATGATTACTAAGAAAGGGGTGATTCATTCATACAAAAACCTTTGTTTCATTTTCATTATATGCATTCAACATTAAAACCATCCATTCAACACCCATATACATTTATGAACTTAGTATGTGTGTAACATCCATTCAAATGAACATGAAATAAGAGAGAGTAATCATGAAAACCACATATAAAGTGGGAAACCCTCAGGGGAATAAACCCCACTAAACCTTTGCTTATATTACTTAAAACAAAGGAATCCTATGAATATAACACATCATAAGGGATTTATTTAGTGAGGCATTAACCCCATAAGAAACAACCCTATTTTAGTAGTACCAATACTTTAAGGATTCTACAACCCCCAAGATGACCAACAACAAACTCATCCACCTAAAATGGTTGATCACAGAAGATATGATGCTGGAAAAATTGATGGTGATAAAAATTCAGCTCACTACTCTTCAAACCCTCTCAAACTAGCTCTTCTTCTTACTCGCTCAAATCTAGTCCTTAACTTGCTAATTAGGTCTAATGACATTACACACATGCTCTTCAACTCTTCTCAGATAATCTCATCTTCTCATCCTATCCTTATCTCTACTCTTGACCCCCTACAACACTCCACACACTTCTCTCTAGCTCACTCAAGCCCATGCACACAAACTAGGTCTTCTTCTCAACTAGGTCATGTATGGATGAGATTCTTCAAGCTCACCAACATCTGATATCTTTCATAACATCATAATATTATTCCTACCTTCTCATGATGGTGAAAAATACCTCTAACACACTCACAAACTCCCCTTAAGGTTGCACATTTTCATCTCTCAACACTAGCACAAATGAACTCTTCTATTATGCTTTTATACATGTTTCTTCATTAGAAAACACATGGGTCAGCCATAATAATGAAATATACATCACCACATCATAGAAACATTATAAAAACATCACTCAATATTCCATATAGGCCTCCAACATAATTATCATACCAAAAACCATCATTTGGATCACCTTACCTAGTTAGATCTAAGGTCTACAAAAAATAGTTTTAAAAAATGAAGCTCTACCAACACCGAATCGCCTCAAAACATACAAGTACTATATATCAATGGAAATCCCTTGATCTCATTCTCCTATAAAACATATTTCTACATCATTGATTTGACACAAGATGTCTCAAAATATATTTGCGCCTAGATTTGCTCCAAACTATGCAAAAACTAGTCCTCATAAATAGAGCATAATTTGCACGCTGGGACCTTAACCATGACCTGAAACTATCATGGACATGTATTAAAACTCCAATGATTCAATAAATGGTGATTTATTCATTATGTTTAATGGACAACATTTTTATAAACTGATTTTTTGTAGTAATTACCTTTTTGGGTGGGGCCCACATACTTTCACAAGGTATAAAATACATCATTATAAATCTATAGGAGTCCTCTTCATCATAAAATCATCACATTAGAAAAAATAATCAAATCTATACTTGTACAATCATTTTTGTGCAAGTCACTTTCAACCTAGGGTTTTAGGAGGGTTTCGATCATATTTACCTTTTTAACGGTCTTTCATAAAAAAAATGTGACAGTAAAAAATACCTCATTCTTCCTTAGAAAATATTCATAAATAGCCTAATTAACTATGAAAAGTAGTTCAGGTTCCCATGCACAAATCATGGAGTCCACAACGAACACCTAAAAGTCAACTTTTGCCTCAAATTCTAACCTTTGTCAAAACCGATTTTTGAAAAAACTCAATATCTTGAGAAAACCTCATCATATTGATCTTAAAATTAACTTGACGCATCATGGTTACCTCCTCTAAATGACCAAAGTTGCATAAATACTCAAATGCTTCTAAAAGTCTCTCACCACCATGACTTACCTATGCACCCGATCTTGACTAGTCTTCACCTTCTTGCTCCACAAGGACCATAAACATGCACTAAACAAATTTGAGTACTAACCTAAAAATCCTCATAAAATTCATTTTTCATGTCAAAATTCACAAAAAAATTCCTATGCTCATACAAGACTACCTGTTGCATCTCTCATGCCACCATATAATCCACCATGCACTAGGTCTAGGAATAGGCCTAGAATGACCACTTCAACACATGAATTCTCATGAATAGACCATGAAGACCACTTTCAAACTCTTAGACTTCTCCCACACATGTATCTAACCATGATGGACCTCATGAATACCTTCAACCAACTTTGGAGAACACATATTATGACCATGCATACTAGACCATGCTCCAAGACACCATGATTGGACACTACCAATACACCTTTAAGCTCAAACACGACTGACACCTCATGGAGACAAAAAAAACACTCTTGAATCCATTTTACATCAATGACAACACTATAGACATAATGGCCAACAATATCCCCCTTTGTCATTTATGGCAACCGCCTTCAGAAATATTGATGGCAACCATGAATGAAAACAAACCTACGAGACCTCTTTTTCATGTTTATGATTCTACTCCCTCCCTTTGACATCTATGATAAATGCTATATGACAAATCAACTTGAAAATAAAATGAGAAACTAACTTACTGCTGCTTTACTAACTTACAATGCAAAATTAACTTACTTGCTTTGCTTATCTCCCCCTTGGCATGTACTTTCTCTTATTTGACCTCAACAAAGCAGCTAATGAGATCCATGGACATGAAAAACAGCTCCCTTGAGTATATATCCACCATAATTTGGCTTCATCCATACTATAGACAATATTCTAGGTTTTTACCATGCAAGAAACTACAAATTTTGCCTCTAATACTACTATAATCACTTTTAAGACCATAAGCCCTAATGCATACTTTAAGTCCGATTTTCTAACTTTCTTAATGCAATAGGATCAAACATAACACATGAAATACCATCTTATGACTCCCCCTCCTAGAAAAATAACATCAATCTCCATCTTTCCATGCAAAAAATAGAACACATACCTTAATAAAAAGTTTTGGAGATGGATTGCAATCAACACCACGGTCTTGAAGAACTTCTTCGGTGTTCACTACCTCATTTTCTTGTCATCTCAACTTGCTTGATCATATGGCTAGCTCCCCCTTTCAATATACCTTCAATAAATCAACCTCTCTGCTAAGAAATATTTTCTACACACCTTAGATAAATGATAAATCATTATCAATTCCCCTTGTCTTATGAGATCCTCATATACCTATTACATGCCATAATAACGCACAATAGTACCCTATTATACATGACTATCAAACCTTATGACTCGCCTTCTTAGGTCTATGAGAACTTAATCCCCCAAACTCATGCAATAATGTATAACACTTTGAAACTTCATACTTAGGTAGATTCATGTTATACACATCCTTTCAACATAGTTACCTCTTCAAAGACAAACTTAGAAGCATACCTTGGAACTTGATGTACCGGCACAACCTCTACAGACCTTCTTTAATTTCACAAATCTATTTTTATTAAATAACCATATCAAGCCATTGTCATACTCTATCTTGCACTTGAGAAGACTTACAACACAGACCCTCTTCATCCTTAGAATTTTACTTTCATAATTTCACTTGATGCCCCGCCATTATCACAAGATCCTTCAAGCTTGTCACATTGTATCGACCACCTAAAACTAAGTATAGTCAACATTTATTAATGATTTTCCTAATCACATAGTCCTTTGTTATCAACATGTTTATTTCTCTTCAAGACTACCTATTTGAAAAATCCTTGATTTTTATCTTCACAAACACACCATATTTTTTGTACATGTACTGCTTGGAATTTGAACATCTTCATATAGACCAACAACAATCATCTTCTCTTCTAAACTTGTACTATGTTAAAATAAAAATACTCTACCCTAGTCCAAGACCCCTTTTATGGATGAAAATCACATCTTGTTACTCAACCTATCTTCTATATGCTCAAAACATACTTGATATTTGATGTAACAGATATCTACCTCCTCAAAATTGTATACTCAAACTTCTTATAGAGAAAATCAACACTGGGACCATTGAAAAAAGCATGAAGGACTAAAGTAAAAGACTTTACATACCATGACTAGAAAATTCATGATATCAAACACTCTACTAGACCTATAATACTCATACAAGTACTTAAGAAACTAGACACAAGCTTCTTTTGATTATAATATCAATATTACACATTACTTTTGAAACACCAAGTTCATTAAAGACTTTGTTAAGACTTGATTATCTCCCCTTGGATCTATGCCTACCAACAACCCTACTCATGAAGTACATAAAATAGACTATACAACTCTCCCTATTATCTGAATGTAATTAAAATTCTTCAAAACATAGCTAGATAACATACAATGACTTCTTCTCTTCATTCATGTGAAAGGTCTTTAAGACATTTACAAACTATCAAGAACAATTGTTCACACTTTATTATCCATGTTTCAAGCTCAAAACCCTAATTTTTTGAGTAACTAATCTATGATGGGAATTAATACACTTACAAAACTCATTATGAATCTTTGATGCAACTTCAATATTATCTTGAAAACAATGTTTGAGACCTCCATCATTCAATTCCTAATATGAATTATGACTCACTCATGCTCATTCCCTAATTTCAACTTTCAAGGAAAAAGACATACTTTTATTGTTACATTACTAATTTTATCTTGACTACACACTTAGAGTTACCCCGATATTTATGATTCAATGCTCTTCTCCCCCGACTTCATATGACTTTACCATATTTGTAACTTTTGATAAGAATCATAATGAACATATATACTTTTCTCACCTAATGATGCTTCAAGATTTACCTTAAACTCTTGGTGGATCAATCAGACTTTTATTTTGGTCTTCAATTTCTTTTTTCACTATATCCTATACTATAGACTAAAATTGGTCCTGATGCTCTAGTTTTGCTTCATCATATTTGATATAGATTAAATAGCCCATATTTTAGGTTTCTCAAGGTAAATAGTCACCAAAATATATCACTCACTACTAATAGAGGCTCAATCATACATGAGAATGAATTCATAAACTTACCTCTTATCAATGCTTCTTGTCGATGATTATTGATGGTGCATAATAGTTTTCAGTATTCATAGAGTTGATGATTCCTTGTTCAATCATAGAATTTTAAAACTTGTAACATTGTTCCTCAAATCAAATGTATCATATACCTCACATTCTTTTGACTCATGCATGAAGAAAACCAAATCTAGATATTCTTTTTGTACAATACCTTCATGTAATTATCTAATCCTCAAACTCCTTGCTAAGTGCTGACCTTAACTCTTGAATCTTTTTAAATCTTTAAAAATTAGACACTCTTAATAGATACTTCCATACACATATTTGATACAATGCTTCCTTAGTTATGACTTAGAATTCAAGATAATCACAACCTTCGTAGGTATTCTAGGATTTGAGACATTGATACTGAGACTTGACAGAGATTGTACCATCATGACATGAATTCATACACAACCTATAGATTCCTTCATGATCATTTGATTGACTATACTAGGGATTTTACATATATATTTCAAGGCTTCAAGATACCTAGGAATTTTTCCCATGTGCAACAACTTCTTAAAACACAATTTCAATACTCACAAAACATGACAACACATACTCTCTTCATAACATACCTCGTCTCATGACTCATGACAATGAATTTTGGAATCTACATCAACTAAGAATGGTAGAATCATGGTAGACAAAAATACTAAACCTTACACCTTCATGATTTATAGAAAATGATGGAAAGAATCATGTTTAATTTTCTATAATACAAACTTAGACTCCTTACTAACTATAAGGAATCCTAATTCCTAAACTCAAACCTCATAAGCAGTCATACTCATACCTTATAAATTTTTATGTATACCAAATCAAATCTAAACCTCTAAACTTCTTAAGCATAGGTGACTGGATTCCATTCAAACAAAAATTATTTTCTTCAACTTTTTGTTCTTAAATAATAAGCAAACTTACCACCTTGAACTGATTTGAGATTTATTAACTTGTCTTCCTTCTTCTCAGCAATGTTTATCTACTTGATTGGATTAGACCCCTCTTTGAAAAAATTCATTGGATTAGACTTCATGACTGCATTTGATTCATCCTTCTTAGCTTGATCTCCACGATTAGACTCCTTGACTTATACATGAGGATAATATCTTTTGATAAACATCTTCTTATTTTGTCCTTTGAATGCTTGAAACCTATTTTTGTATCTAGGAGATCCACCTTGATATATAAATCTAGCAATATGACCATGTTTATGACAAATGTAGCATACACCTGACTTTTTTATCTCTAGACCGATATGTTGTTAGGTTCTAACCACAATCAACTACCTTATAACCATATTCATAACTTGAGTAGCATTCAACTTTGAAGAATTTTTCACCACTCCTAGAGAACATTATTTTACAATCTCTAGCTTTATGACCAAAATCATGACAAGTGTAGCAAAAACCATTGAAAGAGGAACCATACCTTGATGCATTTAGTTGTCTAACAAGTTTAGAATCCTTTAAATCAGAATTGTGTCTCCTTCATAACTTCATAGGTGTTTGGATCATCCTTTTCATCTACAAAACTCTTCTCCATCCTTTCATATGTCTGCAACCTACAAAATGTCAACTCTAAATCTAATTTTAAGGACTTTAGTTCATCTTCACATATGATACAGTCTTATTCTCTCACTTTTTGGGTTTCAACTTCAAACTTAATCTTGTAAAATTATTATTCATTTACCTTAAGAGCTTATGTCACACTTCTAATTTGGAATTTCAACTCTTTAATGGCTTTATCATAGTCTTCCTCAATATCACTGATTTTTCTTACATTCTGAAAACTAAGGTCTCTATAATTTCATACATTCTCCTCAAAATATTAGTTGATTTTCCCATTGTGCTTCAAGGATATCCTCCAAGCTATCAAACTTAATTCACAATGACCAAGATCTAATACCAATTGTTTAAAGCATAGTGACTGAGATAGGGGTGAATCGGTCATAAAAAACCTTTATTTCATTTTTATTACATACATTCAACATTCAAACCATCCATTCAATATCCATATCCAATTATGAACTTATTATGTGTGCAACATCCATTCAAAAGAACATGAAACAAGAGAGAGTACTCATGAACATAATATATAAAGTAGGAACCCTCAGGGAATAAAATACATTGGGCCTTTTCTTATATTAATCAAAACATGGGACTCCTATGAATATTACACATCATAAGATATTTATTTAGTGAGGAACCAACCCCACAAGGAGTGCCAACCCCTAGTTTAGTAGGACACGATCCTACAAGGAGGCTATAACCCACCAAGATGACCAAGCACAAACTCAGCCACCTAAAATGGTTGATCATAGAATATTTGATGCTAGAAAAACTGATGGTGATCACAAATTCAGCTCAACACTCTTCAAATCCTCTCAAACTAGCTCTTCTACTTTCACTCAAATTTGGTCCTTCTCTTGTTGATTAGGTCTAATGGCCTTGTAAACCTACTCTTCAACTCTTCTCAGATAATATCAGATTCTCATCCTCTTCTCATCTCTACTCTTGACCTCCTACAACTCTCAACACACTTTTCTCTAGTTTGTTCAAGCCCATGCACACAAACTAGGTCTTCTTCTCAACTAATTCATGTATGGATGACCTTATTCAAGATCGCCAACATGTAACATATTTCATAATATCATATAATTATTATTTCCTTCTCATTATGTTCATAGATACCCCTAACACACTCACAAACTCCCCTTTAGGTCACACTTTTTCCTCTCTCAACACTAGCACAAATAAGCTCGTTTATAATGCTTTTCTACATGTTTCTTCATTAGAAAACACCTAGATCGAACATAATAATGAAAGATACATCCCAAAATCATAGATGAATAATAAAAAAATCACTCAAGGGTCCTTGTACATCTCCAACATCATTATCATATTAAAAACTATCATTTGGATCACCTTACTTAGTTGGATATGTGGTTTAGAAAAACAATCTTAAAAATGAAGCTCTACTAGCACCAAATCACCTCAAAACATAAAATTGTTATATATCATTGGAAATCCCTTGATCTCATGCTCCTAGAAAACATCATTAGACATCATTAATCTAACACTAGATTCCTATAAATAGATCTGCACCCATCTGCTCCAAATGGCCCCAAACCGCCCAAAAAGTAGTCCTTATAAATAGGGAAAAAAATTAATGCTAGGACCCCAACCATGACCTGAAACTATCATGAACATGTAGTAAAACTCCCAAGATTCCACAAATGGTGATTTAGTCATTAGTTTCAATAGACAACATTTTCACAAACTGAAAAACTTTATAAATTTGTCTTTTGGGGTGGGGTGGGGCCCACATATTAGCACAAGCTCTAAAATACCTCATTGGAAATTTGGAGGAGTCCTATTCATCATAAAAACATCACATTAGCAAAAGGAATCAAATCTAGACTTGTATAATCATTTTTTAGAAGTCTCTTTCAACCTAGGGTTTTAGGAGGGTTTCAAACTTGTTTACCTTCTTAACGATTGTTTATAAAAACGTGACGATAAAATAGCCTAATTATTGAAAAATCTTTATAACCGGCATAAATACATATGCCAAAGAGCTTAGATCCCGTGTAAAACATAGAGTCCACAATGAGCATCTAAAAGTGAACTTTTGCCTCAAATTATCACCTTTGTAAACCCAATTTTAGCCAAAACTCAATATATTGAGAAAAACTCATCATACTAATCTGAAACTTGACCTCAATCATCATGGTTACCTCCTATAACTAACCAAAGTATCATACATGCTCAAATTCTTCTCTAACTCTCTCACCACCATGAATTACATATGCGATCGACCCGATCTTCACCTTCTTGTTCCACAAGAACCATAAACATGCACTAAATATCTTAGTACTAACTTGAAACTCCTCATACACTATTATTTCCTACTCACAACAATAACCTTCCTTTTCATAATTTCTCACCCCCACCCCTCACACTTGCAAATTTGTCTCTTGTACCTCATACAAGAACTTTTCCACATTTTTAGTGAAGTGTTCTTGTGTGATCCCCAACATATTTGGCCACCCTACAACATTAGATAGAATTAGGATATTTTCACATTCAATGATGGGAGCCTCCCCATATATAATAAGGAGGGGTGTAGCCCCATGAGCATTGGTGGAAACACGTAATTTTCCACATGAAAAATTATTTCACCAATGGTTTTACGTGAATTTGTTGGGGAGAGATATGCTCTTGTACACCCGTATAGATCTCTGAAAATACAAAAAAATTGAAAAATTGAAAAATATTGTATATGCTCAAAATTATTTTTTCAAATCCTATTGATAAATCTACGCTTTTCAAGTTTCCTTCTTTCCTCGAACTTAAGGAAAAGCTGGAAGAAAGAAGGTACCCCAAGATGATAGTGCAAGTGGCGTTATTAACCCTACATTTAACGAACAATAAAGGTCCAATTTCATACTTCCTATTTCATCGGTAAGAAGACAAGTTATTAGAGATCCCCTTGAAGGTCATACAAAAGAACCGATTACATAAAAATAGTCTTCATTCCATGAGAAAAGAAAGATACTGAACTAGAAATGGCGGTCAAGCACTGTACCATGAGGACATAACACTAGTTTGTTATATTTGGCTCCACCACTCCATGGACTTCCATAATTATCAAGAAAGGACTTTCGAAGTTCTATGAAGACAGAAAATAATGTCCTAACAATCATAGTACATTATGTGGCATCCTTGAAGTAAAACATAAGAATTTTGTGGTGTGGTTGTTTATGGAAACATTGCGCAAGATGTCATGGAGGACTGGTTCTACTATTTTCATTCACACTCAATTGTTGATTGGGGTGGTATGAAAAGGGGCTTGAAGAAATATTCAAGACCACCGAAGACATTCATTCCCTCCTTTCTCAACTTACTAAAATGAAGAAAGAAGCTCAAAATTCCATGAGATACTTCATGGTTAAATTCAACAAGTTGGTTAACAAGATTCTCGTCATTTCCATTCTTACTGCAGATAACCTAAAGATGTTCTTCATAAATTCTCAATTACAGAAGTGAGTTTCTTTCTAGGGAGAGTTTAATTAAGATTTTGGACAATGCTCAAAAATATTTGTTAAGGTGGAATATGGCCTCATCTTGTCGAGTAAAATCAATAATCCTTCAATGAAGGATAAGACCCAGTGGTTACAAAGATGAGAGAGCTAATCAATTTTGTAAAATTTGGCAAATGAATTGACAATGTTGAATAAATAAGGTACTAAACAAGTACCTCATCCAAACCAGAAAAGGAACCAAATCGCGGGAGCACTCGAGAGGCTTGCCTTGAGGCTTCGCCAATCAATGCAATATGCGAGATCAATGAATATGAAGAATAAGAAATTTTTTAATCATAATTTTAAAATGAAGTAGAAGAATAATGTGCTCGAGATCAAATTTTGTGAATGCGCGTTTGATGATGATTTTGAAGAATACATAGATAGTTAATCCTATGTGGTGTTCAAATGATAAAAAAGGATAAAGAATACTCTTATTATACTTCCCAAGCTAAGAAATTTAATCCTTAAATGGAAACTCCACAAAAACAAAGAAAAAGGAGGATCATCGAAGTCGATTTTAGTAGGTCGGTGAGAAGAAGCATGAGACCACTCCAACCAAGAATCCTTCTACCTCTTCAAGTAAGTCTCCTTCAACTTCCCTTGAAAAATCAATTTCTTGTTGGAAGAACAATGGAATGAGATTGGGGTGAATCGTTCCTTACAAACTTAAATCAATTTCATGTTTTCTTACTCAATTCAAAAACAAATTAACCATTCATTTATGTGTGCACAACAACATAAACCATGCATTCACACAATAATGAAGAAGAGAGAGAACACCATAACAAAAGATATAAGTGGGAAATCCTCAAGGGAATAAAGCGAACTAATTTTTTTTATATTACACACAACAAAGACTCAAGAGAATATTACACATCACAAGAAATTTATTTAGTGAGGCACCAACCCCTAATTCCTTGTTGGTATTACTCAAAAAAATATACTTGTATTAATATGACTCATCACACAATAATTTGATTATAATATCAATTAATATATTCTGCAAGAACTCGGTTGATGGTGATCACAAGTTTCGGCTCCAAACTCTTGCTCAAAACCTAATTCACATAGCTTGTTCTTCCTTCTTCTTCCTAAATTTGATTTGGATCAAACCATTACACAATCTATCTCAAAAATTATTCAGAATATCACACACTTTTTCATCTCTCAAAACATTCCTTCAAACCTATTACAAGCACACACATGGGTCACACTTTTCCCTCTTACTCAACTAGTTCAAATTTGAACTACAACTTCACTTTTATATGCATTTCATTTCACCAAAACAAAGAAGGCAGGTCCTATACCTTTGGTTTGAAAAATTAATCATAAAAAAATCTGAAAAAAATCATTATAAATTTCACATATGACCCCTATAGGTAGGTCATGCCAAAAACCACTCAATTTGCACAAAACAGGCTCAAAACCCTATCACTACAATGAGTAAAATCCACTTACACCAAAACCATGATTATTAAATCTCTAAAATTCATCACACATGTGTAATATATCATAAAAACATCATCCATGGTCGTTAATTATCTTGGACCAATCAAATAATTCATAACACAAGCCAAAAGGCTCATATCCTTCACCAAACAACTATTTCAGCACTGTCTTCATCTTTGGACATCATGACAACCCAAGAACAAATAAAATATGACATGTAACCACACAATGGAATAATTGGGACCTTTATATCACATCCATTCATATTATATCTCATGAAACATCCATATGTGCAAACCACAACAACTTTCCTCTTTACCAAATCAAGCTTCCCAGAAAGTAGGTTTACAAATGCAACTAGTTTGCACCATTTATGTCACTTTTAATACCTTAAAATTCCTTAAATAGGAAAATAAATTAATCCCTCTTCACTTTCAACGTAATATCAGCATCAACCAATCCATTATATGCATAATTCACTTCATTCTTTGAGAAAGAGAAAATCTTTCCTAAAAATCAGCATCATTCTTCACACAAACCGGCCTAGAAGACCAATCAAACATCATCATCAAGACAAAAATATTATATAACTAGATATCCCTCTGAATCCTATTTCTATAGCATATTATAAATCCTTCCAAATCCAATTTTAAGGCCTTCAAACAAGCTCATCTCTACAAACTACTTTTTAAGCCTATTAGGACTCAAGAACTGACCTTGAGCTCAACTTGCTCCATCACACTAAAACATACTTCCAAGCTTAGCCAAAGAATGGAACAAACTTATACATGATTTATAAGCACTCGAAACATTCACCAAGTATGAACCACTCGAAACATCACTTTGCCTCTTGAAGCTAGTCCACTCCTGTTGGATCAAGAATCCTCCATATTTGACCCTCAAATAACTGGTCATAGCTTCTTCATATCACGTCAAAAACAAAATTTTGATATACCATTGGAAATATATCTAAACTAGGATCACAAAAAAAAACTTGAATAGAGTCCTAACTCCTCATGTAGATCCTTAAATTCTAATTATGCTCCAAGATACTCCAAACTACCCCAAAACAAAGTCATCATAAATAGGGTACAATTTTCCCTTTTTCACCTCAACCATGATCTAAAACTATAATGAACATGTATAAAAATAAAGGTATAAAAATTTCAATTTATTCTTCAACGTCTTTGTACAAACTTTCCTTAAAATAAATTCTCTAGAAACAAGTATTTTTAGGTGGGTCCCATATACAATCACAAGAACTATCTTACCTTTATGGAAAGATAGGAGAGTCCCCTACAACATCCAATAATAACTTTTGAAAAATAAATCAATACGGGCTTATTATTATCACTTTCCTCTAATTCACTTCTAGTTGGGGTTTCAAAGCAACTTACCTTGTTAACGATCCTTCATAAAAACCAAGTGATCAAACCACCTCATTCTTTTTTTGAAAGCTTCATAACTAACCTAAAAATATATCCCAAAGATATCAAGTCCCCATGCAAGGAACATATCTCACAACGAGCATTAGCAGGTCTACTTTTGTCTTAAAAACACACTCCAATCATCATCATGTCACAAATATGTCTCCATATCTCCAGCCACTAGGAATCGCATGACTAGCCCTTGGGGTTTTACATGGTTTAGTCTAGGGTCAAATGAAACAACATCATAAATCAACATGAAATATATCCAAAAGGTTCTATCATACCTATAACAACATATATGACACCACCTTTGCATACATTCATGAGCACACTTGGCTCCAAAACTCAACCTCATGTCTCCAAGCACCTAGACCTAGTCTAGATGAGCTCCTGAATCTTGGTTTTCAACCTGTAATTTCAACCTAAAACTCAAGTGAGTTATTAATAATCCCAAAAAATTCTCTCCATACTGCCAAAATATTCCTCAAGCTATCAAGAATAAGGAAAATTTTAGTGGTGAATTTTCGTAAACTCACGAATATTAGGGATTTTGGAAATTAGAAATGACAAAATTCCAATGATCGGTTTCTACCCATTTCACCAAAAATTTCAGCTGATAAGTCATTTGTATGGGTCAGTTCACCTACTATTTATATGTAAAAATTAACTTATACATGTATTCACCGAGGTATAATACATAGCATGGGGGTTGTAGGGGGTTACCCATTTAATAATGACATCAAACAAAGAGCAACTATCCGTCTAACTTAGGTTGGATGGACAGCCATTATCTGTCATCTAACCTAGGTTGGATGACAGATGATGGATGGCCATCAACGTGGGTTGGATGGTCATCCATTGTCTATCGTCATCCAACCTGGGTCGAATGGCCCTCCAACCCAAGTTGGACGGCTAGGTTGGACAAGAAACAATGGAAGACCATCCAACCCATGTTCGACTGACATCCATCATTTTCCGTATAACTGGGTTGGATGGAATCTAATCAAGGTCGGATGGAAGATGATGGACAGTCGTCCTAGCCAATCATCTTTAGCACAAAATGGTTTTTCAAAAAATTTCCATTGATGCGAAAGTTGGTTTTGGAGATTTGCCACCAATTCTAAACTAATTTTTCGTAGAGGAGAATATTAAAATGAACCTTGATCAAGAAGCTCCAACCATCATGCACCATTACCTAGGCTATCTAGGTCACCTAACGAGGATTTATATAATAATCCAATCTCACTCAATTAACTCATGCACCCATGAAGATACCTCGAAACACTATCTCATCCACCTACTGAGACTCCTCTAACACTTCACCATCATTCTCTTTATTATTAATGGGATTTTACATTAATGACAACACCTAGAACATGACATGCCAACAATTTTGTAAATCCAAAAAAATCCATGCGGGCTACCACAATCCCTAATGTTCCTACCACTTCGTCATCCTTTGGTTTCATTGACCATTTCAAAAAATCCAAAGTCCAAATTTCTGAAAATGAGTACTTGAGAACTCATCCCAAGAAACTTGAAAAATCATTCAACATATCAAAGGAAGTAGTTATTTTTGATATCCTAAAGATTCTACCACCAGAGAACTACCTCGTACATCTCAATCCTCTCCATCTTTGAACTATCTTGCTTCCACACCCTCCACCTCTATGAAGGTAGAACCTTTTACATAGCCTTGTTGGTTAATGGGTATAAACTGAACAATTTTATCATTGACCTTGGTGCTTTGGACAACATCATGTCTTCAAAATTATTTGAAGATCTCAGTCTCTTCCTTTCTCCTACCTCTGGCCATTGCCTCTCCATGGAAATGAAAGAAGTTCCCCTTATGGGCCAGATCAAGGATGTTGGGGTAGAATGGGCAGGCTTCCCTGACAATAAAATCATAATGAGAATACGTGTAGCATACATGCCCACCTCATATGGTATGTTGTTAGACCAAAGATTTTTCGAGATGTCGGAGGAGATATGTAACTTGATTGGTTACATGCCACCATTCTAGTAAACGGTAAAGCAAAGAAACTTCTTCCAATTAGGAAGATGAAGTATATTGTTCAAAGACCAGATGACCCAATGGTAGACATCCCATGTCAAAATTCAAAATCTTGCAATTTTTTCATGACTTTCGAGGATGATCTTGAGCTGCCCATGTTGGTAGAAGAATGTCCAAGCATAATGGAGCCAATCAAAGAACATCGTGATGATTTTATGAAATCGAGTTTGAGAGTATGTACTTCTCATGGAAAGAGAGCATAAATGAAGTTATTTAACTAGATGATGATGATGATGACGATGATGATGATGAGTAATGCAGATCGGGAATAAGGAGTGATGTTCAACAACCTTTTCTTGTCAAGTAACGGGTGAGCCTCTCTAATTCATATTTAAACCCCCATTTTTTTGTCATCATTTTGTACTATGACTTATATTAGCATTTTATAATTAATACTTTAATATATTTGAAAGGAAGTTTTGTGCATAAACCTTATTTATTTTCATCTTATCTATGCTTCTTCAAATGAGTTTAAATAAATCTGTATATGTGCTAACAATGTAGATGAAGAACATATCTTAAGACCAACACAAGACTCATACATATCCCAACGTAGGACTTATTCATGAATTGGCACGGGAATCACCCACGCAAAGTTGGTGTAGGAATTTCTTTGGAATGCAGGTTTCATCCGAGCATTGGTGCAAAACTCACTTTGGAGTGAAGGACTCACGTTATGGAAGCGCAAGACTCATATGAAGTGAGAAAAAGGAGTTAGACAACAAGTAGGTGAGTTGATTTAGTTAGCACACAAGTTGCATGATGAAAAGGGCTTTAAACACATATTTTCATCTAGTCATCATGTGACTCATGTGGATTATGCAAGTCATGCTCAACATTCTATTCGATTAGAAATATGGAACAAATAGATAGAAAACTGGTAGTCACCATGATTTAAGGGATTCAATGTATGATCATTGACATCCTATGAAATTTCCAAATCATCTCAGCTGAGAGTTAATCAAGGACCCCCTCAAAGTTAACAAGATGAAATCTAATACAAGTGTTGTATGCACTTGTTATTTCAAAGTTGTAACTTTTTTTATCTATCGATTGTTGACATAGAGATATATAAGTTAATTAGTAGTTAGTTATTGCAAATAATTCATCCTCTTTTAGAGTGACCAAGACTGCATGTGATGTAAAAGGGCATTTATAGTAGAATTACAGAGTTAGTTAGTTGATTGTTGCTTAATAAAGTATTGTATTACATTCAATAAAGTGCATGATTCAAAGTTAAATTGACTGGTGTAATATGCAATTCCAAACTGGATCGAGGGAAGGAACACGGGCCATTCCTCCCCAACGTGAAGGGAATTATTTGTTTACTTGAATCTTTGTTATTTAACATTTGGTTATTTATGAAAATTTTAAAAATTTCAGCATTTCAATTTGTGAATTTAGTAGTCTTTCTTTTATCAATAGAAGACATGTCTTAATTTCATTTAAAAGTAGTATTTGATTGAATTCAATAGTGAATACATGCTTAACACATTTTCAATCGTTCTCTTTATTGTAAATAGACATGGACACTTCCCTCAATTGATAATCATGAAATATTTAAAGTGTGAGTATCAACGACACTCATCACTTTTTGTGTCATTACTAGGGATATTTTTATGTTAGTAAATATCAAGGTACTAACTTGCGCACTTCTTGATATCCGGGTAAGTTTCCATTTAGAAAAAAATTCCATAACTCTTTTTTTCAAAATAAAAGACCTTTTCAAAGCGACAACAAGATTATTTTTGTGCTTTAGAGTGTTGGAAGCACAATGTATTGAGAGGGGGTGAATTAGTCCTAAAAAACCTTATTTTATTTACCATTCATCATTCATTGTCATTTATACATCCATTCAATCAACCATGAACCATATGTGTGATTACTTAAACATAGAAACAACCATTCACAAGAGAAAGAGCAAGAGAGTACACAAGAACACCAAATATAAGTGGAAAACCCTCATGGGGAAGAAAAACCATTGAAATGTTTCTTATATTATGCACAATAAATACTCAAGTGAATATTACACATCATAAGAGATTCCTTTAGTGTTGCACTAACCCCACAAGGAACACCAACCCCAAAACCTTGTTGATATTACTAAAAAAAAAAGACTCCTATGAATATGACTCATCATAAGATATTTTGATGAAGCATTACCACTGAAAAATATTCTGATACCACAACTGATAGTGATCCCAAAATTCAGCTCCAATTCCTTCAAACCCTCTCTCAAGCACACCTTCTTCGACTTGTTCTCTCTAGATCCTATTGGACTTGTCTTTTCTCTAAAATATTGCACAAATATTCTAAATCAGTATTAAAACTATAACTCATTTTATCAGCTCTCAAAACCTTCCCTCATACCTTAAATTCACTCACCTATGGGTCACACTTTTCACCCATGCAAAACTAGCTCTCAAATGGAGCTCAAACTTCACTTTTATATGCAATTCTTCTCTCCAACCCAAAGGAGGTCAGTCCCTCATGATAAATTTGACCCATAAAACATTATAACATTAAATTAAATTCATTACAATGGTCACATATGACCCATAAATGTCATCTATGCTAAAAAAAACCTTCATCCATACACCAAAAATCCTCAAAACCCTACCATTAGAATGAGAAAAATCCACTCATGTAAACAATATGCTTATTAAAGATATAATATTCACCAAACATGAGTAATATATCATTTAAACATCAAACATGGTCTCAATTTACATGAACCAATCATATTATTTCATTTAATGGGCCCACTAGCTCATTACCTTTACAAAACAATTGTTTCAAGACCTGTCTTCACCTTTTTACCTCAAGATCATCCAAGAAAATCTCAACTATTGCATGTGACCAATAAATGTAAATCCCAATACCTATAAAAAATATCTTATAAAGTTAGATCTCATGAAACATCCATTGATTCAAACCACAACAAGTTTTATCTTCACCAAATCAAGCTGCCCAAAATCCTGTTTTACAAACTAAGATAATAAACACCCTTTATGATTTAATAAATACCTCTAAATTCATTCACTAAAGAAACTTTAACCCCTCTTCACTTTCCATGTGATATAAAGCTTCAAATCAACCATTTCATGCCTTAACCAACTTAATCTTTATGCAAGAAAATAACTTTTCTAAAATCCAACATAGAATCTTATTCACAAATCATCCCGAAAGTCACATAAAAAAACCTCAAAAACACACAATAAATACACCATTGTTAATATATATTAATTAACTTTCTATGAAATATAATAACTCCTTTAAAATACAAGTGGAAGGCCTTCAACCAAGTCCATCTCTGAAAACTACATTTTATTCCTTCTTGGACTCAAGAACTTACAATTAGCCCAACATGCTCCATCATATCAAAAACCAATTCAAATATTATCCAAAGCATGTAAAACACTTATAAAGGATTTATAAGCCATAAAAAAACTTCACCAATATTTATAAATTCATAAACATCAACTACCTCATGAAGCCATTTACACCCTACTAGAATGAGCATCCTCCAAACTTGAACCTCAAATAATGAGTCATAACTTCTTCATAACATATAAAATTATTAAGTTTCATATACTATTAGAAATGTATCTCAATTCTCTTCATAACACAACTTGAATCATCTCCTAACTCATCTTGTAGATCCCGATATTTCACTTTTATCAATTTGCTCCAAATTACCCCAAAACCATTCCTCATAGATAGGGCACACTTTGCACTTTTTCAGCATAAAAATTACCTAAAACCTTCATTAACATCTATAAAAAATCCTTGGCTATTATAAATTCAATTTATCCACTACCCCATTTAGGAAACTTTTGTACAAAATGGAACTCTTGAGAAATAAGCATATTAGGTGGGACCCACATGTCACCACATGCTCTAACACACCTTTATGTGAATATGAAAGAGTACTCTACAACATCTAATCATAAATTTTTAACTATCAATCAAAATTGGGCTGGTATACTCACTTTTCTGTAAGCTTCTCCTAGTTAGGGTTTAACTAGGGTTTCAAACCACTTTACCTTCTTAATGATCGTTCATAAAAATGTGATGATAAAACCACCTCATTAATTTTTTAAACCTTATTAGTTTCATATAAAAACATCCCCAAGATCTCTATGTCCCATCCAAAATATACATTCTACAATGAACATGTGAAAGTTAACTTTCTCTTTAAAATCACATTGTCACTTACCCGATTTTTCCAAAACTTGCATATCTCAAAACCATTATTCAGAATTTCCTAAAATTTGTCATGAAGCATAATGAAAACATATTATAACTTTTCATACTCAACATCTATCTAAAATATTCTTATAACTCTCTAGCCAATCTCATTTGCATGTGGCAAAATGCATGTTTTTACTTATTTCTTCCCAAGGACCTCATAGAAACACCAAACCATTGAATAATGACCTGAAATATACCATAAACCTCAAGTACACTACCACCATGCTTCTACCATGCTCCACCATGACTGATTTGGTCCAAAAATCACATCTCCAACTTCATATGCATGCTCCAGGGGATAGAACGGACCATGACTCGACTCAATGCATACAACTCATGAACTGACCATGTTGACTCAATTCAGACTCATGTACACCTGAAACATGCCTCATATACCATGAATTACATCATTACAACCTCCAAGAAACTCTATAGATATCAAAACAGTGACTTATCTCACTCAACCATGCAACAGACTACACCGAACTCACCAAAACACTCAATCTTCATGTGTGACATCTGAATAGTGCATCATGGAGACTCACATAACCACATGACACCCTTTTCCATAAATGGAATTGACATCAATGACAACACAAACACATAATGGACAACAATCTCCCCCTTTTTCATTGATGACAACCACCTTTAGAAACATTGATGGAAACCAACAAGACCAACACACACCTATATGACTCTTTTTCATGTTTATCTCCCCTTTGACATCTATGAAAAATGATAAAATGATAAAAAGACATGGAAAATGATAACACACAACATGACACAATGGAAACAATTTAAAAAATTAACTTACTTTACTCAATAGCTCCCTCTGGGACTTATATTTGCTCCTTTTTACTCCTTTAGTAGCATTTGATGATCCTATGGACCTAATATGAGCTCTAAAATAGCTCCCCTTGAACATATTCTCTTTATTTTTCCTTTATTCATAATAAACACCATCTTTTAGGTTTGTCTCATGCAATAAAAATCAATTTCAATCTCCAAACGCAACATGACAAGCTTAAGGACCACTTTTCCTAAACATCAACTTGAGTGCCTTTGTGAAAACTTCTCTCATCTCTAGCAAAGATACATATACACCATGAAACATTTTTTTATGAATCCCCGGGTTTATACAATCAAGCTCTAACTATAAATACAAAAAATTGGGCTCTTATCTTGTTTACATGGCTTGAACATAGATCAAACACTTTACCTCTATCCTGAATCAATACATTAGTCTTATTATCCTTCTTTGCCTATGGTTATACTTGTTTGAGTTAAAAACCACTTCACTTTTGAATAGATCCACAATCATTTATAGTACAACTATAACAACCTATTTTTCAACTTCCAAACTCAATTTACAACCATGCATGCTCCCCCTGATCTAAAGATATTTTGCAGTCCTTCATAGGCATGTAGATATGCATTTTATATCTCCCTATAGTTATAGTACCTGCAACACAGCTGATCATTCAAGATCCCAGTTATCTCATTCAATATTTTTCTTCATTCCATTAATACACTTGTTGGAGTACAAACCAACTTCCTTTGACTTGTATAACCTGATTGCACCTGTACCTTACAAGTTTACTTTCTTTTCAAGGTCATTGAACTAAAAATCTAGGTAATTAACTCTTCTTTACTTTTGATCTTGACACCATGCAATAGACTTACATTCAAAACAAACTTAGCCTTACATACCTTCTAGACATGTGAAACTCTTACTAAAGAAGCAACTCAATCTCTCCTTGTCTTGGTGAGCATATCAAATCTATATCATACCATCTTTCCTCATACACAAACTTGCAACACTCATATGTAGGCTTGATATATTGCACATCAAATTAAAATTCCAGTTCTTTAACCTTGTAAAAAAGTATCACAATGTCATCACAAATGCAACAACAGAGGAAAAACACCGAGCAGACGCAACAAATTCCTTTACTTTCTCCAATCAAAATCTTATGAAACATAAACACTCTTACACAATTCAATATTGAACTAAGATTCCAATTACCAGCTTGTAAGCATTATTAAACTCATGTATGTACCTTTAAACACATGGAGAGTATCTCTAAAACCATAATTTAAAAATTAAATACCTTATGAAATTTGTTTCATGAACACCAACCTGTGTATAAACTCATACATTCATGAACTTGTAGACATAGATATAAAACATACCTTCTTATATCAACCCTACAACCATCTTGGGAGCCCTTATCAAGATCTTGAAAGATTTGATCAAATTTTACATTTCTTTATATACCTCTAAGTCACTTGATACTCTGACAACACTCAAAACTTCTCACAATGCCATACCATCCTCATATATTGTTACAGATCATCTACCATCAATAAGTCATCAAGATCATCTTCCAAGAGTCCTTCACAGATATTTGTGTGGATCATTTTTCTTCATTTCTCAACAACTAAAATTCCTTCAAGGTTTGAGTAACTTCTTCACACTAATAATCACACTTTTTCTTCTTGCAATCACCGGGTGAACACTAGAAGTGACAACATTTGACAATGACATACTCTATTTCAAGGATTAGACAATGCTTACTAGGTCATAACATACCTAACCTCCTTACCTAAACCTTTTTCATCTTAACTACATGATGACCATCTAGATGAATCAAACCACAAGAACACATTGAGATACAATCTTGACAATAGCACATATCCACTCTCAAACAATTCAGATTTTTGGTGAGAAAAACATACCTTGGACTCATAATTTATGTACACACACTCATACTATTTTGAAATTGGAACCATTAACACCATGAGACACATATTTATGATGCGTGTACTATTTGTTTATGACAAGGATAGATATACATCAACATATAAGACTCGTTATCCGAGCACTTTGATAGTCCATACTAAAGACATACAACTCAAGGAACAACTTTGAACATCCTTTGCTTGATACATTTGAACATCAAGATTCAACTAAGCAAGAAATACACCCTTTTAACATACCTAGACAAGATTGAGTAAAATATAAACCTTAAGAATGATTAGAGCATCAAAATCATATATATATACTTACCACATAACTTCTCAATCATATTTCAAACTTAAACTCAAGATTTTAACTTTCTATGACAATATAGACTCACTCATGACTTATAATTTTTCACACCTAACATGAATACATGGAAACTTCTTGAATCAAACCACATATGTAGAATATATCATGTCAATAGACTTAGAAATATAATGATGAATCATGACACACACTCACAAACTCGAGACACCTAGAGATTCAAGGACACAAAGACACATGAAAAGATTACTTAACATACCTTACAACTTTTGTGGTATCCCACACTCCTAGATTCTTCATCTTGTCATGAATAGGTGAATGAATGGATTTAAGACATATGTGCTTCTTCAACCCTTGAATATTCTACCAAAGAAAGCATGCTTCCTAGATCTGTTTTTGGCTTGATGAACTTGTCTCCCATCTTGACTGAGTTAGACTCTCCTTTGGAAACCTTCATATGGTCAGCCTTTAAACCGAGCATCTCAGATTTTTTAGAATCTTTCTTGGAATGACTTCCATGATTAGAACATTTTATAGTACCTTTAGAATTAGGCCTTTCAATAAGCATTTCCTTGCTTTGGAAAATAATTTCTATGTGGCTTGATTGTTGACAATTGAAGCAAACAACATCCTTCTTTATTATTGGCTCATATAATCTTAGATTCCATCCACAATCCTTAGCTCTATGTCCATACTCATAGCATGAGTATCATTCACCCTTGAAGGATCCCACATCATTCCTTGGATACTTTCTCTTGCAATCTCTAGATCTATGGCCAAAATCATGACAAGCATAATAATAGCTATGAAATTTTGCATACCTCATTGCATTAGGTTGTCTAATGGGATTAGACCTTATATATACCTTTTCATGAACACCATTACCTTCACTTCCTTAGGAACTAGGACTAGTTAATTGATATATAATATTAGGCTTTTCATCTCTTTTGACCCTTAGGGTTTGTACTTCTTCCTTAAGCTTGTCACATTCTTCTTCCTTGGCCTTAAGAACAATTGTCATATATTTGATTTTGGAATTAAATATGATGTTATCCATCCTATGAAATGCTAGATCTTCTTGTAAATCAAACACCATCTCTTTGAGATCATATTTTCCATGCATACACACATCACAAGGCTTGATTTTCAATCTTTCACATTCTTCTTATCTTGAACTCAAATCTGAAATAACATTTTCCAACTGAATCTTGAGATCTTTTATGGTTTCTTTGTCCTTCTTGTTCATAGCTCTTAACTCCTGATTCTCTTTCTTGATTTGATTTTCCATATTGTGCTTCAAGGATCTCCTCCAAGATGTTAGAATTTCTTCTCAACAACCCACTCGATACCATTTGTTGGAAGCACAATGAACTAAGAGGGCGGTGAATCGTTCCTAAAAAAACCTTATTTCATTTACCATTCATCATTCATTATCATTTATATATCCATTCAATCATTCAATCAATTATGAACCATATGTGTGATTACTTAAACATAGAAACAACCATTCAAAAGAGAAAGAGAAAGAGAGTACACAAGAACACCAAATATAAGTGGGAAATCCTCTTGGGAAGAAAACCCATTGATTTTTTTTTGATATTATGCACAATAAATACACAAGTGAATATTACACATCACAAGAGATTTCTTCAAGGAGTGCCAACCCCTAAGCCCTTGTTGATATTAATCACAAAAAGAGACTCCATTTTGATGAAGTATGACCTGTGAAAAATATTCAGATACCATAGCTGATAGTGATCCCAAAATTCATCTCCAAATTCCTTCAAACCTCTCAAACACACCTTCTTCAACTCACTCTCTATAGATATTATTGGACTCATCTTTGCTTTAAAATCTTGCACACATATTCTACATCAGTATTCAACTATTAACTCATCTTATTAGCTCTCTAAACCTGCCCTCATACCTACAATTTACTCACATATGGGTCGAACTTTTCACCCATGCAAGACTAGCTTTCAAATGGAGCTCAAACTTCACTTTTATATATAATTCTTATCTCCAACCCAAAGGAGGTCAGTCCTCATGATAAATTATACCAATAAAAATTATAAAATTCAATTACATTCATTACAATGGTCACATATGACACATATAGGTAAGTCATTCCAAAACCTTTATCCATGCACCAAAATCCTCAAAACCCTACAATTGGAGTGAGAAAAATACACTCATGCAAAAATATGATTATTTAAGATTCCATATTCACAAAAATGATTATATCATTTGAACATCAACCATGGTTGTAATTTAAATGAACCAATCATATTATTTCATTTTATGGGCCCACTGGTTCATTACATTAACAAAACAATTATTTCTAGCACTTTGTCTTCACCTTTTGGCCTCAAGATCACCCAGAACATCTCAATTATGGCATGTGACCACTAAATGAAAATTCTATGACCTTAAAAAAACATCTAAGCAAGTTAGAGCTCATGAAACATCCACTGGTTCAAACCACAACAACTTTTGTCTTCACCAAATCAAGCTTCCCAAAACCTGTTTTCCAAACTAAGCTGATAAACACCAATTATGATACATTAAAGACCTATAAATTCATTAAATATATGAAAAATTCACCCCTATTCACTTTCTAGGTGATATAAAGCTTCAACTCAACCATTTCATGCCTCAACCAACTCAATCTTTTAGCAAGAACAAAAATGTCCTAAAATCTAACATATAAATGTCTTCACAAATCAGCCTGAAAGACACATAAAATAACCTCGAAATATACAAGAAATAAACCATTGGAAATATCTCTAAATTTCATTTCCATAACATATAATAAATCATTCCAACTTGTTGGTGAGAAAATTTGTCGGGTGGACAAATCAGGTGTCTCCACCAACCTCCACCAACGTTCATGGGGTTATGCCCCTTTGCATTGAATGGTACAAATCCCATTATTGAATGTAAGTAATCCTAATCCTAATCTAAATGTTTTGGGTGTCCAAATGGGTCGGGGATCACATAGGGACACTCCATTGATCTTGTGGCAAAGTGCTTATACGGGGTTACAAGGGAGTAAGTTATAGCGTTGAGGAGAAAGGGGGAAACTAGTTAAGGAAGATTACTACCGTGAGTAGATTGTAGAGCTTCACACCTAGTAACCGAATTATTTCAACTTCCAATATAGAAGAAAGCAACAATGAAGTGGTTAGTGAGACAAACAAAACCCACATAAAAACAAAGTTTTCTTAGGCTCATTCATCGAAGATTCAAAGCTCTCTTTGATCACCATGCTTACAAAGTGCATACAAGAGGGAAATATAGGAAAAACAAGGAAGAGAAATAGAAGAAGTGTAGCTTTTATTCCATGTGTAGTGATGAATACAAAGCTTCAACCAAGCTATCACAATTCACAATGCTACATAGTAGGATTTCTTCAAAATTCAGAATCCTTTAGAATGGAGAGGCCATCCCAATTTATAGCAATCTGAATTGTCCTTTCACCTCCCTCATATGACTCTTTGTTTCCATATTCCACTCATGACCTTTCGTTTTCCATGAATTAAGTATTTCTCTTATAATTTGAGAAAATACTTTTACAAATTTAAAATAGGTCACTTAAGTGAATAGGATGAAATACAATGATGAGGCCCAATGAATAATTAGAATAGAGAGAGAAGGAAGAGAGGGAAAGAGAGGAGGAGGGAAGGGATGAAGGGAAATCACTCCTCACGACAAACTGCTTGAATGCCTTGATGCAGTCATGAACTTTGAGTGAATATTTTTGACACTGGTGATCCTCTACACTGATGAAGATTTCTCCCTTGAACAACTTTGAATAAATTTCCCCATCGAGTGATGACTATAAAATCTATGATTCACCAGACATCTGGACCACATAATGAGTGTTCAAAAACATTGTTATGAGATTTACTAATGTAATCTCAAGATGAACACATACAATTTCCTCAATGACCCTCCTTGAAACTTGGTTGATGAACTCTTTGACTCATTGAAATCATTCTAATAAAATCACTTTGAATCACCCAGCTCCTTGAGTGACGAAGATGAATTCACATGATGCACCTTGTGATGCCTTGTTTTGCCTCTATATACCATTACACTCAAGATGATGCTTCTAGGACCTCTATGAAGTTCTCATTCCTCTATTTGACCCATGAAACCATATTTTTATCTGAAGAGGAGTCCAAAAAGTAGTAAGGTGAGTGAAAAAAATCCATATGCAACTTTCCACTCCCAAAATGAAAACTTTCTATTTTTAGAATATGAGCCCATGCCCTGCTATTTTGGGACATATCACCTGTCTTGCTCTAGTTTCACCTTTTGAACCTTCTGCCATATTCCATCCTCCTTTGTTCTGAGATATTGCTATTTTTAGCACATTTCTATTTTTAGCAAGTTATTTTTTGGGGACCTATTATTTTGGGAAGAAGTCATTTTCTGTCTTACTTTCCATTTTACACCTTTTTTGATTGTCTCGAGTGATCAAACTTGCAATTCGGTGGGACTTTTTATTTATAGCATGTGGGGAAGCATAGAATATGCTATTTTTAGTAAGTGGTGAAAATGGCCTCGGTTTGTGCAGGAACAACTTTTTTGGATTCATCTCTTCATCGCAAACTCGTGCTCTAATTTTCATCATGATTCACTTACCGGAAAGCTCAGAAATAAAAACAAAAATTTACACCTTGTAAGAGCACCATGCATGGGGCTACCAGTGTAGCCATTAATGGAGTCACCAAGATTTTTTTAAGGTTTTCTTCCCCACCTCTGATTGATGAAAAATCAACTTCTCTGTGATGGTTTTTTTCTCTAGATGCTCTGTATAAATTTTTAGCTCTACCCATTTATCGGATCAACGACAAATTGAGGAAAAGGAAGCTAGGGCACAAAATTTGATTTCACTGCCATTAATGGTCTGAGGCACCTTTTCATTTTATTTTTTTTTCAACATGAAGGCATTTGGGAGAGGAGTATTTTCCCAAATTTTCATGAATATTCGACCACTGGTTTGCGAGTTATGAGTGATTTTTTTTTTTCACATGAGGGTTTCTGACAACATATGATCATGGTTTTTTCTCAAAACTCTTGGTTTTTATCTTTTTTGCAGAGAGGAATGATGGAAATATGATTATGAAGATGTTTGAGGTGATGTGGAATTTTTTTAGTAGCATCAATGGAGGATTGGAGGGAGAAGCCGTTAGTTGGAGAAAACTTGTGCGTGCGTGAAGGAACTAGCTAGTAAGCGGCAGCCCGACAGTTAGTTTTTTGCAATTTTTGGCTTTCCAAAGCTTCATGAATTTATTCAAAATTTTGTGTCCCTTATGTACCTTTTCTAAATGGATGAACGGGACATCAATTTTCACATGCTAGGTTGCGACACTTGGCGGTCATCCGTGCATTGTGAGGATATGCTCTCTGCAAGCTCTGGGGCTGAACTAGTGATGCGGAGGATCCCATGAGTGATAAGGGGGATAAAAAGTTCTAGGAAAATTTTACTATCCCCCATGTCCCTTTGATAAAGGGATGAAAGGGACATCAAAATGTGCCGGACTCTGGAGCTGATATGTGTCCACTTCAAAATTTGGCTGATATGTGTCCACTTCAAAATTTGGCTAAGTACAAGAGCTTACCTTGAGCCAACTTGTGATGATGATATATTGAGCTCGCGGATGAGCTTGAAGGTGAAATTTTATATTAATTTGACTGAAAAAGTCATTTTTAATCCAATGGTGGGGGTCTCAGCTCTTGATTCCACTATTTTATCCCTTAAAATTTTTATTTTTGTTCTATCTCCATGACTCAAGTATTGGAAAAAATGGATATAGACATATTGCGCCTAGGTGTTGTGAAAACTATTATTCCACCATATTTTATATCTTTGAATTATATTTCCAATTATGTATTTTTTATCTCCTAAATCCTTATAGAAGTTTTGGAATTTCTTCTCAAAGCTCATGTGCTTTTTTAAGGATGTGCATTGTTAAGGCCTGAGAACCCATTTTTGATTAACCTACCCCAAAACTTCCAAATCTTCGTTGAATCTTCCAAAATAATTCTCTTAATATTATTGACTCTTTACTTCATCTCCATGTTGAAATTTTCTCCTTTTTCCACTTCATGGGGTTGCATTAGTCCCAAGAAGGCCAATGGTAGCCCTTCCCAAAACTGCTCAAAATTGATGTTCTTCACGAGCTCCTAAAATCACCTAGGGGGCTGAATTTTCTTTCCTAAATCACCTATGGGACTAATTTGACATCCACTAGAGGCTCATTGGACTGACTAGGTAAGGGCGATGTTGGGGATGGACTTGTTTAGGGGTGCTTTCGGAAGGTCTAGCTTTGAATTTTTAGACACTATGGTATTGTTTTCCTACCTTCAGATGTATCTTTCCCCTTACAAAAATCTTGGACAACGCAACTCCAAGTGGAAGGCCTTCAACCAATTCCATCTCTAAAAATTGTTTTTATCCGTTCTTGGACTCGGAGCTACATCTAGTCCAACATTCTCCATCATACCAAAACCACTTCCAAGTTTAACCAAAGCATGGAAAACACTTAGACATGATTTCTAAGCCATAAAAACCTTCAATAAAGACTGATTAATTCATAAACATCATATTACCTCATGAAGCCATTTTCACCCGCTATAATTATCATCCTCCAAAATTGACCCTCAAAGGATGAGTCATAACTTATTCATACCATATCAAATCAAAAAAATTGATATACCATTGAAATTTATATGAATATGATTCATAACACAAATTGAATCATCTCCTAACTCATCTTATAGCTCATGATATTCCACTTTTCTTGAAGGTTGCTCCAAACTGACCCAAAAACACTCCCCATAGATAGGGCACACTTTACAATTTTTCATCATGACAATGACCTAAAATATTCATTAACATATATAAAAAGTCTTGGGCTATTATAAATTCCAATTTAGCAATTACCTCATTTGGGAAACTTTGGCACAAAATGGATCTCTTCATAAACAAGCATATTCAGTGGGACCCACATATCACCACACACTCTAACATACCTTTATAGAAATATGGAATATTCCTCTACAACATCCAATCATTACTCTTTTTATATCAATCAAAATTGGGTTGGTATACTCACTTTTCTTCAAGCTACTCGTAGTTAGGGTTTAACTAGGGTTTCAAACCACTTTACCTTCTTAATAATCGTTCATAAAAATGTGATGATAAAACCAACTCATTATTTGTTATAAGCCTTCTTAGTTATATATAAAACCCTCCCCAAAATATTTGGGTCCCATACAAAACATACATCCTACAACGAACATATGAAAGTCAACTTTTTCTCTAAAATCACATCTTGTCACTTACCAAGTTTTGCCAAAACTTGCATATCTCAAAAAAATTTCTTTAGAATGTTCTGAAATTTTTCATTAGGAATAATAGAAAACATCCTCTAACTATCCATACTCACAATCTATCTCAAATTTAAAATGGAACTCTCTATCCAATCTCATTTACATGTGTCAAACTACCTATTTTTCTCGTGTTTCTTCTCAAGGACCTCATAGAAGCACCAAACCATTGAATACTGACTAAAAAAACCATAAACATTAGGTACACTACCATCATGCTTCTACCATTCTCCACCAAGAATTATTTTGTCCAAAACTCACATCTCAACTCAATCGGCATGCTCCATGGCTAGAAACAAACCTAGAATGACCTGACTTAATGCATATAACTCATGAACTGACCATGTTGACTTAATTCAAACTCATGGACCATGAATGACATCATAAAAATCTAAAATCAACTCTAGAGAGATCAAATAGTGACTTAGCTCACTCAACCATACACCAAGACTACATTGAACTCACTAAAACACTCAATCTTCATGTGTGACATATGAATAACACATCATGGAGACTCAAATTACCACATGAAACCCTTTTCCATCAAGGGAATTGACATCAATGAAAACACAAACACACAATGGTGAAAATTTATTATGTGGAACACAATAAATCAGTTAAGCACTTATAGTTAGGAAATGTTCTTAAGCATGAAAGGATTTTATGTTTAGACCTAGATACCTTAGTGGTAGATTTATTAGAATAAACTTACAAAACCCCCTCAAAATCAACATGTGGAGTAACTTGATCAGAAAAAAAGTGTGTTTGATGGAGTGGAAAACCCCAATGGAGGAAATAATGAAAACCCCCCACTAGGAAGAACATTCACATATCCCATAAAACTAGACTCTAATGACCAAGCACCCATGAAAAATATATCTCCTTCAATCTTACTAATATTTAGGGGACTAGTTGTGGAATATCCTAATCAATTTCTATTTGAGTTCAAATTTTTGTGCCAAACCTATGAATATACCTCGACACCCAAATCTTAAGCTATTTCCTTTAACTCTAAAGGATACATCCATGAGGTGGTTCACGGGCCTAAACCCCAACTCTATCCAAACTTGGGAGGAGATGAAAACATAATTCTTGGATAGTAACAAGATTATTGTAGGGCTAGGGATATAAAGGAATAACTCTTTAGTATAAAAAAAAATGAGGATGAGAGTTTCAAGGACCGTCTTAATAGATTCCTCTTCCTTCGCGGGAGGTGTGGTATAGGTCTTGATATAACTCTTCGAAAGCACATTTCCTTAAAGGATTGGATGAGGACACACAAGAGGCATTTTATCTAATAGAAAAGGATATATGAACAAGTTATAATTCACCGATATCATTGACCTCTGTATAAACTACTCCCTGACTCACCCAAACTTCGAAAGTAGAAAGGAAATAATGTCAATGGAGACATATCCAAACTAAGAGAGGATATTGCAAATCTAAGAACGGATATCTTAGTTCATCTTAACACAATTTTGCATAGGGAGAAAGATAGGAATACGTAGTCATTTTTCAAATATTGTCCAAGATGTAGGAACAAATATGGGCTTAAGGATTATCCCTTAAAAAAATAGACATCTTCCTTGTCTCGTGATCTAAAGCATGCCACCGATCAATATGGATTGTTTCCCTTGTTAAATAATTAGTTAAAAACAATACACAAATTGAATCTAAGGTAAATTATGTGGCTCGAGAGGCAAGGAGAGAAGTTTCAAGCAAATCAAAATCATTCATATACACTAAAACATGAGGAGTTCCAAACCGGTGGAACACGCCATTATTATACCCTAAACCTTGGGTACAACAATTCCCATAGGAATTGTGTCCTCAATGGAATGCACAACCGGATTATTATCTACAACCATGGACTCCAAACTCAAACATTCCACTATTCTAACAATTTAACTCTCAATTTCAACAACGGTTTAATGCACCCAAGGAGTGGGTCAACGGTATTATAATCCTAGAATACCCCAAGGAAAAAAAGATTTTTAATTGGTCCTAAAATTTCTTCCCCATATAAACAACCTACCCAGCCAAAAATTCCAACTCAAACCATTACAAATCAAAAGAATTTCAGGCAAGGTAACCTAGCATACACCATTGAATCGATAAGATCCTTGTGTTGGCCATTGTTTCTAGGTGTTATCATTGATTTAAAATCCATTGATGGAAAATGGATTCAAGAGTTTCATATGATTCCCCGTGAGGTGTCAACCATGGTCAAACATGAACCTTGATTGGTAGTGACCAGGTTTAGTGAGTTGATATGGTGTTCTCGAGCATGGTCTAACATGCATAGGTTTAGTATCAACTCTCATATATTGGTATGAAATATTCTTAAGGTCAAACAAGGTTTTAATGATATGTCAAATGTGTTCAAGTGTTTGTATGTGGTCTCCATGGTTAATTCATGGCTTGTATGGCTTGAGTTAGGTTATTCTAGGACTTTTCCTAGACCTAGAGTATGTGGTTTGGTATGGTGGCTTAATTTTTGGAGTAAGGTAGTCATCATCAAGCATGGTAAGAGCATGGTGTTGTTTTATATGATGTTTATGATGAGTTTTAGGTCATTTCTCAAAGGTATGATGATGTTTCTTGGTCCTTGGGAATAAAGAAATTGAAAATAAGGCAAGTAGACATAGGTAGGTCATTGTGGTTAGAGAGTTCTAGGCATATTTGAGCTAGGTGGGGAGTTCGGATAGTGAGAGGATGTTGTCATGATGTTTCATGAAAAATTCTAGGTCAGTATGAAAATAATTGTGCAATTTATGAAATTTTTGGTAAAACAGAATTTCAAAGAAGGCAAGTTTAGCTCAAATTGTGAACTTCATATTTTTACCAACTTTTATACACTTTACATGGGACCTAGAGGTTTTAGGGGATGTTTTTTTAATATTTATCTAAGAGTGTTTTTCAAAAATAATGAAGTGGTTTGATCGTCAAATTTTTATGAACGATCGTTAAGAAGATAAGTTGGTTTGAAACCCTAAAAAAACCCTCCTAGAGTGACTTGGGAGATTTGTCTTGTTTGGTCTTCAAATTGTCTTGGCATGAAAAATTAATACATCAGGTTTGAAGAGGATTCCTCATAGATCTTTTGGTGGTGGTTTGGTGTTTCATCTATTTCGGAAGAGAGATAAAACCCTAGTTTTGTGGGTTTTTTTAGTTCTAGGGGTGATATGGAGGTTTCGGGATGAAAAACAAATGATTCCAAATCCTTGGGAGATTCAATACACATCCATGAAAATTTTTAGGTAGTTTCCTTGGAGAATTTTGAGTTACAAGTGCTCAAATTCATCCTAGCAATTTTGGCCTCAAGGGCTAAAATGGCGATCTCTTAGTTTGTTGTAGAGAGAAAATCAAACAACCATATCATTCAACCATTAAGTAAGCTTTCATATAATAACTTTAAGCTCTCTCTACAAAGTGAGGATCATACTCCCATTCTTGTTCGCCCAAAAACAAGTAATCGCCCCAAAATTATGTCATAAATAACTTTGTGTACAAATGTCAAATAATTGTTTCCTTAAAACCTCATGTGCAAAATGGTTTTATTATTATAATCTCAAAATTTCAGATTCCAACTCCTCCAAACACGTGATTTGTGCTCATTTTACCATGACATACATTTTGTCAAAAAATTGGTATGCAACCTCAAAGTACATCTAGGAAAACGTGTCATAACTAAACATTTAATAAACATCAAGAAAAACGGTTGAAACCCCATATGGATGATTACCTTTTCAACCTAAATCCAAAATTTAAATTCATTTATAGTTTAAATGAAAAATTTATGGTGTGATTGTACCGAGACATGATTATAACTTGCAGTAACTAGCAAAAGCTTACTAAAACAAAGAACTTTAATTCAATCTTGATCACTTCTTCCATAAAAACTCTTATAAATGATTCATACAACTTTATATATATATATATATATATATATATATATATATATATATATATATATCATCATCATCATCAATGGAATAAACATATATATCTCGAACCATAAATATTAGATAAATCATGATCAAAGTAAGAATTCATACCAAAAACCAGAGCATCTCTATATTCATGTACTATATATTCTTACAAAAATCAATCCTTCCCTTCACTCGTTCTCATCCTCCACCATGAGGAATACCTCTCTCTCCTTCCTCCTTACTCCCTTGGAGGGTAACTAACTCTCTCATTTGAATTCTTCCTCCTTTTTATCTCATTTACTCTCACCATTAACCCTAACCAACTTTCCCTACATGACTCATTCATGACTCTCATGTTCACACCTTGCCAAATTTGGCATTACACTTTATTTTTCAACATTTTATACCTCATATCACCCCTAGGACACATTATCATACATCTAAATACTTACTCACCCTTGACAACCCCATATTAGCCCATTACATGCTTTTGTAATTTGAATGACAATTTGGAGGGAACTTCATGTTTTTAAAATTTCAAACTCTCACACATGACTCTAGAATACTCCCATTGACCTCATAGCTATGTATATTTTCATTTGGATGGATTTTTGATGATTCCTCTGCATCATACTCCCAAGGTGGAGAAAAGTGTCCATGTACTTTTCTTGCATAACCATGTCTTCATCTTCTTTGCATACTTTTTCCTTCTTTCTTCATTCTCATTGTCCTTCTTTGCTTCATGTCCACTTGGGTCCCATACTTTGTCTTTTGTCCTTTCACTTGCTTTCACTTTGCTCCTTTCTTCTTTGATATTAAGCTTCATCTTCATGTCTCCATCTTCCATACCTATATACACAAACATTATAACAACAAATATGCATTGCTCTTCATCTTTTATGTTGTTCCTCGTCCATATACAGTCCATCTTCATGTAATGATCATTTTCCTTGTCAAAAACTGCACTTTCTTATATATTTTATTTCTTATCCATTTCCTTCATCATGCTAGATTGTCCTATACATGTACCATCCTCTTCTTTACCCTTATTTTCATCATCATGTGGCCAAGAAACCACTATACTCTCATCTACGCTTGTATTTTCATCCATTTCATCCAATAATTCTTTTAAGAGATCATTAACATCATCCACAAAAACATCATCACATTATTTCTCATCATCATGTTTATCATTCATAAAAAGACACGTAATCCAAAAATTCATCAATGTCAACCAAGAAACTATCAAATTTACTCACCTTACCTTCATTCCTTGCTTTCTTGTCTTCTTTGATCTTTGAAATCTAATTGTTTGCTATGAGTTTATCTTCTTATTTCTTCATTTAATCCTCTGCCTTTTCTTCCTTTCTCATTTTTCTCTTCTTCTTCGATCATCCTCTTCAATTGACATTTCTGATTTCTTCTCATAATCTGCATTATAGGTCATTTGGCTTTCTTCTTCATGACAAACTCAAGTCCATACTTTGGTTGCTCTATCAATTCAGTTAACCTTTCTACACATGCTCTCAATTTTTTCATATCTTATTATATCCATATCTCATGCTTCCTCTTCTCTCCTTTAATCTTAGTTTTCTCTTTTCCTTTTCTCTATCTCTTCTTGTCTTCTCCTCACGCTAATCAACTTCACTATCTCTCTTACCAACTCTTCTTCATCCATCTTCTCTCTCTGACAAGTCTGTTTCACCTTGCCTATTCCTACACCTCACCAAGGATTGAAACCTGGTATTTTTTTCCTCCACTCTCTTCTTTCACTTCTTCTCACTCTTCACTTGTCACTTTCTTCACTACACACACTTACACAACATTGTTAGCCACAAAATCCATTCATTAACATCTCAATAACAAATTATAATAAGAGCACCATGCTCTAATACCAAATGATGTAAATATAAAATCAAACAACCATATCATTCAACCAATAAATAAGGTTTCATATAACAACTTCAACCTCTCTCTGCAGTGAGGATCATACTCCCATTCTTGTGCGCTCAAAAACAAGTAATCTTCCCCAAAATTATGTCATGAATAAATTCATGTACAAATGTCAAATAACTATTTCCTTAAAATAAATTTTTAAAATGGTCTCATTATTATAATCTCAAAATTTTAGAGTCTAACTCCTCCAAACACGTGAGTTATGTTCATTTTACCATGACATACATTGTGTCAAACAATTGGTATGCAACCTCAGTAGAGCTAGGAAAATGTGTCATAACTAACAATTTACTAATCATCAAGAAACAAGGTTGAAGACCCATCTGGATAATTACCTTTTCCACATAAATCCAAAATTTCAAGTCATTATAGTTTAAATTAAAAAGTTATGGTGATTGTATCGAGATAGATTATAACTTGCACATAACTAGCAAAATCTTACTAAAACAAAGAACTTTAATTCAATCTTGATCACTTCTTCCATCAAAACTCTTGTAAATGATTCATGAAACTTATCTATATACCATCAAAGGAATAAACATATATATATGAACCATAAATCTCAGAGAAATCATGATCAAAGAAATAATTCATACCAAAAACTAGAGCATCTCTATATTCATGTACTATATATTCTTACAAAAATCAATCCTTCTCTTCACTCATTCTCATCCTCCACCATGAGGAGTACCTCTCTCTCCTTCCTCCTTACTCCCTTAGAGGGTAACTAACTTATTCAAAATATTCCTCCTTTTTATCTCATTTACTCTCACCATTATCCCTAACCAACTTTCCCTACATGACTCTCATGTGCACACCTTGCCAAATTTGGCATTACACTTTATTTTTCAACATTTTATACCTCATATCACCCCTAGGACACATTATCATACACCTAAATACTTACTCACCCTTGATAACCCCATATTATCCCATTATAATTTTTGTAATTTGAATGGAAATTTGGAGGAATTTCATTTTTTTAAATTTTAAACTCTCACACATGACTCTAAAACTCTAGAAGACTCCCATTGACCTCATAGCTATGCATATTTGCATTTGGATGGATTTTTCATGATGCCATTGCATCATATTTTTATGAAATTGTGAGATGGATCTAATTTTTTTGGTTAGGGAAATTTTTTAGACAACTGATATGATGTGTTGAAGTTTTTGGTTTGATCGAATAGTTTGTTTTCATTTGAAACCCTATGGTCCGGTAAGCCCTAGTTGGCTTCTCAATAAGGTGCGAAAGAACAGGGAATGTTAGGTGAGATTTCTCCACGTGATCTATACATGTTAGTGCTTTTTAATATTGGTACAAGTATCCTTGATTTGTTCCAAGTGATGGTTGAGCTTGGAATTTGGTTTGGAGGATTTTGTGTGTATTTTCTCAAGACTGGTTCTTGAGTCCTAAAAACCTGAATGAGTAGTTTCAGAGATTGGCTTAGTTGAAGGCCTTACACTATGAGTTGGAAGATAAAGTAAGTTATGGAAATTAGACTCAGAGAAATTTACAATGGTATATGTTTTTATCTTGATGAGATGTTTTGATGTATAAACTAAATATTTTTAAAGACCTAGTTTTAGGGTCTTGAAGCCGGTGTGGAGTAGTTGTGAAGATTAATTTGTTTAGAGGTATTCCAATATTAGTTTAATGAAAAAGGGAGTTCTCTAGAAATTATATTCATATATATTTCCAATGGTATATGACTTGAGTCATGATGATGAGATTTTCTATGTCAAGTTGGTCATTCTTTAGGACTGAATTTCCAGGTGTTGAAGACCTAATGGGGTTTGCTTACTTCTTGGAATAGTTCATGATGTTTAGAGCTGATGAAGAGTTTCTTGGATTTTATGAAGGATGTTAGAGGATTTTCTTAGCATGTGTGGAGATTTTAGATCCATGACAAATTTGTATAAGACCTTGGATCTGTTAGATCATTTTAGTGCTTGGAATGTTTGTTTTAGGCTTGTTTGACAAGCTTTGTGCTTGTTGGTGTTTTCTTGACCCTTTCCGACCCTTTTGGTCTTTTTAAATTATTTTATATGATTTTTTTGTTATGTTTTTGAGTTAGGATGATTGACCTAATTTTTCAAGGCTGAACCAGAGGTGTTGTAATCTTTTGTTGGGTACATAAGCTAGTGTAATGAGTCATTTGTGACTAGTTGTGAATGATGGGCTTATGAGCGACCAAGAGAGGATTGAAGAAGAGTGTTAAGGGGTTATGGAAATATCCTAGAATACCTATGAATAATTGATAAATTTCTAATATCATATATTCAAGGTAAATTGATATAGTCAGCCCATGAAAAAGAGATATTGAATGAGTTTGGAGAGAGCTTGTTTGGATGAGGGTTTAGTGTGTTTGGAGCTAAAATCGTATCACGATAAGTTGTGTGAGAAGCATATTTTATGTGATCATTTGTTTAAAAAATCTCTCATGATGATTTGTATTCATATAAGTCCTTTGTTTTGAGTAATTTCAACAAAGGTTTAGGGGTTGGTGCAATAATTTCAAAGGTTTTTCTTGCCCTTGATGGTTTACCACTTATATCTAGTGTAATGTGTTCTCTCTTTTGATTCTTGCACTTGTGAATGTTTAATGTACACATAATAATCTCACATGGTTCATGGATGAGTGGATGAATGGTTTGAATGATGCATGTAAGTTATAGAAAATGAAATGAAAATTTTATAGGACTGATTCACCCCCATCTCATTCCATTTTCTTCCAATAATTGGTATCAGATTTGATCCTTGAGAAGAAAGTTTGAAAACTTGAAGGATATCCTCTTGAAGCACAAGCAATGGGTAAATATTCTAATGTTTAAGCTTCCTTGAGGAATAAGTATGAGATATTTGAGTCTCTAATTCATAAATTACAAGAACAGATCATTTTTATGGAGGATGAACATGGAAAAGCCATCAAAAATCTATAATCTCAAGTTGAAAGTATGACAAGAGCCCTAAAATACAAATAAGTTGTTTGCCTTGTGTATCAAGATAAGTTGAGAGATTTGGAATATGATTTAGAAGATGATTCCAGCAAGTTGAAAATGTATGGGAGGTTAGAGAAGGGTTATGAATCTCTTGATGTGATCTTGGATAATTAAAGAGCTGCTAGTGACAAAATAGTCTTAGGATTCAAAGGAGAACATGTGAAGAATGATGAAGAAGTTGGTCCAAGCTCTCAAGAAAAAATGAAGGTGACTAAGAAGGTTGATTCAAAGAATTATAACCCTATTATAAAACCTAATGCTATAAGGTATGATTCTTATTTCAATGGGTATTTCTATGCTTGTAATGGGTTTGGTCACAAATCTATGGATCGCAAGAAGAAGTTCTCAAAGAATGAGATCTCATGGAGACATAGAAGTGTTTTCAATGGTCAATGCTATGCTTTTTTGAACATGGTCATAAGGCAGCTTACTATGGTTGGAATCTTAATTCATATCATTCAAAGAGAGAAAAATATCACATGATACAACTATCACAAGAAGGGCCATATTGCCAAATTTTGCTATTAAAAGTTTTTAGACCAAGAAATGAAGGTAAGTATGAGGTGGTATGTTATAATTGTAATCAATTTGGTCATATTTCTAGATTTTGTCATCAATATGGACCTACAAAGTTTAGCATCAGGTTTTAAGCTCCTAATAGGCAAAATGGAAGAGTATTCAAGAGGAAAAATAATCCTATGAATGAGTCTAAGATTGACATGTCAAATTCTAAGGCCAAGAAGGATGTCTCTAAGCTTGAAGTAAAGAAATAATACCCTAAATCTTTCAAGGACATCAAGAAGAATGAGAATCAAAGTGTTGTGATGTAGAATTCATATCGGGGTTCATTTTAAGACCCCCCCTCTAAAAAATTAGTTTACAATTGGTGGCGAATATCCAAAATCAACTTTCACATCAATGGAGAATTTCTGAAAAACTGTTTCATGGAAAAATTTTCTAGGTGGTACGGTCGTCCATCATCGACGTCCTAACCCCGGTTGGATGCCATCCAACCTAGGATATACAACAGACGATGGACGGCATTTTAGCACCTAACCAATCATTTTTCTCCATACTAATCTGAACTGGGGTTTAGGAGGGTTTAAGTCAACTCCACAAAAATGAATAGAACTTTCTTATTTCTCATCCATTTTACCTCATAATTTTTGCAACATATTTTTATCTCTATGCTCTTAAAAAATTTCTCTTATGATTTATCTGAAGGAGGATCCATAATTTATCTTGAATGATAAGAATTTAGAGTGTTATTTTAGCATACCTTACTTAACCTAGTTTTAGTAAAATTGTGATATCTTACACAAAACTCCTCTTCATGTCCTAAAATTTGGTTTAAACCTTCATGAATACCTCCTCCATGATCTAAAATGGCTAATTTTTCCTTATTCACCCCAAAACTTCCAATATAATCTCATTTTTCATGATAAACATGTTTATACTTAAGGGTAGTCCTATCCATGACCCTAAGCAATACTCTAGATGTTTAATTATGACATGTAGCTTCATATTAGGACTCTTAAAAATGTCCATACATATTTCCCATGCTTACATTATCCTTATATATCTTTTTTGCTTCATATCTTCATGTTAGGTGCTTGAAATAGGTTGATTTGAGCTAGTTTACACTGCAACTCACCTCCTCTAAATTTTTCTTCACCATGTGGCCCCTTAAACATGTCTTATATTTGTGTTTTATACCTTTACCATTCTTCACTAGTAGCCTCAAGACTTCACTTCACCTTTCTAGTCACTTTGCTACCTAGGCCTAGGGGTTAGGCATCCTGAACTAAGCTAGTCTGAAAATTTCACTCATGTGCCCTTGTATTAATCCTTATGACCTTGTTTCCACATCATATACATGTTATACAATGCTTGAAATCATCCTAGTGTGATATCACATCATCACTCTGCATGTACCTATCCCTGATCTCAAGAATTCAATGCTTACTCAGGTGTTCTCAAGCCTTTGACATGTCTTTCCTTGTATGAACTCACTCCAAGATCCCTCTAGCTCTCCTACATCTTTATTTTTCATTAATATTCCTTTGAAATCAATAAAAACTCAACATCCACATGCCAACAATATCCCCTTTGTCATTGATGGCAAAAACCTCCTAATTCTTCTCCCCTTTTTGCATTAATGAAAAAGTACTTGGTTTTAGTTCATGGTCAGCTCTTTCATTAAATTGGTTGGTCTTCCATATTATTTGGAAACAAAAAAAAATCATCATTTAAGCTCCTCTTGTCTTTCTCTTCCTTAACCTTGTTCTTGTATTTTTCAAGCATTGAAATCACTAGTACTCCCTGAGAAGATGCATTTATGGCACATAGACATGCCAACAACCTGATATTGAGTGAAAAACACCTTTCTAGCACATACATGATTCTATCTCAGCTCATAAGACTCAATTATAAGATTAATTCATCTATATGTTACTTATAGGCAAGATTTAGAAATTAGGTCCCTAAAGTACCTTTTAGTACATTTTTGGCAATCTTTAACCTAATGTAAAGCTCATTTGTCTCATGAAAATATCCTTTCTACCTCCCCCTGAGGTGATACCATCTATATCTCCCTGATTTTGCAAAAATTTGGCCTTAAAACTTGATCTCAAGTCATATGGGTGTGTTAACATCTCCATCATTATCCTGAAGCATAGTTTCAGTGTTCATTATCCTTGTTTTCTTGGAAAGAGATACACTTAGTCATCCACTTACTACCCCTATCAAGATACTTTCCAACAGAATTTATCTCACCTATCTCACTTTTTTTTTAGACCATTCAAACTACGATTAATTTAAACTCTCATTTGCCTCTTTATAGAATTTTCTCATTTGTAGGTCATTGTCTCAGATTTTTTCCATGCTCTGTTGGGGCTTCAAACAATCTTCATTATCCTGAATTAAAAATTAATTTCTCACCCTTCTCTATATCACCATTTATGGATAATAGGCTCTCATATATTTCTTCAATCTCATATTGTCATGCTAAGATATGCATTTCAAACTATCATTAGGTGTTTCATGATCATTTATTCATTCTCTGTCAAATTCCTTGTAAGCAGTTTAAGTGATGAACCCAATCTTTATAGCATGTAATTTTGGACCTTTAATGACTTATTATGTCTTATAATAATGAAATGTTTACTCAATTTTGTCATTGCCACTCTATCCTCTTTGACTTACCAAACCATCACCTTTACTAACATATATAACTTTTGATACATAAAGTGGTCTTTCCAGATCTGTAGGTCCTTATCTCTAGTCTATAGAGATGCATCTTCATAACTTCAAACACCATCAATATCCTTATATTCTCACATATTTATAAGAATAATGGCTTCTTATTTTCATCATGTTACCATGAATTCTTATGCAAAGAGTGTAATAGTAGCTTTTGTACCCTTGACCTACTATTATTTTCTCAAGGATGAACATACTTCATACCTTACATGTGAAGTCTGTATAAACTTCATAGTTTTTAAACTTGGCATTAACCTATTTATGCATTATGGTTCCTATGGAATCTATGTGATAGATGAGATACCTTGTAGGTTTTGGACATTCATCCTTCTCATATTTCTCATCTTCTTGAGATAAGGGGTAGAGCATACTTTTTCACCTAGAAGTTATGTTTTTGAGCATCTTAAGACAATATTTCAACTTTACAACCTACCACCCTCATTAAAACCTTTGAGAGTTATAGATTTTATGAGTACTCCAACATATTTCTATCATGAATTTATCATTATATATTTATCACACTTTTTAATTCTCATTTAGATCATCTTCTAGCTCCCCCATTTGACATGAAGAAGCTTATGGATATGCCAAACAATACTCAACTTGATAGGTTTTACCTTTTCCACTTTAATTTCTTAATCACTACCATTCCCTATTCTTACAATGTTCAAGCCCTTTATGTCAAATCAACACGATATATATACCAATAAGTGTTGTTCATTCCTTCAACTCTACTAAAAAAATTGCCATTTTAGTTCTTTCAAGGACTTTCTTGCTAGTGTCATGAATAGAGAAACCTATATATACCAAAATCCTATTGAATACATCTTCAAATCATCCTTCATATCCCCCAAGATTTATGATAAATTTCATTACCCGACTCTTTCACCTTTTTCTAAATCACAAATTTTCTTCTCTAGCTCAAATTTTCTTAACTAACCTTTCTTTAGAGAGAAAGTTTGACATAACTTGTGAAGATATGGATTATTAAACAAAAAATTCATTGTTTGAGGTACCCATTTGGGCTATTTGTCACTATGAAGATTTCCATTAGGTATTCCTTAAAAAAATCCTCCAACCATACTGATGGACAAAGTCAAATTAGGTCTCCTAAAACTATTTCATCACTTTCAACTCAAGAATTTCATAATTTTGAACTAAAAAAATTTTTGGCTTGAGTCTCAATCACCAAAATTTGTGAAAGGGATGGTCTAAGAACATATTTTCAAATTTTATCTTCTAATTTCCATCATTAAAGCCATTAAAAACCAAAACCTTGTTAAACCATAAGAGGGTTTTTGAGTTAACCCGAGAGACTTCAAAACATCATAAAATGAAGATGAATTTATTTCAAGCTCGAGACTTGTTCTGAAGTCATGTTATGACCTTCTCCACATAAAATTATTACCATCATGGATATCTATATTTTGAGTTACTAGTGATCTTTTCCAACTTACCCTTGTTCTTCGCCACTTTAAAATGATAATTTTCTCAAGCTTTCACTAGTTTACACTTGAATTTAAGTCTTCTCTTTCACTATAAGGTGTCTTAATGGTTCAACAAATCTAGATCAACATATAAAATCTCCTAAAATCCTTAAATTTTTCAAATTCACTTTATTTACTACTATGAGATATGTTTTCTTTGGACTTCTTAACATCGATCCATTTCTTATGAACCAAGTACATGCATGCACTTATTCCATCACTTGATCATTTAACTAATTACTTTTGAGATCATATTCACTACATGTGATTTTACCTTTATTATCTATATTGTTGAATCTTCTCAAACTTCCTTCATTTGATTGGCATAACCAATTGATACTTTGACTTGGATCTAGGTCAACATACTTGAGCATTTCAACATGTTAGATCATTATGGATTATTAGGTTCATATATTGTGATGAAGCTCAAGACTTGACTATAGACTTTTTATGCCTAATAGAGTGATAAGTGACTAATCCCCTTAGGTAATTAATGATGGAATTTATCATTTACACCTCAAGAAACATGAGTGACTACATATTGATAGTTCCTTGTTCATATTTGATCAATATTTAAACTGATGTAGTAGATCTCTATAAGTTTCCTTCACATTCAAACGGGATAATTACTCTAACTCCTTCATGAGTTAGTAACCTCTATATATTGAAATTTGAGGACACTTTCAACTCGTGCATTCTTATGACATCCTTCCTAGATTAAAATTTATTAACAACACATTATAAGTTTCTTTACATGAGGATTAGAGCACATTAAGACTAACTTAACCAAATCTTTTTGAAGAAGAATTTGATTTAGAGCATCTTAACATGACTATGACAACATTTAATAACTTAGATAAACTCATTATAAATCTTGACATACCCAATTCAATCCTTTCATGACTCAGAAATTTGAATACCATCACATTATTTGTGTATGACACTTACGCATAGTCTCCTTCATAATAAAATATATCTACTCAATGATCAACCATACCTTTATCGGATCTTGTTCACTTCACTTACAATGATACATACTTATGACTTTATGACCACTAATTGAGATAGTAATATTATTTTAATACAAACTTTTTACTCATTTTTGAGAAACATTAAGTGAGATAACATAGACTAAGTTTGACAAACACATACTCTTTCCTTTTCTCAATCAAAACAAATAGGACTCCCAAATCATCAATGTAGACCTTGATAAGTTATATAATAACCTAAAATACCCTTAAACATATCAACTTGCATTTAGACATTAAGTAAGATCTTGAACCAACATACCTTTTAACTCTCTTCATGTTTTCTCCAACTTTCAAATCTTTGTTAAGAACCTTATGATGAGACTTTTCTGAAGATGAAATTTACCTCAACACACCAATGCTTATTTCAAGTAGTATATGCCTTCTAGAATCCTAGAGAAGGCACACCATGCCTTTTAGATCATTTAAAAAATTAGATCATGAACTTGATGACTCATTATTTCTTTTTTTTCTCTTGAAACTTTCTCATGTTCTTGAACATGTGTTCTAATTTCATCTCCTAAGTCTTCATCACTGATTGAATACTTGTCAAACATGTATGATGGATTTCATTCCCTTTTTCTTCTGACTATGCATGGAGGTTCTTCATGACTTGCACTTGGCTTTCTCTCAACTTTCTCAATGTGATCACCACCTTCTGATGTCTTTCTTGAGCTGGTCTCTCTCATGAATTTCTCTGACACATTCTTAGGATTGGTTTTCACTTTGTATACCTTCTTAACCTTCCCTTTGACTACTTGAGTTATGTTGTTATGCCTAGGAGGTTTATTTTGATAACAATTCTTTACAAAGTGTCCAAGTTTATGGAAATTGAAACATACAACTTGATTCTTTCTTCTATATGGGTATGGAATGAGATTCAAACCATACTTAGCACTCTCATGACCATAAAACTTATTAGAACATGTCAAATCATGTTATAGTTATAGAAAACTATCTTATTCATACCTCTTGAGTCTTTATTCTCCAAAATTGATTGTCTAGTTCTTCAAGGAAATATTGAGCTATGTGGCCTTTCTCTTTACAATTGAAGCATAATCTATTTCTTTGTTCTCTCATCTCTATTATCCCTCCATGGATGGTCATTCATGACATTCTTCTTGCATTCCTTAGCTCTATGTCCAAAATTGTGACAAGAAAAATAATAACCATTAAAGGTTATTTCATACCTAAATGCATTTGGTTTCCTAACTGATTTAGGCCTTCTTAAATTTGTCTTCTTGGTCATCCTCATGTTTTTTTTTGTCTGCTTGGACCATCTTTTTCATTCTCACACCTCTTCATGGGCTCACCTTTGAAGCCTATTATTTTCTTGTCTCCTATTGTTCTTTGACTATCCAGAATTCCATCTAGAGCTTCAAATATCTTTTCTAACTTTCCATACATCTACAACCTTTCTTTTTCTTCTTCTAGTTCATCTCTCAAGGATATCAATTCTTCTTCATGTCTCATGCAAGTGTCTTCCTTTTCATTAAGATATTTTTCACATTGTATCAACTTGATATTTCATCTCTGTACTAACTTTGAGATGCTCTTTCTCTTTGTCTTTGAGAGATGATGAGATCAGCTCCAATTGTGCCTCAAGTTCTTTGATTCCATATTCATCTTTATGCTTCTACCTTTCCTCAAGAAGCTTGATTTTATCTTCATACTCTTTCATCATTATCTTCAATTTTTGGTTATTTTTCCTTTGGTGTTTCAATTCCTCCAAGGCACTTATCAATTCTACTTCAAGATTTACTTCACTTCTCTTCATATGAAATTTCATCTTCACTAACATACTTATCTCTTGATCTTCCTTCAGAGACTATTTTTATAACCATGCTTGTGTTTCAAGAGGACCACCTCCAAGATGTTAGACTTGATTCAAGAGAACAGGCTCTGATACCAATTTTTAGAAATTTTAAGAACTGAGAGGGGGTGATCAGTGATTTTTTAAATTTTGACATACAATTCAATTTCCTTATATTAGTTATGATGGAAACACAAAATCATTCACAAGAAATAAAAAATAACATACACATAGAGGAAATATTTAATGTGGGAAACCCTTCAAGGGAAAAACCCATTGAAACACAAAGAACTAGCTTGGACAAGAATGTCCTGTAAATGTTACATTGATTTCATGTTGAGCATCCACTCAACTTAGAGTTGTAACTCCAAAATTTAGTCAAGTTGCCACTTGACCTTTAAAATATTCTTACATGGAAGATTCAACTCCCAACACTTTAACCAAGCTTCAACTTGATCTTCTGTAAGCTATCACTTACAAGGAAGCTTCAACTCCCTAATTTCTAAGCATCCACTTAGACTTCTTCACTTTTTTGATCACTTTTCTTGTGTTGTCTTCACAACTGATTATGATCACTTATTCATCTCAAATTCTTCTCTTTTCACTCTCCTTCATCTGCTACAAGTACTCTCTAGATCATCTTCAACATTTTTTCACATTCATATACAATCTTCCTCTAAACATAATCTTTAGTCCTCAACTAAAATTTAGATCTTACATGCATTAGATTATTCTTTGATTTTCATCACCTTAATACATATCCATAAGTACATTCATCAACAAACACACACTCAAATGTTTAAATATTTAGATCAGACCTCTTGAAGGTATCTTCCACTTCACCTTACCTCAATAACTCTACATCTTCACACATGAACTCAAATTAGGAGATGAAATGACTTCAAAATAAACTGTCATTTTTTCATAATTACATCTCTACATTGACATCAACATTTATGTCAATTTCATAAATTGAATTAATCTTAACAAAAATGAAGGAACTCAAGCATAGGAATCTTAATCAACAAATTTTGTAACTCCTTTTCATTTTATGACATCTACGACCTTTTACATGTAATTGTTATGACATTATGATTCCTTTTTTTTCTTATTTTTGGCAAGCATATTTTTCATATAACTCTTGAGATAAACAACACCAAGTTTCCTCCCCATGCATATGTATTTCATAACTATCTTTTTGTCTTATACCTTCTCCATAATTTTCCATTTCAAGATCTAGACTCTAGTGAACTCATGTTTTCAACTAGGAGCACTTGCTTCAAAAATACATACTTGAACATTGGTGTATGGATCAATCACTCAAATCAAGTTATGTAAACAATGCAAAGAAATAAGATTCTTCTATAATAATACTACAACATCATGGACTTGGAGGATCATGTCATGGAAAAGGTTACTTCATTCAATCTCCTTATTTCAGCAAGGCATACAATCTTGAAAGCTCCCAAGCAGTTGTCATGGAGTATTTTCATTTTCCATGAATATATGCACACATTCAAACCATTATAACACTTGGATTAGTTGCATACTACCTGAGGTTTCATATAAAAAATTAAATAAGCACTTCATCCTCCATTCATGCAATGAAACACTGATATTGGACAAGGACAAATAGGATTTCAAACTCATAATTTTTCCTTCACAAAAGTAAGGATTTCATGCACTCAATCACACATTCATGGCTTCTAAAGAACTTTTCTAGAGGTTACTCATCCTTATTCAACTCATCATGCTAACATAAAGCTTCATCTCAATCTATATAGGCAAAAACTCTTGCATTTTAGAGACACACAAAACTGGTTTCAAAACACCCAAAGACTAGTCTTGATTTGCATGACTTCAAACACTTAAATTTCTCTTTCATGCTCAACCAATGCATGAAACACTTGTCAAAGAATTTTAATTCACTTTGAACCATTATTTTCAAGGATTTTAAGGATAAAAACCCATTTATTTTACTCTTACCATAGACACAAAGACTGGTTTTTGCCTTCATAACATTCTCAAGCGATAGGACTGAAAAAACACATGTACCATAAAATTTTTTTCCAAAAGTTATCTTAAAAATTCATTAACATAAAGCACACATCCCCATCATCCTTCACCAAAAATTTTTAGCATGGGTTACTTTGCAAACTTTTTTTTATACACTGAATTTCTCACAAAATAGTTGTTTTCTTGTGGGGTCCACCATGATTCAAGAGCTCAACCACCATGAAAATATGATTTGATGAATTATATACATGATAAGGTTCAAAAAAGAAAAAAAGTTCCATTTTTGGCACCTAACCTAACCAATCATTTTTTCCATACCGATCTAAACTAGGGTTTAGGAGGGTTTAATTCAGCTCCACAAAAATGAATAAATTTTCTTATTTCTCATCCATTTGACCTTAGAATTTTTGCAAGATATTTTTATCTCTATTGTTATTCAAAAATTTATCTTATGATTTATCTAAAGGATGTTCCAAAATTTATCTTGAATCTTAGAAGTCAAAGTGTTATTTTAGCATACCTTACTTAACTTGGTTTTAGTAAAATTGCAATATCTTGCACAAAACTCCTCCTCGAGTCCTAAAATTTGGTCCACACCTTCATGAATACCTCCTACATGATCTATAATGGATAATTTTTCATTTTTCACCTAAAACTTCCAATCAAATCTCATTTTGGCATTTTAAACTTGTTTGTCCTAAAAAGCAGTCATACCAATGACCCTAACCATGCCTCTCTAGATGTTGAATTATGACCTATAGATTCATATTAGGACTCTTTCAAATTTCCCTACACATTTACCATGCTTCAATTATCTTTTTTATCTTTTTTTACTTCATATCCTTATGTTAGGTGCTTGAAATAGGCCAATTTGAGCTAGTTTACACTACAACTCACCACCTCTAAGTTGTTCTTCACCATGTGACCCCTTAAACATGTTCTATATTTTTTTAATACCTTTACCATGCTTCACTAGTATCCTCAAGCCTTCATTTCACCTTTCCAGGTCACCTTTCTACTAGGCCTAAAGGTTAGGCATCCTAAACTGAGCTAGTCTAACAAATTCACCTCATGTGCCCTTGTATTCATCCTTCGAACCTATTTCCACATTATATACATGATATAAAATTCATGACATCATCTTGGTATGCTCTCACATCATCACTCTGCATGTACATGTCTCTAGTTGCTCAAGAATTCAATGTTTACTCAGGTGTTCTCAAGCCTTTGACCTATCCTACCTTTTCTGAATCACTCCAAGATCCCTCTAGCTCTCTTGCATCTTTCTTTTTCATTAATATTCCTTTGACATCAATGAAAACTCAGCATCCACATTCCAATAATTTGAGCTAGGTGGTGAGTTAGGACAGTGAGAGGATGTTCTCGTGATGATTCCTAAAAATGTCAAGTCAAGTATAAAGAGAATTGTGCAAGTTATGAAGTTTTTGGTAAAACAAAGTTTTGAAGAAGGAAAAATCAGCTCAAATTATGAACTTCATATTCTCATCCACTCTCATACACTTTACATGGGACTTATAGGGTTTGGGGGATGTTTTTTCCATTTAGATAAGAGTGTTTTACAAAAAGAATGAAGTGGTTTGATCATCATTCTTTTATGAACGATCGTTAAGAAGATAAGTTAGTTTGAAACCCTAGAAAAAACTTCCTACTAGAGTGACTTGGAATAATTTTCTTGTTTGGTCTTAAAATTCTCTTGGCATGAAAAAGTGATGAATCAAGGTTGAAGAGGATTCTTTAGAGCTCATTTTGGTGGTGGTTTGGTGTTTCATCTATTTAAGAAGAGAGAGATAAAAATCCTATTTTTGTATGTTTTTGTAGTTTTAGGGATAAGAAGGAGGTTCTAGAATGAAAACCAAACTATTCTAGAATCCTTTGGATATGTGATACATATTAATGAAAAGTTTCAGGTAGGTTTCTTGGAGAATTTTTATATTACAGATGCTCAAAGTTAGCCTACCGATTTTGGACTTAAGGGCTAAAATGAAAATCTCTTGGTTTGAGGTGAGTTTGATAGATTTAATTATTTTGGTCATGTAAAGTTATTAGACACCTCGTATTATGTGTTGAAGTGATTTGTTTGATCTAAAGAGGTTATTTTCAGTTGAAACCTTGATGGCCTAGTAAGACCTAGTTGGTTTCTCGATAAGGTGTGAAGGAACAACTATGTTAGGTGAGATTTATCCACATGAGATATGCATTTTATTGATTGTACATGTTGGTAAAAGTTTCCTTGATGTGTTCCAAGTGATGTTGAGACTAGAAGTTGGTTTGGAGAATTTTTGCTTATTTCTCTCAAGCTTGGTTCTTGAGTCCTAGAAGCTGAATGAGAGGTTTCATATATTGACTTGGTTGAAGGTCTTCCACTATGAGTTGGAATATAAAGTAAAATTTTCTGAAAATTAAACTCAGATACATTTCTAATGGTATATGTTTTTTTTTTTTTGATGATATTTTTGATGCATCAACCAGCTCTATTTTGAAGACCTAGTTTTGGGGTCTTGAAGCTAGTTTGGAGCAGTTGCAGAGATTGAGATGTTTAAAGGTCTTCCACTGTGAGTTGAATGAAAAAATGAGTATTTATGGAAATTATATTTAGAGATATTTCCAATTGTATATTAATTGATTCATGATTATGATATTTTCTATGTCAAGTTGATCATTCTTTAGGACTAAATTTCCATGTGTTGAAGACCTAATGGGGTTTGTTTTCTTATTGGCATACTTCATGATGTTTTGAGTTGATACAGAGGTTCTTGTGATTTCTAAAGGATGTTATAGGATGTCCTTGGCCTATTTGGAGATTTTGGATCCATGAAAATTTTGTTAGAATACCTTGGAGTTCTTGCAATATTCGCTAGTGCTTGGAATGTTTGTTTTGGACTGTTTGAGAAGCCTTTTTCTTGTTGGTGTTGACTTGGTCATTTTTGAACGTTTTGGTCACTTGAAATGATTTTATATGATTTTTTTGTTATGTTTTTGAGTTGGGATGACCAACTTACTTGGTCATGGCCGACCTAGAGGTGTTTTAAGCTTGTGTTGGGTATATAAGCTAGTGTAATGAGTCATTTGTGACTAGTTGTGAATGATGGGGTTATGAGCAACCAAGAGTGGGTCAAATAAGATTGTTAAGGGTTTATGGATAGATCCTAGAAGAAATATGAAGATTTGATAAATTTCTAAGATCATATGTGCAAGGGAAATTTATATATTCAGCCCATGAAGAAGAGAGATTGAGTGAGTTTGGAGAGAGCTTGTTTGGATGAGGCTTGGTGTGTTTGGAGCTGAAATTGGATCACAATAAATTGTGTGAGTAGAATATTTTATGTGATAATTCGTTTTAAAAATATCTTATGATGAGTCATATTCATATTAATCCTTTTTGTGAGTAATATCAGTAATGATTTAGGGGTTGGTGCTCCTTGTGGGGTTGGTGCCTCACTAAACAAATCTTGCATGATGTGTAATATTCTTGCAAGTCCTTGCTTTGTGTAATATAATCAAAGGTTTTAGTGGGTTTTATTCCCCTTGAGGTTTTCCCACTTATATCTAGTGTCATGTGTTCTCTCTTTTTATTCTTGTGCTTATGAATTTTTAATGTACACATAATAAGCTCGCATGGTTCATGGATGATTGGATGAATGGTTTGAATGATGCATATATGTTAAGGAAAATGAAATGAAAATTTGTAGGACTGATTCAACCCCCTTAGTCTATTGTGCTTCTAACACCCCGTGGTTCATTCTATGGATTGTATAAATATATTGTTACGGTCGGGGAAGGCTACTTCAAAACCATCATCTCCAATTATTGAAGAAGTCCTCAAAGACAAAGAAAAATCAGTAGAAACAGAACCCAAACCTTTTATTGAAGAAACATCTAAACCAAATGTAGATATGCCATTTCCATCTAGACATTTGGAGAAACAAAACACTTGTAACCCATAAGAAACTAGAGTCAAAGTTGATTCAAGGATTAAAAAATCTAATTATTAAAATCCATCTATTATAAGCTCTTAGAGATATCCCAGAGTTAAATAAAACTATCAAAGAGCTTTGTGTTAAAAATCTAGGTAGAAGGAAAAATCAGCCTAGAATAATCCATGTTGATGGAAAATTAGCTAGCATATTGGAAGGGAAGATGACCCCTCTATAAAAATATGTTGACCACGGGAGTTCAATTGTTACCGTTTTAATTGGAGATGTGAAGATTCCAAATGTTCTAATTAACTTAGGGGCTGCAATTAATGCGATGACTACCGACACCTTGTCCACATTGGTTCTTCCTAGACCACAATAAAGTTTAATAGTGTTACAAATGGTTGACCAATATGTATCCAAACTCAAAGGGATCATAGAGGATGTGACCATAACCATCAAAGAATTGAATTATTTAGTAGATTTTATGTTTATTAAATTGAAAAATAAGAAAATTGGATATCCCTTTATTCTAGGACACCCTTGGTTAGCCATTGTTTTAGCTCTTATTTATCATAGGATGGGAAACATGATAATTACAAATGGTCATGATTCAAGGAAATTATCCATATATCCATCTAAAAACCTTTTGCCACCGAGGATAAACAATGGTGGAAGGATTACCTAGAGGAAGAAAAGGATTTGGTTTCATCTTTAGCTATGGTCATAATCCGGGAACATTTAAAACATATCCATAGTTGGGATCCTTCTAAAATAAAATCATGATCATTGAAGATACAAGAGGACATGATGGATGAAAACAACTAACCTATAATATGTTCTTTCTCACGAAACATAGATCTGACTGAGAATATCTTCCACAACATTACTGAAATCCACAGATCGATTCCCTATTGGTTCCCCTTGAATTCATTACTGAGATAATACCTCATGTTAAATTCTCTCTATCCAAAAACCAAGAAACTACCTATTTTCCCAGGAAACAAATTGACATTCAATAGTTGGTTGACTAGTCAAGAGGAGAATACCCTATTCAAGCTTTATTTATGTTCTCATTCCTCAAGCCTTTTCTTGGGAATATAGTGACATGAAGGGTATTCATCCCGATATTTGTACATGCCACATTTACACAACTGATTCCAGATATAATTTGGTTCAGAATGAACACAGGAAACAAAATAATAATTATTTTGTATCAAACATCTACATCATACAAATTTATAGGAAATATATTCCTATAATTATGGATATTGTTTAACCAACAAATATCTTAACAAAGTGTATTTGTTACTCACGTAACAATACAATATCTAATCAATATGAGTTGTTTTAACAACTCATTTACAATTACATTACATTTACTTTAAATAATTACTCACGTAATTATTCTAATATTTAATTACTCACACTATAATGTAAGCACTGACATAAGAATCCTAACATTCGCCCCCCTAGTGCAAACATGGGGAAAAACACCATCTTCAACCAAACAACATATTGCTCGTAGCATGCACATGGTCTTGATACTCAACACTTCTTTGGGGAACTACATCATCTAGGAATATGGGTCCATCAACCTATCCAGGTGAATACATGAATTGGGACCCATCAACCATCAAGTCAATCTGATCAAGAACACTTCCTGCTATAGTATCAATGGTACAAATCTCCACATCATCATCATCAAAGGGAAAACACAAACAATGTATTGCACACATGAACATGGATGCTCATCTATTCTTATTCATCACACACAAAGAAAAAAATGTCACTAAAGTAGTATGTAACCTCGATATGGTGACAAAGTCGAGGATGTTGATCTTCCTTCTACCTCTGTTACCCCCACCTCTAATTTTTATTTCTACTAACTTAGTTGAATATGGATTTGAGATTCAATTTTACAATTCCCCCATAATATTGACTCAGATGTCGGACAAGTGATAATGCATCCAACGGTTGATATGTGGGAATTTTTTTATTTTTATGACTTAACTAAAAACTATTTGACACACATTGAAAAAGTGGAGAGGACAAAGACTCAATGACACACTTTCAAATTTTGACGTTCTTATTTCTTACAATAACATTGATCAACATGACACACATAAACGTATTAAGACAAGGTGACACTTTTGAACAAAGACATGACTATGAGATCCTAGACACAATTTTAACTCTAACATATTTTTTTAGTACATATAAAAACTAAGACCATAATCAACATAGTACATTATTATTTAAACATGACAAATAATGACCCACAGATATAGATTTCCACCTAATTCATTTGGGTTCAAGACTAAATATTACTAATCTAAACACATGATAGTATATATTTTTACTTGGAAAACTGAAGGAAATATAGGTGACACGTAAGGAATGCACGACCATAAATTTCATTGTTGGGCAAGGGAATCAATGCAGACTTCAAGATCTCGACCAAAATACACTGCTCTTGGTTTTTGTTGGGTTGATTTACCGTAGTTTTATCCACTTCCAAGCTCACACGATGTGATTATTATAGACATCAACCTCTTTGAACTTTCAAATGGTTTAGACACATTGAGAATCCATGCATTGGACTGATCGATTCTACGAATATATGCCTCCAAATTAAATCCACATACAATTGGCACGTTGATAAAAATATCATAGTGAAAGATCGCGAACAGAATTATTTTTGATTAAAACTCCTCGTAATGTTTAAAACACATCTGGAAGAAAATTAGTTGAGATAAAATCAATGGAGAGCTTGTATATGGATCTAGACTGGTCTACAAATAAATCTCCTTGGAATGTATCAAACATTGGCCACTAAAACAATATCAAGCTTTTGATAGAAATAAAAAGTAATTGTTGTATGAAGGTAATATCAATATGATATTTATTACACTATCAAGGTGAATGTGTTCATTGTCAATGCGATCCACAGTTCTGTTCCTCTCAAGGATTTTCCTAACTTAAATACGCTCCAGCAAGTTATTATAACACAACTATAATCTTTGCATAGATACTATCATCCACAAGGATAAAGGATAAATGACTCGCCCCTCACAAATTTTTATTCTTCCATTTGAAAACCATAGGCTCTATTATAGGAACATGATAAAAAAAATCTACGATACCAAATCTAGAATTTGGTTCAAAATGAAACAGAGGAAATAAAATAATTATTATTTTGTATCAAACATCTGTAGCATACAAATTTATAGGAAATATATTCCTTTAATTATGGAGATTGTTTAATCAACAAATCTCTTAACAGAGTGTGTTTTTACTCACATAACAATACACTATCTAATCAATATGAGTTGTTTTAACAACTCATTTATAGATACATTACATTTACTTGAAATAATTACCCACATAATTATTCCAATATTTAATTACTCACACTATAATGTAAGCACTAACATAAGAATTCCTAACATCCATACCGGTTAGGCAACCACAAAGAAGGATAAACCTTTCCTTAAGAGATATTGTAAAAACTAAGATTGGGATAAGTGCACCAATCTAGGGGGCCAAAAAGAAGGGAAAATACGAAAGCAAGTAAAACACGTACGAGTTTTAAAATAACGTGCATGTGTTTTATTTTTCGTGGTTTGATATTTCTGAACATAAAACACGTACGTGTTATAATGTGTGCATGTTTTTCATATTATGTATGATATATGTGTTTGTGGGGGCTTACGGTCACGAAATAAATGTTTAAGTATAAGAAATAATAAAAGTATACATAAATAATAGAAATAATAAAAGTATAAAGAAATAATAAAATAAATCTTATACTTTAAATTTATTTTAGTAAATATAAGAAGTTAGGGTCACTCGCACACTTTTTTGATGGAAGTGGTCCCATAGCTCTGACAGTTATAATCTAGAAGATAGTTTTTCAAAATCTAATCTGGTTAGTACTTACTCATTTTCAAGATTTCAACAATGACCTAAAACTTTTAGGGCATATATATTGTAGTCGGTCTTTGTTTTGGGAAAACATATAGTTATTTTGTAGGTTTTTTGACCTTTTGGATTGGATTTTAGCCCTACCACTACTTGATTTGGTACTAGTTTTTAAATTTGGTTCATAATTCAATTTAGTGACCATGAATCAACTTCTTACTAAAATGAGATCCTTTCTTACTAAAATGAGATCCTCACTTTGTAGGTAGAGGATTACTCCCTGAATGGGATTCATGTCTTATGGCCAAAATGAGGTGATTGTAATGTGCCTCCTCCTTAAGGTTTGATCACACTACAAGGTGTTGAATTATTTTTTACAAATAGTACCAAGTGAATTGCATCAAGTTAACTCAGATGATTTCTCATTCTTAGAAACAAGGTGCTCCATATAAAGATCATCCCCTCAGCTTTCATGGCTCTAAGATCATCCTTTCATGGAATCAAATTGAAAATTCTCATAATATTTTTTCTCATATGTCTCTCATGGATACAAAAGATGCCTTAATACTTCACACATGATGGTCTTTGATACCTCAATGGCATGACTAGCTCATTTTAGCTTTTTATTTGGAGATATTTGGGTACAATGACAGAGTCAAGCTATGATGATCATTAAGTCACTCCTTGAGATCCACATTTCACCTTTAAAAATTATGAATCCTTCATAATTCAATTTATTGACCAAGATTACACATGGGTGTAAGCATGCTTATGGTACATGGACACCTTTTTTCTCAAGTTGCTCCTCATGGATATGGTTTTCCTCATCCAGATAGGGGATGAATCCTTGAATGAAATTTTAGGATGAGTTACATGTTTTAAACCTATATACTTCATTGAAACACTACAAATCACATTTTACGGTCAATGAAACTATTCTAAAAATATAATTCTTCCTACAACTCAAAATTTAGGTCCTATTTCATTTTGAACTCGAGATGGACAAATGCAGAGTTTTACAAGATTACCTAAAGAAACATTTAAGCCTTGAATCGATGTTGTTTATTCCACCTTGTAGAAAATTATAATAGCCTTCTGATGCCTATTTTCTTTGATCTTAAATCTTTATAGAACTCCTGGAATCATCCAAAGAATTCATCTTTCATCATTTTATCTTTCATTCTCTCGCACCTAAAACCCGGTCTTAAACAGATTACTCCTGAATGAGATTTTATTTCTTAAATTTACTTAGACATATTCAATTCTCTCTAAAATCACCCTCAAATGATTTATATTTTCTCTAAAAACTTCCCAAGGGTGTTCAATTAGCTACATCCTGGCCAAAAAGACCTTTTTAGGCCTTCGAAGGAAGTACTCTCTCATCAAAACTAGATGAGATCATCAATTACCTTCTAGACACTATTCCCTACACACTGAAACACATTGAATGATCTTATTAGGAATTTCCTTTGAGATATGGTAAAGTTTAAACTTATGACAAGATGGCCAGATGATACAGAGTACCCTGCAATCCTCTTTATATAACTTCAACTCAAAATACAACTTCCCCAATTCAACTTTCTCCTTTTCCCTTGTTTCAAGTAGGTCTAGTTAGGGTTTGAAAGAAAAATTAAGGGTTTAATGGATTACCACCTATTTCATCCTTACATCCACCTTTCAACACACCCATTTACCTTACTTAAGAACACCTTAATTCTCCATTACTCATTTATCCATCATCTTTCTATATTTTGAAATTTTGTCTTTTTAGACTCCTTGTTTGCTCAAGCTCTAACAATCTTCTCAACTTTGTTTTTCACCTTCACATTGACTTTTAATCAATATTATTTTCACTCATCTCATTTTTCTTACCCCTCTCCTAATCACTAATGTAAATCACTCAACTCTTCCTATTCCATTTAAGGCTTTTCATACAAACCCTTACTCTCTCTAGGATTCTTTATGGAACTGTGTAGGCAATCAATAGGTATTCTTGATTAAATTTGTATAAGTATTTTCCCATGTTCCTTAAGGATTTAAAAATTCTAACACCACTCCCTACATGATAGATACAACTTCCTTATGATTTTATTTCCTAAGACAACTATTTCTGAAGGTTGGTCTTGACAGTCACAATAAATAAGCATGATTGTACATAGCTCACCTACTAACCAATCAATACTCTATACTTATGCCCTGATTTTATGAGTCATTAATGCCCTTAGGTGTTCCTCCAATGACTCGCAGGCTCCACCAACTTCAAACAAATGGAATAAAGACTATTTTTTTAAATTACATCTTTCCTAGCCCTCAAACTAGGCATTAACATTGCTAGACTATATTTGCACATTACTTTTCTTTTATTCTTATTCCAACCTGTACTAGGGATTTTCAAACTCTTGGTCTTCTTATTACCTTCTTCCACATTTATCAAGGACTCTACAAGGCATAATTATTGACTTTTTAAATGAATTTTATACTCTAGGAATAATTATTAACTTTTACATTGACTTAGAAGCCTTATTTTCAATTAAGGGCTTAGTTGCCATGCTTCAAAATCTTCAATTTACATGTTAGTTATTTTGGCCATTCTAGAGCTATTAAAACACCCTCCGGGAGAGTTTAGGAAAGATATTAATCATCCAGAGGTGATGTCAAGGAATCTTGGAAGTGTTGAAGGTAATTTAGGAATATTTAGGAAAGGTTTGATCATTCAAGGACTATCTTCTCAACATCGGGTTTTCTAGGTGTAGGGAACAAACACTCTAATGGTGAAACCTAACTTCTCTGGAAGATTCAGGAGCTTTGTAAGGAGTTAGAAGGAAAACAAATAGGCATTGGAAATATAAGTAAATCCTCTACATGTTGGAGACATCCACTTTTCTCTAAGGCTTGAAGGTGTCATGAAGAATTTAAAAATAGTGAAGCTGCCCATTTTGTTTCAAACCAACACTTCACCAATGCAACACTTCATGACACCAAAATAGGGAACTACCATTCAAACTTTATGTTTATTGATTATTAGAACCTCATGCTTTGACTCTTATGCCACCGAGACACCCTTTTCTATCAATGTAACTTGACATTAATGACAACACCAATGACACTATGTCCAACACATGTGTTTTTATTTTTTATGTATTATAAGGAATTTCATGAGTGCATATATTTGAGAAGTTGTTATTTCCTTTTAGAGTTATGAGTTTTGTAACATATAACTTTTATACATCTAACACGCCTAAAAATGTCAAGTAAATAATCCAAAAGGCCCCAAAACCTAAACAACGACTATGTTTGTTGCCAAAATAGACATCAATTGTAGAATTTAAATGCTAAAATATTTAGGTTAAATGTTGAAATCCTAATAATGACCTATATTGACCAGATTAGATTATAAAAACTATCTCCTAAACCATAACTCATGGAGTTGTGAGACTAGTTCCATAAGGTACAGAGTGACCCTAATTTCTTATATTTACTAAAATAAATTTAATAAGTTTTTCATTTATTATTATTTATATTTTGAAATTTATTAATATTTAATATTAAGAAATAACAAAATATAAATAATAATAAATGAAAACCTTATACTTAAACATTTATTTTTGTAAATATAAGCATACCAAAAACACATATATCACCTATACTCCACGGAATGTGTACGCGTTATAACACATATGTGTTCCCTTTATTATGCCCCCAAACCAAGAATTTACAGGCTTGGTATTACTTTGGTTTCCCAAACTGCGCCTTGGACCTGCAACAAAACAACAACCTGTGTGTTTTTGACAAAATATGAAAAAACTCACCTTCCACCATGTTAAATCCTATAAAAATGTGTTCTATATTTCTTAAAAATTTACCTACAACATCAAGAAAACTATCCTCTTTCTAAATATGTATTTTTATCTTTTTAAGCTAATCTAAGGTTTCCATTTATATTTATTTCAAACTATGTCTTTTATACCTCTATTTTTAGTGATTGTAAACGCTTATATTTTTTCATGTATCTTTTTTTTTACTCATCGAAATTGAATAAAAAAAATTTAGGCACAAACTAGGACTAATTCTATACATATTAAAAAAAAAAAAAATTGATATTTTTGAGGTAGTTAGGGGGCACGGTCAGAGCTCCATTATTTTTCAAAATTTAAATTTCTATACTAGAAAAATCATTAAAAATACTCGCTAAAAAAACTAAAAATATATAGCACAAACTAGATGCTCCTATCTATCTTTCTACCAAAGGGTTTTCAAAAATACTAAATAGTGCTCAAAAATGGTGGGGGCACGACCTGATTGTCTACTATGTTTTTTAACAAAAATAAGAGCACCTATTGGTATTTTAGTTCTTTAACCCACTTAAACTTAACCATTTTCAAAAAAATTAGTAGCTTAGAAACTAGACTCAAAATTCTACGATTCATGTTCTTTACAACATCTTCCAATTTTGAGTGTAACTATTTCAAATAACTCATACAAGTTGAAAATTTTTATTTTTCAGAAAAAAGTGTCCACTTAAGGTGGTGCACTTACCCATTGAGAAACTTCTTTAGGTAGGATTCATCTATCCAATTATAGATAGCCATTGGGTTTCTCCATTAGTTATAGTGCCTAAAAATAATGAGAAATGGAGGGTCTATATGGATTATAGGGAGTTGAATAAGATAATACATCGATACTATTTTCCCTTACCTTTTATTCACCAAGTAATCTTGGATAATTTATCCGTAAAAAGGTATTTCTCATTCCTTGATGGTTTCAATGGGTACAATCAAATCATGGTAGCACCAAAATACCAAGATAATATTACCTTTACCTTCCCATCGGGCACGTTCTCCTACATGATCTTACCTTTTGGCTTATGTAATGCTCCTACTACTTTCCAAAGAGTCATGTTAGAAATATTTGTTGAACTCAATCATGATTATGTGGATATTTACATTGATTATTTTACAATTTATGGGGCAACATTCCAAGAGGAAATTTATAATTTAGATAAATTACTCTCTAGGTGTGAGAAACATCATTTATCTTTAAACCATAAGAAATGTCTATTTGTGATGGAGCAAGGTATAGTTTTAAAGCGACCATGTTTCACTGAGGAAATCAATTTAGATCCCGATAAGGTTAGTATCATTGTGCAACTTCCATCTCCCAAAAATTAAACGGAAGTGAGAATATTTAAGGGCATGTTGGTTATTATAGAATATTCATTTGAGATTTCAATAAGCTAGCTTCTCTCTGTTTTCCCCTCTAATAAAATATTTTGAATTTGAATGGATAGAAGCATGTCAAAAATATTTTGACATCATCAAGGACAATTTGAAAAATACCCTATTTTAAGAGGTCCAAATTGGAATATTCCCTTTCACATACAAATTGATGCTTCCAATGAGGCAGTGGGAGCTGTGCTTGGATAACAAGAGGAAGGAGAGGAAATGCATGTCATCTACTATATTAGCAAAAACCTCTCCCCTGCTAAAAGGAATTACACTACCATAGAGAAAGAGTTTATTGTAGTGGTTTATGCCATTAACAAGTTTCACCATTACATTACAGGATATGAAGTAATTGTTCATACTAATCATTCTTCTATCAATTATCTAATGAATAAACCTTTGATGCATGACGAATTATAAGGTGGATTTTGTTATTGTAATAATTTAACATAAATATTATTGATAAACCGGTTAAATAAAATGTGGTAGCTAACTTTCTCTCAAGGTTAACCATTTCAAGTACAGAGGATCAAGTTAATGATGATTTTCTAGATGAACATCTATTTGCAATATCAACTATCTCTATTTGATTTGTAGACATGGTCAACTACTTAGCTACATGGAAGTTCCCATACGTCCTCACACATAAACAAATAAAACAATCAATTAAACAAATTTTCATGTATATGTAGGTGTTAGAAAATTTAAGTGATGAATATGAGAAAAATAAACAACTTGTTCTCCTAATCTAATCATTTCAAACAATACATCAGATAGAGTAATAGATGGAAAGGGAATAGAATCCAATACCTTCACTTACCAATGAAGATCTCCCTTGATGATTTAGATGTGCTCAATATGGTTGATTTTGTGATGAAACCCCCATATTTGGAGACTAGCATAAGCTCAATGATAAATTCAATTCAATATCTCCACAATATAAGCATTAAAAATATATAAGAATGGATCTCCTAAAAATAAGGATTCCTATTCAACCTCCTATAACCACTCCTCTAAATGGGATTTCTTATATCCTACAGGATAAAAAACTATTCTCCGAATTATGTAATTGGTTTAAACAATTTACATAATATTACAATAGATATTCTAACAAAAGTAACTAACCTAATGTTATTGTTACATATGTAACAATAACTTACAAATAACTCTATGTAATATTATCTATCCCTACACACACACACACACACACACACACACACACATACACACACACACACACACATGTGAGGACTATTCCTAACATTTCCCCCTTAGTGTAAAAATGGAGAAGTTTGATATCTACCATATTTGCATCTCCTCATCACTAAAAATCGCCGGATGTCGAGTTCAACTAAAAATGCATCCAATTACAATATTTTTGAAAATAATACATCTTCCCCCCTTTTTCAAAAATTAACTTATGTCCCCTTACAAATATATTTTCTAATAAAAAATTTATCATCCCCCTCTGAAGAATATATGGTTCGAATTAAAATATTTCTTACCAAAGATTTTAAAAAGTGGGACCAAACTATTAGGGCTACCATGTTTAATTTTTTCCATATCAAACTCTATTTTATTTGTGGGTTGCCATTAAAGAAAGCGTTCTAGACCGAAGACTAGTTCACTAAATTCATCTAATCCCAAGGGCTAAGAATGGGTTGTTGAGTTGGAAGACCGTGTTTACCACGCATAGTGCTCACTGGAAAATTGTATTTGGTGTGACAGTTGTTCACTAGATGAAGCCACATCTAGGTTCAATGAATAGGAAAAATAGATCCACTAATCATTGAGTTAGGTTGAAGATTGCATCGCTATGTTGCATGGGAGGAGAAGTCAAAGTTTGAGACTCATCCGCTGCTAAGAGATTTGATGTTGAGTTCAATACAAGGATTTACATGGAATTGATTTGTGAAGATTCGTATCTGAGTTGAATACATGGATCATACAAAACCCTATGCCATCAATCCAAAAGGTGAGCAGTTATAGCCCTGATCGGGTGGTCTGGTCTCCAAATTGAATATCCAATTTTGTAGACTATCTATTTTGAATCTTGTTAAGTCTATTCACCATATATAATTCGATAAAGTGTTTATAGGCCTCAAAAATGCATGAACCAGTACCATTGCATGGACAACTCCAGTCGGTTGGAACAAATGCATTTTAGATTCTTTCTCTATCAAAAAGAAACATTTCACTCCCCATGGCTTTCAGTATCAGAATGTAAGTGATTCTATTCAAATCCAATCCAACTATTTGGCATAACAGACCCCTGACCAGAGAGGAGATATTTTTCCATGATTTGTTTTGTGCTTGACTGAGGAGTTGAAGATTTGTTCCATCTACCATGTTGAGGGTGAGATCTTGTGAGGACTGATATGAAGAATTCTAAGCCGTTTCGATGCCAAGAAGAGTTGCAGCAACCGCAATGTAGGGATTCAAGCCGAGCCAAGAAAGATATAACATTTCAATATAACCAAATAATTCACAAGAATTTGAACAACGATGCACAACAATTATTCTAGTAATAGAAATATAAATCTATATTTTTATTTTTATTTTGGGTATGCACACTACGAACAAAATGGATGAAAAACTGTGGAAAGAGTGAACAAAGTGGAAAAGAGAAGATGATGCATGTGAATGATGGATGTCACTGGGTTTTTGTGAGGTTTGTGGTATCCGCTATTACCATTGACAAATATGCAAGAAGGGTGAACGCTACAAACTCTAGATTTCACACAAGGTCCATGGTATCTCGTTAGTCCTTTGTTTGCACCGCTTGACTTTACAACAAATGGATGGCACATAGACAATGGAAAATGGGTTTGCATGAGGTCCGCTCTGCTCGCCCATTTCCATTACCTAACTTGACAAACGAACCATGAGTGGGGTGAAATTTAGAGAGGCCTCATACGAAAACCAGCTCTGATACCAGATGTGGGGAAACCCCATATTTGGAGACGAGCATAAGCTCAATAATAAATTCAATTCAATATCTCCACAATATAAGCATTACAAATATATAGGAATGGATCTCCTAAAAATAAGGAGTCCTATTCAACCTCCTATAACCACTCCTCTAAATGGGAGTTCCTATATCCTACGGGAGAACAAACTATTCTCCTAATTATGTAAGTTGTTTAAACAACTTACATAATATTACAATAGATATTCTAACAAAAATAACTAACCTAATGTTATTGTTACATACGTAACAATAACTTACATATAACTCTATGTAATATTATCTATCCTACACAAACACCCACATGTGAGGACTATTCCTAATGATTTCACTTGCTTTGCTTCAAATTCTCGTGGAATCACTTGGGCAAGATACTTCCCTTGATTATTCCTTGGATTTATTTATTGATGATCATAGATGAATTATTTATTGATTGAATATGGATGATGTATTGAGGATAAAAATAACAGAGTTTTTTTTATGGATTTACTAACTTCTTTCATAGGAGAAGAGCTAAATGTATAGCTTTGTAGGAGAGAAAATGGAGGGTGAGGATCCATCCAAGTAGGATGAGGATCAATGGTTGATGTTTCATGATAGGATTGGAGGATTGTATAATGGACAATTCTATAATTTTAATTCAAAATTCATAAAGGGAAGAAGCTTCCATCAATTAAGGAGAAGGTTAGAGAGGCTTCTAGAAATAGAATCCTCTAGATTTAGAGGTGGGAGGATGTGATTATTTTTGGGATTAGATTATGTTAATAAAATATGATTAGGGGTTAGATTGCATCATCATGGAAAGGCTAGGTGTAAGCATGATTTAGAATAGGTGGGTAGGTGGGTGTAGGAATATTAAATTCTTGGGAAATGTCGATAAGGAATAATATAGGATAATATGGTATAATATCTAATTTAAAGGGATTAATGATAAAATGGGGTATTATATGAATGATAAGGGTAAATGTGATAAAATGGATTAATAATAATTAATATTATGATTAATTATTGTAGGGATTTAGATAGTGATGATGTTAGGTTATTTATGGGACACATTAATCGTAATTAATCATGTCAACATTTTAGATGTCTACATTGTTCCCCTCTTTCAAGGGTTATCATGAGCAATGATCATTCAAATAAAAAGAGTAAAATATTTTAGGATGGTGATATGATGCCCCTCGAGGGGTTAGGTGGGGAAGTAATGAGTTTGGGAAACACTCAAAAAGAGGATATGCCTAAGTTAGTAGGTGAGAGAGGATTATAGGACAAGAAGATTGAAGATGATAGGAGAGGAGAGAGGATTAGAATATTAGAACATTGATTAAAGGAGTTGGATTATAGGATTTCCTGGTCAAGATGTTGAGATTAATGATATTGGATTGAAAGAATAGAAGGATTGTTGATGCAAGATGAGAGGATTATAATATAGGAGAGAGGATTAGAGGAGTAGGAGATTAGAGGATTAGAGGAGTAGAAGATTAGAGAATTAGAGGAATAAGATATTATAGTATTAGAGGATTAGGATATTAGAGGATTAGGAGATATTGGATTTTTGAGTAGAGGATGCCCCAGTCAATGATGTATGATAAGGGTGAAGATTTAGGATTGGTGGATTAGAGGATGCCCTAGTCAAGGGGTTAGGTTGGAAGATTTAGGATTTATATTTGAGGATGCTATATTTGACAATGTTAAATGTGAGGATGTGGGAGTTAAGGATGTTATATTGGAGGTTGGATTGGTTGGATAGGAAGATAAGGTATAGGATGTTAGATTTGGAGGATTAGAATATTGAGGATGTTTGGATGAGAGAATAAGGATTGGTTTTTAGATCGATTTGGATGATAGGAAATTGATGAGGAGAGGATTGGGATAATTATTGATGAAGTGATGAGAAATAATGTTCAAGTTTGATTGATGAGAGGATGTTAGAAGATGCCCCAGCTAGGGGGTGAGGATTTTGGATGTGGGATGTGAGATGATGTGGATATTGATTGATTGAATAAGGAGATGAGGAGGCTAAAATTTTGGCTAAAATATGATTATAGAAGGGGTTGTGCTACCATAAATTTTCCATGGTTATCCTCATTAGCAATGTGATTCATGTGGAATAGAGAAAGATGCACCAAGGTACAAAGACAAAGTGATGATTGAATCATTAAATGCCATTGTCTTAATATCATTAGACATATTAATGCAAAAAATATTGTCCTCATATCATTGGACTATGTAAAAGAAAAATAAACAAAATGGGCCTCATATCATCATCCAAAATGTGAATATAGACAAAAAAACAAACACACACAAGCAAAAACACACACATTGAACTTTTTAATTTTATTTAATTTTATTTTTGGGTGTAATATTGTGATTTTTTTATTTTTGGATGTTTTTATTTTTAGATTTTAGATTTTGGATTTGGGATGGAGGAATGGTTGAGGATAGGTAAGATGAAATGATTCAGGATGTGATAGCTCGTGGGGGGATGGGAAGGGATGTAAGGTGGCATGATATTTTCTCCTATAAGTCCTAAAGCATGTCCAGCTAGAACGAAAGGGAAGGATTGAGGGAAATTGGATAGGTTGGATAGGATAGGGATTGGTTGATAGGTTAGGATTATAAGGGATGTGGGATGGGAGATATTTAGGATGAGGGATGTTGTATAGGATAAGATGAGGGATGTGGAAGATGATAATATATGCCCCAAGTATAGGGGAAATGGATTGAGGGATAGATGTGGTGTGCCCCCAAGTGTAAAGTAGGGTGGCTTGTGTGGATGGATGGATGGGTTTGATTTTCCCCTAGGTTTAGGGTAGGATGAGAAGTGAGGGATATATAAATGGATTCCCCTAGAGGATTATAGCAAGGGTGCCGCAATCATGATGATGATAATTAAAAAGGGACATGAGGATGATTGGATGAAAAGGAAAGGATCGTTGGTTTCACATGGATGTTCTATCCAAAGGGAAAAAGGAGGTGGATGTGATGGATGGAAGGAAAATGACATCAATGATGAAAATAATATGGCCTAACAAAGCACATGTTATAAGGAAAGAGTTTGACTAAAACAAAAGTGTGACCAAGATCTTAACAATATCCGGCAAAGCATGCATGCCCTATGTCTCTATGAGATCAATGTGTGTGTGATTGCGATGGTTAATTACTGCTTGAAGTGAATACTTAATGAGTAGTATGTGAAGAAAAACTAGCCAATGTATATGGAGTGATTAAGTCAAGTAGGTGGATGGAGGGTGAACAAAAGGATAAGTCATGCATTGCTCCGTTGTCGGCTAAGAATCCATAGCCCCGATGGAGATGCATCTGATTCTTGTCACAACATTGATCTACTACCAGCCATGCATCCATATCCCTGGTAGAGATGTTGGAAACACCCCTAGAGAGAGTCTTGAGGTGGATTTTATTTGATATTTTTAATTTTTATATGATTTTTACTTTTTGATATTTGGATTTTTTTACATAAAGAAGTTCCACTCTCTTGAAAACTCTCAAGGGATTAAGAATCACTAGTGGATTGATGGGGAGATGGAAATGAGTGTGGAGATGACATTGGCCAAAGTGTGAAAATACACATCCAATGGTCTTCACCACAAGGTATGTTAAATTGTGTGGATCTCTAGGAGGAAAATTGTGCTTAAATGTTAGAGGTAATGATAAACCAAGGTCACACAATTATAATAGGTACTATTGTCTTACAACATGTGTGAGAAATTTGATCAAGTGTTAAAATGAATGGATTAAAAGAGGATGGGTGGAATGAGGATGAGGTGGGAAGGAAAGATCATCCATTCGCAGCAACGAATTATGTGCTCAATCCATTTTTAGGTGTTTTGTATTTATAGGGGTTAAATGATTTGTGATTGGGTTGAGTTGTTGGGATGGTAGGAATAACAAGAGGAGTGGTATAAATGGGTTGTGATGGAGTAGTGGGAGGCACGTTGTTAGTGTTATATTTAAAACCTAATCTTAAATGACTTGGATTTTGATGAAGGGAGATGGGTTCGCGAATGCCTTGTTCATGGATTCCTAAGGCTTTTCCTTGATGTTTTAGAACATATTTTTGGCTATAGGATATGAATTGGATGGGGAATATGATGTCATGTCATCATCATGAGACTAGGGGTTGTAGTTTTTTAATCGCTAAGAGGTCATACTTAACAAAGGATGGGAGGTGAGATTTTTTTGGTTATTTGTTGATGAGGGATGTTTAGATGTACGATGAGATTTGGAATGTTGATGATGTTTGGATGTTGATTGATATTTGGATGGTGGATATCTTGGTTAGGGAGTAGATTTGGATGGAAAGGTTGTTGATAAAGAGGTGCAATGATAAGAAGCCCTTGGTTAATGAGGTTTTGGACATAAGAACTAAATTACATGAAATGATTGGTTGAAGTCTATGGGTGCAATGGAGGTAAAAATAATAGTGTTCTTGATACGAAGATGGTTTGGGAAGGTTTTCATCATGTGATTCGATTGGGGGATGGATAATCATGTTGAAGGTTTTTAGACAATGGAAGATGGTTGTCAAGGATTCTCATAAAGGAGTGAAGTGGTTTGGGTTAAATGGTTTTGGAGGAGTAGGAAGTAAAGGTGCATGATTTAGTGGATTATGAGATGTTTTGCATGATTTTGGTTTATGAGTTGGATTAGGTTGTTATCGCTTAGAATATGAAGGGGATGGATTAGGCCTGGGTGCTAAAGGGGATGGTGGTCTTGGAGGTTGAAGTATATTTGGTTGATTTTGGATTGGTTGGAGTATGTGGTTTTGAGGTAGATGGTTTTGGCTTAGGATTAGTAGATGTAGCTGAAGGGGTGGGGTATATTTAGATGAACAGGTGGGTATGATATGGGGTCACATTAGATTTGGGTGATCTTGGGGATTAAGGAGATTTGGGAGATGGGTGTGGTGTAGAAACCACATTGGAATTTTTCAATTTAGCGAGATGAAGGTGGCATATTAGCCTCATTATATTGGGTAGGATATGGGGTGGGGAGAGGATTGAGATTTCATTTTTAGGTTTAGTATTTAATGACTTAGAAGTCACATTATATACTTTAGGATTGGGGATGGTGGAGATGAAATAGGATTAAAGGATATGATGGTGTTAGATTTAGGTGTTGAAGGGGTTAAGATAAGATTAGGTGTGGATGAAGAGGATGAGGGTGGCATAGGATCCACATTAGATAGTTTAGGATTAGGGGTAGAAGGGGAGGAGGGTGACTTAGGATTCATAGTGTATGAGATAATTTTCTAGGATTGGGCTTAGGTAATGGAGGGGATGAAGTAGGCTTAGAGGATGAATCGATGGTGGATTAGGGGATCTAGGACTATTTAGGATAAATTTCATAGGATCAAATTGGGATGATGAATATGACGAGGATGGAGGACTAAGATGAGATGTGGGGATAAAATTTTAGATTAATATCTTTTGATTGTTGTGGATATGTGAATTGGACTTTATTTATAGGTTTTATGATGATTAGATTTATGAGTTGAGATTCGGATGGTGGTGGATTATCCGCATTATTTTTTATGGGAGGAAGGTGTAGGTCATGATGATTGATATGGGGTTTGGAGGTTGGAATTTGGAATGGTTTTGTGGGCTTAATATGGGTGCCTAGATTAGCAAGGACATAAAGGAGGTCCTCTTGATCTAGGTAAAATTTAGTGATGGAGTCAAAGTCGATGTAATTGGCTTATGGGGATAGTGGTTCATGTTGATTAGGTCAAGGTGTGGATTGAGATTATTTGGGTTCCTTAGACAGAAGTCAATAGGGTGAGGAGTAGGGATCTTAGGAAGGGAAATTGTGGATGGGGATGGTTGGGAGATGATGGTTTACGAAGTGATTAGTTTATACATGAGTTAAGATTGGATATTTGTTGGTTGAGTTGTTGAATGGTCTTTAGATGTTAGGATCAACATGGGATGGTTGATTTGGATGGAAAGGAGGGGATTGGTTAAGGCATGATGTAAGGTTTGAGATTTGTTTATTAAGGTGTTGGATAGTGTGTGGGATTTCATGATCAAATCAATATGGTTAACATTGATGGGTGGGGGTGATGGGATATCTTGGTTGATGGATTTAGAATAGAGGTAAGGGTTTGGATGTTGTTTTGGAGAGGATGGGGATTGAGGATCAAAGGCCATGGTTTGAGAAGATGTGTGAGGGATTAGATTTAGATTAGGTTGGTTAATTATTGTCTCTACAATAATCTTGTAAAAAAGAATGTTGGAACCTACAAAAAGTCACCAAAACACTTGAAAACAAATTTAAGTTATTTTTTTATTAAAGGTAAATGGTTTTGAAGGGACCATACCCTATAGTACAACCAAAAAGGCTCAACAACCAAGATATACAAGAGAGAACAAAGTGGTTTTTTGATATGTGGGGACCACACCCCAACCAAAAGCCAAAAATATAGATAAAACTATAAGAGTACTAAGGAAGGGGCCAACTTCCTACAAGAATCCCAACAACAAACTCACAATAGAAAAATTATAGCTCAAAAACAACACCACAACAGTGCACAGAGAACACAAAGGCAAAAGGGCACTAGTTCACATATTTTTATACACTTTAAGAGCTACCCTAAGTTCCCTATAAAGATTCATAGTTGTCCCAATATTAGGGTCCCAATTAGACTCTTTAAACTTCTTAGTAATCCTCCCATTCTTCTAAACTGAAGCAAGAATACCCATAAATATCACAGATCTAGTTAATGTGAACTTGAAGGAGATCAAGGACTGCTCTATGAATGGCCAATTGATTTTTATATTTTTCTTCAAGAGCTCTAACTTGGCTAGAAAGTGTGTAAAATTCCTCTTGAAGGTTGGTAATGGAATCAAGGTCTGAGGTCTTGGTGCCAGACTTGAGGAGAAAGTCTACATTGTCTTCAATAGTATTCAAAGCATCAACTTGTAGTTTAAATTTTTCAAGAACAGAAGGGGTAATTTGAGCACTAGGACTATCATGGCTAAACTCAAGAACTTCACCAATTACATCCTTTTCTTTCTTGTTACTTCTAAGAACCCATTTAGGAGGGGGTTTGGTAATATGATCATGGAAAAGAGGATTCTTTGATCTAGTTCATTTGGTCTGGGTCAGGAGGATGGGTGGATAATAAAAATGACTCCTTGATGGAGGGCTCTATGGTGAACCTCTAAAACTTAATTTCTCACTTGAATGTAATATGAAAAATGAAGCTTTTCAAATGATGCAAATGATGAAGAGTGGAGAACCTTGCCTTCGAGAATTATGTAGTGAACCATCATGTGAGCCACTTCATCAAAAGGTTGTGGAATAGAGGAGTAGATGATGCCTTCTGTTTGATTTCAATTTTTCCCCATCGTCTAAGAACAACCTTTCTTTTGCCTCCTTGTCGAACTTATTATGAAAGAAATTATTTCCCTCCATGCTCAAACCCGTGATGAAGGAGATAAATTCCTCAGAAATGTTGAATTATTTTCCTTAAACTTGATATTTTTGTCCTTCCAATTTTCCATGAATTACAGAGAGATATATTGATCATGTCCCCAAATTCGTTGAATGAAGTCTATGAAACCTCCAATGTTTAGGGTTTCCAAAGTTCAACATTTTCTTGCCATTGGGGGTCGAAAATAGGCTCAACTCTGCAAGGTGATCCACCCATCGTAAAAGAAACTAGTGGCTAAGTGATTTTTGACTGATAATAAGCAACAAGTAAGCCTTCTGACAACAATTTGACAACCAAGAAATTGAACTGATTTTCTGATGAAACCCGACACTTTTCTCCAAAACTTGTTTATTGTGATAAAATCCCTCAAGGATCGAGGTGTGGAGGAAATAAAAATGATTGAATTGATTTGCTTCAAGTACCTAGGAGGGGATTTCCACACGTGTGAAATCCACCGCTTAAGGAGAAATGATGGGATGGGTGGTAGCTTCATTAATGATGATGGAATGAGCTTGCACATAGGGAGGTATTTGATTTCATGCCACTCACTATAATTATTTATATGAATGCCTACATTAGCAAGAGAATATATGGCGCATTATTACCCTCCCTATACACATGTGGAACATAATATTAAGACCATTGCAAAGTATATAAGATTCATTAATGAAATCACTAATGGTCCTATTAGGTGTTTGGATTCTAGAGAGATTGTTAATGATATTCATAGAATCCCCCTCCATAATGAGATTGTTAACTTTGAGCATCCTAGCCAATTTGATTCCCAGAGAGTAGTTAGGGCTTCAAACAAAGTGATTGGATTACTTACCCATGGGACTACATAAGCAAGCAATTAGATGACCTGTTGGTTTCTAATGAGACCACCACCACCTTCCCCTGGGTTTCCTTTAGAGGCTCCATCAAATTTTAACTTATGCCAACCATATTTTGGGGAATCCATTGAACAAGAGATTTGTCAATGTTGGATATTGAAGTTGAAATATGCTGAATATTAATGTTCCAAGCCTTTAAAAATTTCTCCTTTTCTTTAGGATACTGAGCTTGTTTGGGGGTTTAAACTTCAAGATGTTTTCTTTTTTGCAACTGTAATTTCATTTAGAATTATTTTGATATCTTTTTTGGTATCTCTAAAGATAAGGGAGTTTCAAGCCTTCCATATTCTCCAGATAGTATGTGGGAAGATGAGTCTCCAAATTCTATGGAGTAGAGCATGTTTGAAAGGAGGTTGCCACTAAATCTAGGCCTGCATAATGTCATCGGGAAGGACCAAATAATACCAAACCTATTGAAGATGAGCTTCCAAAGAGCACCAGCAACTGGCAAAGTGTAAAAGGAGATGTTGGATGGTTTCATTATATTTTTTTACAGTGATAACATCTATTTGGCATGGTGGATCCCCTTTTGATAAGATTATCAATGGTTAGAATGCCTTTATTTAGGACCATCCACAAAAATTGGTTTATTTTCGGGGTGAGTTCTTTGAACCATATCTTCTCCAAGGAAAGTTGCAGTAGGTTCATTAGCATATAGTTGATATCCTGATCTCATTGTGTAGTTTCCATCAAAAGAATGAGACCATATAAAATCATCCTTGGCCTGAATTTGACTGATAGGAATATGTTTAAGAATTTTTGTAGGTCCACTAGATATTACTTTTGGTCTGGGAGAATAGACTCAATATTTCTCCAATGCAACTTGCCTTAGTATTTTGAATGTATCCATTTGACTTGTTGTTCCAGAAGAGCTGCAATAAGGTTGTTTTTAAGTTGTTCCCATTGCTCATTATTATCCAAATTACTAAAATCATCCCACCTATCATTCCAAAAATTAATGTTTTCTCTAGTACCAAGAATCCATTTACAACCTGAAACAAGGTATTTTCTTATCTTAACCAGATTGTTCCAAAATTTTGAACCATTGGGATGAGTGGCATTGTTGAAGAAATCATGTACATTACCTTGATTTAGATATTTTGCTTTGATAAGGTATGTCCATGGATTCTCCTCCTTGATTAATCTCCATCCCATTTTTGAAACAAGAGTTGCATTTATAGTCCTAGTCTTTTGATACTAATACCTCCTGCTTTTTTTTGTTGTTACAAGCCTTATACCATACAACCAGTGAATTCTATTTTTCTCTTCTATACCTATCCAAAGAATTTTTTTCTAAATTCTCTCAATTTTCTCTGTAACTACCGCATAGGAATGAAGAAGAGAGACATGATATAAATTGGAAGGTTTTGAAGCGTGCTTTTGATAAGTAGACTTTTTCCCACATTAAGGGTAAAACCAGCTAGCTTTCTTTGAAACCTTTCAAACAAAGCATTCTAAACACTCATGTGCACCTTTTTAGTAACTCGCAGAAGACCAAGGTAAGTGGTAGGAAAGGATTTCATATCATATCCTAAAATTTGAGCAATTTTCCTCTTCCTAGCAGGAGGAGTGTTAAAGAAGTATATAAATCTTTTATCAAAATTAATTTTTTGTCCTAAAGCTTCTTCATAGAGCTATAGGATATGCTTCATCATTTTGGCTTCAAGAATATAAGCAAGAAGAAGGATAATAGTGTTCATCTGTAAATTGCTGATGAGAGGCCATAATCTCCAGAGATGTGGGCTTAAAGCCATGCAAAAACCAGGAAAAACTCTTGTTATGGTGTGGCTAAGACTATCTACCATGATAATGAATAGAATGGGAGAGATTAGATCTCCTTGCAGATGCCTCGAGCTACTTGAAAATAATCCTACAGGGGTACCATTAACAATTATAGAGAATCTGGAGGAAGAAATGCAAGTATAAATGATTTTTCTCAAATGGACATCAAAACCAAATTTCTCCATCACTTTATCTAGGAAGACCCATGACACCCTATCAAAGGCTTTGTTCATATCCAACTTTAAAACCATGTTTGCCTTCTTACTTTTTTCCATTGAATGTATGGTTTCATGAACCATAACTACTCCATCTGAATAATCCTTCCCTTCACAAATCCCCCATGTTGGCTGGAAATGATGCGAGGGAGCAGTGGTTGAATTCTAGAAGTAAGAATTTTAGTAAAGATTATATAGGACATTAGTAAGACTAATAGGCCTGAACTATTTGAAATATTTGGGTCCAACCTTTTTAGAAACAAGAATAATAAAAGTGTTATTAATTTATTTTATAATCCTACCGTCCTACAAAATTCATTGGGAGGAGATCATCAGCACAGATATCCCATAATTTTTTATAGAAAAAAGTAGAAAAATTGTTGGGCCCCTGGGGATTTGTCTCCCTCCATTGAAAAAATTACCTTTTGAAGCTCTTCCATAGTGGCAGGTTTGTTGAGAATGTTGAATTCTTCAGGCCTCACAAGATTATTAGGAATAGAGTCTAAAAGAGTATTTGTTGCTTCGGTTGACAAGGAGGGAGTGTCATTTAATAGGTTCTTATAAAACTTGACAACTTCCTCTTTAATACAATTTAGATCAGCAGTGGTATCACCATTTTGCATTGTGACTTCGGAAATCCTATTGTGGGCCCTATGCTTGAGAGTTGTCATATGAAAAAATATTGTGTTCTTATCTCCTTCTTTAAGCCACACTACTCTGGATTTTTATCTACGAAGGATTATTCTCTTGCACAGTAGTATGGAAATTCACCAGAAGAGATTTTTGTGAGCATAGTCCTCTTGATTCATTCCAAATGCTACAAATTTCATTTCCAATGCTTCAATTTCCTCTTTGATCTACTTTTTATGAGTGAAGATATTACCAAAAACTGTCTTGTTCCAAGTCTGACTTTTCTTTTAATGTTTTTGAGTTTTTACACAAATTTGAATTGGGTTGTCCTTTACCTACTTAGATCCCACCACTCCTTAATTATTTCTTGGATATCCGGATGATCAAGCCACATTTTTTTGAATTTAAAAGAAAATGTGTAGGTATCTCATTATTTAGCATCTTTAGAATAAAAATATTACGGTCCAAGCTAATCCGGGAAGAGAGGAGAGATGAAAATCTTGGCTTAAGATCCACTCAGCTGAGATGAGTGCTCTGTCAAGATGAAATTGAATAAGGTTGTCTCCAAGTCTCTTATTGGACCAAGTGTAAGGATTCCCATGGAGTTCTAAATCAAAGAGATTGGAGTGAGAAATAAATTCAGCTAATTCATCCATATCAATTATATGATCAGTAGAGCCTCCTCTTTTTCACCAATGGATAGAGGTGTGTTAAAATCACCCATGAGAAGCCATTTCCAACTGGAACAACTATTTTGGAAGCTTTGAAGATCCTTCTAAAGTTGTCTTCTACCATGCAACGTGTTAGGGGCATAGATAACAGAAAAAATCCAGCTATACTTGTTGTCAAGAGTGTGGAAAGTAAGAGCAAGATGGGAATGAGTGGAAAGAATTATTTTACCCCAATAACTTGTTAGGGTCCCAAAAGACAACCATACCACATGAGGCTCCTCTTGAGTCAACAGCCACCCAATCATCTTTTTCCAAACTTTTTACAACAAAACTTTAATGCTTCAGTGCTCATTTTGGTTTCTTGAATGGCCATAATAGTGGGATTACATGTCTTCCTTAGATCTTTAAGAGTATGTTGTTTACCACTTCCATTAAGGCCTTTGATATTCCAAGAAATTGTCTTCATTTAAATATGTGGGGGGAAGAATGAACCAGATGGTCCATAAAAGATTGGGTACCATCTTCCAGTGCCTTATTGATCTCCTTTTTTCTTTGATCATTTTTAGTAGTCTGCCCTTTGTAGTATTTGCTCCTGTATTTGCTTTCCTTATAAAAGATATAGTCACCTAGAACCGAAGTTGTCCAGCTTCCCAGGACTTTTCTTATTTAAAAACAATGCATCGGGATATTTTCGTAACCTTTAGATTTTCTTTTTTTTGCTAACTAGAGTATACTTAGGGAGTAAGTATTAGTTGTAAGTGAAAACCGTGATTTAGTAAAGGCATTGATTTCCATGTCATAGGTGAAAATAGTGTCAAGGATCTGAAATAGGTCTTAGGTGCCACTTTAGGGAAAAGGTGTCATTTTGTGTAGCATAGGTGCTGATGCATGACAAAATATTGAAACAGGTCAAAAATTTGGTAAAAATGTAATTTCAGAGTTTCAAAGGCTAAAACAAAGGTGTTGAAACATATAGAATAAGCGTTGAAACATGTAGGATAGGATTAATCGAAACATATAGCATAGACCTTAATGAAACAAGGCATAGGTGCCATTTGGTGCAACATAGGTGCCAATACATAGGTCAAAGGCGTAGTTTCATCTTTCGGGAACGTAATTTGAGCCAGAATTTTAAATGTTGAAGGTGTAAACAAAAGTGAAAATTCTTGAAAGTTTGACAGCTTGTTCTAGGAATAAAATAGAGTTGAAAACAAGCAAGAAGTGGGGGGTAAGCCCCATGGTGGGTTCAAAAAATGTTTGTGTTAGAAAATATTAGTGATGAATAAGAGAAAAATAAAAATGTGTTCTCCTAATCTAATCCTTTCAAACAATACCTTAGAGAGAGTAATAGATGGAAAGGAAATAGAATGCAATACTTTCACCTACCTATGAAGAGCTCCCTTGATGCTTTGGATGTGCTCGTGGATGGTTGATTTCACTTGCTTTACTTTAGATTTTGGTGGAGTCACTTGGGCAACACCTCCCCTTGATTGTGCCTTGGATTGCTTGATTGATGAAGATGAGTGATGGATTGATTAAAGACGGATGATGGACTGAGGATAAAAATAGCATATTTTTGTTATGGATTTTCTAACTTCTTGTAACTAGTTCTCATGGAGGAGAAGAGCTAAATTTATAGTTTGTGGGAGAGAAAATGGAGGGTGAAGATCCATCCAAGTAGGATGAGGATCAATGGTTGATGTTGTATGAGAGGATTGGAGGATTCTAAAATGGAGAATTCTATTATTTGAACCCAAAATCCATGGAGGGAAGAAGCTTCCATTGAATTAAAAATTCAATGAAAGGAGAAGTTTAGAGAGGCTTCAAGAAATAGAAGCCTCTAGATTTAGAGGTGGGAGGATGTAATTAGTTTTGGGATTAGATTAGGTTAATAAAATATGATTAGGGGTGAGATTACATGGAAATGATATGTGTAGGCATGATGTCGAATAGGTGGGTAGGTGGGTGTAGGAATATTAAATTCCTAGGAAATGTTAATAAGGATTAAGATAGGATAATATGATATAATAATGAATTTAAAGGGATTAATGATAAAATGGGATATTAGATGAATGATAAAGGGTAAATGTGATAAAATGGATTAATAATAATTAATCTTGTGAATAATGATTATAGGGATTTATATAGTTTTAATTAATTGTGGGATAGATTAATCGTAAGTAATCATGTCGACATTTTAGATGTCTACACTATACATGGCTTGATGGAATGCTTTTCAAATATGGGCCCGATCATGTATTACACGGTTTGTAGTTGAAGATGATATCTTTGATATACTCATATTATGTCATGCGATGAACCATCATGAGGACACTATTCATCAAAAGGACAATCTATGATTTTTGGGAGTGACTACTATTGGGCTACTTTGCATAAAGATTTCAAAAATTATGTATGGAAATGTGATCAATTTTAGAGGATGGGAAACCCAACACTTAGAACTAATATTCCACTCTAACCTAAAGTAGTCCTAGAGCCATTTGAGAAGTGGGGATTAGATTTTTTTGGACCACTTGACCCACCTTCTCAAGGAAAGGAGTACATCCTAGCTCTTGACAAAGCTATGTTACAAAATGGGTTGAAGGTGCAGCAGCTCTCCAATATGCAAGGGATGAGAAAGTTACAAATTTTTTGTATGAACACATTTTTCAGCAGTTTGGAGTACCTAGATTCATTATTTCATATTAGGGACCACAGTTCATGTCAAGTGTAATCGGTTATTTTGTGGAAACATATTAGTTAAGTCATAATAAATCATCTCGTTTCCACCCTCAAACCAATGGTCAAGTGGAAGTCACTAACAAGGAATTGGAGAACATTCTAACCAAGACAATAGATCTCTCAAGGAAAATTTGGGTTTAGAAATTACCCGAGGTGGTATGGGCCTATAACACCATTTGGAAGAAAACCGTAGGATTCACTTCTTATGAGTTGGTCTATGGAAATAAACCTATCTTTCCCATAGAATTTGAAATTGAGAACTTAATAATAGTTCTATTAGGAATTGAATTATTGGAAACACAATAAGCAAGGATTCTTTAGTTGAATGAATTAGATGAGATGAGGTTACAAACACTATAGAAAATAGAAATCATCCAACATCAAATACAATTGTGACATGATAATCATATCAAACAAGGTAAGTTTCAAAATTGGGATTGGAATCTTCTATTTGATCCAAAATACAAGGACTTTAAAGGGAAATTACAAACAAGATGGATGGGTCCATACTGCATTGATGAAGTCTTCAACAACGAGATCTTGTAGCTGATCCCAATTGATGGTGAAAGATGAGTGATGTTAGTTAATGGTCATAGATTGAGATTATACCAAAAGCAAAGCATCAAAGGAAGAGTTCAATAAGATGTTACAAGATAATACAGACTCTGAATTTCTTGGACAAGATTGTCTTTTCCAAGTCAACTCAAGGATGAATTGAGTCTTAATAAAATAAATAAATAGGGGTGGTTGAAAACCAAGTAATGGCGGCCATCGTCCTATAAAGGAGTGATTGAAAACAGTAATGGTGGCTATCATCCTATGAACAAGTGGTTGAAAATGAGAAATGGTGGTCATTACTTCTATATATACATATATACATATATATATACATATATACATATACATATATACATATATGTATATGTATATATACACACATATATATACACTATATACACACACACACATATATGTGTATATATACACAAACACATATGTGTGTGTGTATATGTGTGTGTGTGTGTGTGTGTGTGTGTGTGTGTGTGTGTGTGTGTGTGTGTGTGTGTGTGTGTGTGATATAAGTAATGGCCGTCATTTCTTGTTTTCAACCACTTCTTCATAGGATGATAGCCACCATTGTTAGTTTTCAATCACTCCTATATAGTAGGATGATGGTTGTCATTGTTGGTTTTCAACCACCCCCTATTTATTCTTTTTATTAAGACTCAATTCATCCTTGAGTTGACTTGGACAAGGCAACCTTATCTAAGAAATTCAAAGTTGTATTATCTTCTAACATTTGCTTGAACTCTTCCTTTGATGTTGGCTTTTGGTATAATCTCAATCTATGACCATTAACTAACATCACTCTTCATTCACCATCAGTTGAATGAATTAGATGAGATGAGGTTACAAACACTACACCAAATAGAAATCATCCAACATCAAATAAAATTGTGACATGACAATCATATCAAACAAAGGAAGTTTCAAAAATGGGATTGGGATCTTCTATTTGATCCAAAATACAAGGACTTTAAAGAGAAATTACAAACAAGATGGATGGTTCCATACCAAATTGATGAAGTCTTCAACAACGAGACAGTGCAGATGATCCCAATTGATGGTGAAAGAATAGTGATGTTAGTTAATAGTCATAGATTGAGGTTATACCAAAATCCAACATCAAAGGAAGAGTTCAAAAAGATGTTACAAGATAATGCAGCTCTAAATTTCTTGGACAAGGTTGCCTTGTCCAAGTCAACTCAAGGATGAATTGAGTCTTAATAAAAAGAATAAATAGGGGATGGTTGAAAACTAGCAATGGCGGCCATCATCCTATAAAGGAGTTATTGAAAACCAGCAATGGTGGCTATTATCATATGAAGAAGTGGTTGAAAACAAGAAATGGCGGCCATTACTTCTATACACACACACAGTATATATATGTATGTATGTATATATGTATGTATATGTATGCATATATGTATATATGTGTGTGTATGCATATATATGTATATATGAAAATAAAATGCAAGTGGCTAAAAACCAGCAATGGTGGTCACCTAGGAATCATTCCATGAATAAATGTGTTGAGACAACATATAGAGAGAGAAAAGGATAATCTAGTGCTCCTAATAGATGTGACGAGTGATTATGAACAAGTTATGTACCATTATTCTCTTATAAATATTAACAAGTTTAATCATATGTTGTTAATTATTGCTCTTATGTGAAATGATGATTCCCTATTTCCAATGTTCTCGCACACATCCAACATCCTAATAAATATTCCATGTGCTTCTAAATGAATCACTCCATATACCAATTTATTCTCCACATTCCTGTTTTTTCATCAAAATTGGTTAATTTTACCCAATTGGGCTTCTTTGTATATATAATCCTTTCCATCCCCTGTATTTTTCCCATTTTCACTTCTTCGTTGTTGTTGTTCCACTCTTGCACTATCATCGGTTCCATTCTTACGATATTATAATTTTCATTCTTGCACTATTACTCCCACCATTCATGTGCTCTAGTTCCTTTCATTCCTACACCACCACCCATTTTGTGTTATACCAAAAATGGGGATTAGGCTTCACCATGAACCATCAAGTTCAGTTGTATTGCTCTCGGAAAAAAAAATCAATTCTAGTATTTGAGAAAGCGGGATGGATGGATTTCATGCTTGCATATGAGGAATTTAACCCTAGGATGATAGAGGAATTTGTAGAAAACCTTGTGAAATAAAATTCAAAAGTAAAAGGTAAGAAATATTATTTACCTCCTCCATCATTAGTCAAATTTCTAGTGTTCCTAAAGAAGGGAAGTTAGTCAGTTTTAGGACACATTACTCGTAAATTATTAAAAGGTTTGTTGTTGGAAAGAAAGAAAAAATGGAATTGGTTAATGATAATAAAGGGAAATCTAATGGCATCAAAAGAAGCACTTTCCTTTAGCCATGGGCAGATGTGGAAAAATGGGTTATCAAATATTTTACATGTGACGGTCAATATGAGGTTATTTTAGGCTCTGTCTTGAGAATTCTTATCCACCTACACCATGGACAAGCCAAAGGCCACAACAAAGTTAATATTCCACAATTCCTATCTCGACTTTGTTTCCTCTACCACCGAGAAATTCCATTGGGGTTCCCCTATCTCAAGTTCCAAGATTTCATTCACCTCACCTATAAGCATCAATTCATTAATAAGAATCATGGGCTCAAAAAGTGGGTCAAATTCCAAAAGAAATATGCCTTGAACCTATTATAATTCTATAAAGAGGGCCCTCGATCTCGAGAGACCAAAGAAATGTCTTAGGTCATCGGGGCCAACTCATACCATGAGGAGCATCAAATTGAAAATGTTCCCTCATAGGAGGAACAAGAGGCAACAACTATCATGCAAACCTTACACCAAACACCTCTTGCTTCTCCACCTACCTTTGCATCCCCTCCAGACCATGTTTCTAAATTGCACATTGATAAAACAACCATTATTGAAGAGTCACTCATTCCTAACAAGGTAAAGGCACCTATGATTGAAGGTTATCCTAGCTCACTTGTTGATTCTGAGACCCTTATTCCCCAAGTTAGTTATTTATTAGGTTCGGTATGAGCTACAACAAGCTCAAGAAATAATTTCTCAATTGCAACTCATCTTACAAACAAAAGAGGTAAACGATTCTCGTTGGAGGTAGAAAAGGAATAGAGAATTCAGCACCTCCAATAGTCATTGGAGCAAAAAGAGGGGATCATCCAATAACTTCAGCACACTATAGAGGATAAAGAACAAATAATTCAATTCATATAGACTAGAACTGAAGAATTGACCACCGAACTTGCACTCTTACAAGGAGATAAGGAGAAAAATATTATGTGGAAGTCACTGATCAAATGATTCAAACAGTCTTTGTATTCCTGAAAATCATTGTATTAAAATGGTCAAATGGATGAAGCGGTGCGATAATCTCAGAGGATAACACAATATTAAAAGATTAAAAGAAGGTACTTCAAGATAACATGTTTGTTCTCTCATCAATTGTATGACCAATCCCTTGCTTGTAGAACACCTTCCAATTTCTATGCCTTATTCTGAAGGAGCAATTCTTCAAATGGAAAGCTTCCGAGTCTTCTCCATTAAATCCATAGAGTTTGAAAATGATAAGAAATTTATGGGAGCATATGCGTAGTTGATACAACTAGTAATAATTTGTTATGTGAATTTTATATCAACAAATTTCTTCTTCTGAGTAGGTGGAAGTACCAATCAACTTTTATGTAGGGGAATTACAATTGATATCTTTTGTTTCCACTTTAAGACATCAATCTATATGGTGTGATCAGAGAGAAGAATATGTGATAGAAGAATCTAATGCATACCTCTTGATGAGGCGTGATCTCCTAGCACCAATGATATTTTTAGGAGGCATTAGGCCCAGTTTATTTCCTACAACTTGTGTACAAGTACAAGGAAAGTATCTCAACTTGTGTATCAAACTTCATGGATTATGTACTCCCAAATTTTAATATGAATTTCCTTGCTTGTCAAATATGATATAGATTACTTCTAGAGGTATGGAAGAAAAATGAGGTTATATCTTGAACTAATATCTGGTGGTCATTAAAGAGAGTAAAATAATTATGCAAAATCATGTTGGAAATGTAAGATAAATGGATCGATATAATATTTTGACCACCACTTATATTAGCACATGTGCCAAGATGGAAGAACACCCATGATCATCTAGGAGAGAGATACAAACAATGGAGGGAAACAAAGTGATCAAATTTTCTGGGTTCTAATATATAGAAGAAGATGAGACATGGCTCACTTTTACAAATGAGAATAATTATACATGAATTGTAGAATCCCTAAACATAAACCTTTTAACATGAGGACTTGCTAACCATTTTGTGTGTGGGGAGTGTTGAGCCTTCCGATTCCTATGTAAACCCTCATTTTTTTGTGTCATCATTTTGTACTAAAACTGGTATTATAATTTTGTAATTAATACTTTAATATATGTGAAAGGAAGTTTTGTGCATAAAATTTTTTTATTTTCATCTTATTTATGCTTCTTCAAATAAGTCGAAATAAATTTGTATATGCGCTAACAATGTGGATGAAGAACATATCTTAAGCCCAGCATAGGACTTATTGATGCATTGGTGTAGGACTCACCCACGCAGTGGTGTAGGAATAATTTTGGAGCATAAGATGCATCCAAGCACTAGTGCCGAACTCACTTTGGAGCGAAGGACTCATGTTATGGAAGCACATGACTTGTATGAAGTGGGAAAAGGACTCGAGACAACAAGGAGGCAATTTGATTTAGTCAACACACAAGTTCTATGATGAAAAGGGCATTGAATGTAGATTATCATCTAGTCATCATGTGACTCATGTGAATTATGTAATTCCAACTTAACATCTAGTTTGATTGGAAATGTGGAAAAAATGGACAGAACAACTAGTAGTCACCATGATTTAAGGGATTCAATGTATGATCTTTGACATCCTCTAAATTCGCTAAATAATCTCAACTAAGAGTTAATCAAGGACTCCACTCAGAGTTAAGAAGATAAAATCTAATCTAATTATTGCATGCACTTTTTCTTTCAAAGTTGTAAATCTTTATTAAGAAGTTACTGTCATAGAGATATGTTAGTAGTTAGTTATTACAAATAATTTTTCCTCTTTTAGAGTGACTAGGACTATGCTTGATATAAAAGGGAATTTGTAGTAGAATTACAGAGTTAGTTGGTTTTTTCTTAACAAAGTATTGTATTACATTTAATAAAGTGCATGATTCTGAGTTGAATCAACTGGTGTAATATGCAATTCCAAACCGGATCAGAGGGAGCAAGGGCCACTCCTCCCCAATGTGAAGGGCATTGTTTGTTTACTTGAATATTTATTATTTGACATTTGGTTATTTATGAAAACTTCAGAACTTTCATCATTTCAATTCATGAATTTAGTAATCTTTATTTTATCAATAGAATTCATTTCTTAATTTAATTTAGAATTAGTATTTGATTGAAATCAATAATCGAATGCATTCTTAGCACAATTTCAATCATTCTCTTTGTCACAAATAGCCATGGACACCACCCTGGGACAATCATGAAATAATTAAAGCGCAAGTATCAATAACGTTCGTTAGTAAATTCAATGCTTCCAATCATGTTCATGATGTTTGGCATGAGGTTCCATGCGATGAGTATGCTTGTGAATATGAAGACTTCTCTTTCTCATTGGAAGAAGATGACAAGAAATATGATAATGACAACATGTTTCTTCCTCTTGAATGTGAACTTATTCAAGGAGATGATGATTTCATCACGAAATGGATTTCTTAGTTCTCAATGATCAAGATTAGGAAAATGATAATGACAACATTTCAGCTCCAATGTTGTGTTCATTCCCTTTTCATGAGGATGGAAACATTCTCAATGAAAAATGGAGAAATTAACTTTGCTTGATCCTAAGGATGATTTTGTTCGAAATGGAAATATCCTTAATAGACTTCAACCTTTCAAAGTGTTTAATTTTCTCAAGAGAAAATACTCTCAATATGATAATGGATGATGAATCCCAAAGTGGACAAGATGAAGAAAATGATAGTTTTCATGTTGCATGCCCAACCTTGAGCTCATTATCTTTCCAAGAGGATTATGTAATGTACATGACACACTGTGTAAGGAAACATGTTGCGAAAGAGCCAAAGTATGAGAAAGATGATTTCTTGGTCCAATTGAGAAATAGAGAAAATCAAGAGGCTAGTGATAATGTTGAAGCTTCCAAAGCATCTTCCGAGAATCAACCTATGGAAGTAGTGGTCATGAAGCAAATGGAAAAGGAAGAAAAAATGTCTTAGTATGCAAATGATAAGGCAAGTATGATCGAGGTTCATCTTCATAGTAGCAATGGAAAATCAGCAATCGATCAAACTTGGGAATTAATGAGAAAATAGAAAGTATATGTCAAAAAATAGAGGAAATGAAATGAATGAGCAGATCATCAATTACACTAGCAATCATGCTATATTTCTCAATAAGTTGAGGATAGCTTCATACTTTAGTGATTTTTCAATGTATTTTTGAAAGAAAGGCATTTGGTGATACCCATTTACAAGTAAGCACTCAGTTTAAATTAGTGTTTCGATGAAAGTGGGTTATCCTCTACATGTACATAGGTGATTTAGGATGTTTCCCTTTTTGTAAGTGTTTCCTTTCTCATTTTTTTCCCCTTGTGTTGTGTGCTTTCTTTCTCGTCTTGTGTTTCCTTTTTATATTGTGTGTTTTTTTCTTATTATATACATGTTCCTTGTTCAATAAAGGAACTTTTGTTTTGTATCTATGTGGTGACTCTATAGCCCAATGGACAAGGCACTATTTCACGCAATGTCTTGAGATTCTAGGGTTCTTGTTTGCACTCTCCTCATTGTGCTCAATCTATAACAAGTCCCCATGCTAGAGCCATTTGTTTTCATGTAAATATCCAACATGAAATTTCAAAGTTTCTTACACAATCCTATGGAAACCCTTCCTAGTTAGTTTGTTTGTTGTGTCATTTCCATATTGACTTGCAGTACTTCCAAGATGATAAAAAACAAGTATAAGTGTTTATAATGGTGTGACAAGATGATAAAAAACCATGTCCACTTCCAAGGGTTTACAAATCAAATGGAAGTTGCATTCATCTTGCATTTATCATTCAACCTTTCATCATGCAACATTTCTAGGATAGTGACACACGCTATAGGCTAAATTGTCACTTACTCTATCATCTTGTAGTGGTATACACTTTAGGCTACATCACCACTCCCTACCATTCATCTTGTGGTGACATACGCTATGGGCTAAATGGTCACTTACTCTATCATCTTGTAGTGGTATACGCTTTAGGCTACATCACCACTCCCTTTTATCCATCTAGTAGTGATATACGATTAGGGATAAATTATCACTCATTTCTTCATTGTGTCGTGATATATGCTTAGGATATAGGGATCACGCACACATCATTTCTTCTATATGTCACATATCATCATCATTACACATACATACTCATCACAACACATTAGACACAACACACACTTTGACCATTTCCCGATGATGCACTCTCGTTTGCGGTTCATTCTTGATCACGAGGGGGTAAACAAAATGAACCTCACTACATACATTTCCATTCACTCAGGGGGAAGGTGGTTCCTATCACTCTATTTTTTATTCCATTCCATCGATCCACAACATACTCCATATTATGGCTGTTTTTACTCTTGCTTACTTTTGTTTTTTCATGGTCGCTTTATTACACATGCTAGTTAGATCAATGGTATGTCATTTATCTATACCATCCATACATGCGTGTTCACATCTTTTTCTAGTTTTGATCGTAGATACATGTATCTTACACGTAGCATAGGTGCTTGCCTTTTATCCTTCCTCCCCGGTCGGTGGGGGCATCCACATTTGTCTCTTCTAGGTGCTATTGTTTCATTTCATCCTTAGCACTTTACATTACTTGGTTATACACACTTTTACATACTAATTATCTTTCTAACATGTTAATGGGTGCTTCATGTGTAGCATTTGTTATGCAGGATATTTTCTCCCATATTTTTTTGTTACATTGTTTGTCTATTGTTTTTTCTTATTTACGGGCCTTGCCCTAAGTTTTCTTTACACACTTGTTTATTTGTATGCGGTCATGATGGCCTTGTCGTGTCTTGTGACATCGTGAGTGATGTCCCATGTTTGCATCCTACTTTATGTGGCTTACTTGTCTTCTCACATGTTATCATTACTTTTCTTAGTAGCTTAAACATTGTTTTCATACATTACACATTTTCTTATACATGCATGTTTGTTTATACTAACACTTTTCTTTTCCTAGCCTTTTTTTTGTCCACAGCTTGGTTTCTACCAAGCAATTTCCCTTCCCCCTGCTGGGAATATTTTTAGATTTTATGTGGTTGGTCCTCTTATGGGGCCATATCAGTGACATCGCATGTGCCCCCAAAGGGGGGGAATCATTTGGGCTTTTACATACTACACAACGCATTTACATTGGTTCAATTGGTGCACTTTCTTCCTTGGCATTTTGGGTTACATACAGAGAGTGGGTTCGGACTAGTCTATGAACCTCGTACACAATGGATTTTATAGGACATGGTAGTCCTTATCATTCTAGGAAAAATTTAAAGGTTTGAGTATACAATGGAATTCCTCCTCTACTTCTTTGGCCAATGGTGTCGGGTTGCCAAAAAAACAAAGACGTACGAAATATCTTCACACACATTCAAGGAAGTAGTTACAGGTTGGAAGATACATCATAATTCATCCCTACACTTCTTTGGCCTATAGCGTTAGATCACCCAAGAAAACATGAAATTACAAGATATCCTTCTATACATTCAAGGAAGTAGTTACAGTTGGAGGATACAAATGGAATTCATCCCTACACTTCTTCGGCCTATGGCGTTAGATCATCCAAGAAAACATGAAAGTATAGGATATCCTTCTATACTCTCTTTCTTGACATGGATTAGCTACACATGTTCCATTTACATTTACACACTTTTATATGTGTCCTTTACATTGCATTTTTACACATACATACATACATATTTGACTACTTTATCATTTTTCTCCTTCGCAGTCCTACTGCCGTATGAGAAACATGCAATCAAATGTGGAAAACAACAATAACAACAAGCAAAGATTAGCAACAACATTCCATGGAAACACACACCATACTAACCATCTAGGTACATCACACACATCATCATTACACACATGATTCCACCCTAGGTTCACTCTTATCACTTTTTTTTAACTTTTTCATCTTTAGTTTCCACGTTTCATCATCTTTTTGTCATTCCACACTTTGTCTAGTCCTTCAGCATGTTTTTTACTACAATCTTCATGGACATCAGGTACACATCTCTATCTACTTTATGTTACCGATATTTCCACTCACCAACATAAATTGGGGAAAATGTACACACAAAATCATGCACTTTAGGCATTATTTAGTCCCAATATCATACTACTATTTAGAAGGTTTTGAGTGAAGAAAGTAATAATTAACCCCGTATCTTTTTTCCATCTTACTTTGTTTTCTTTTGTCATTCTCGACCTCTTGCACCCACATGCCCAGCCAAGTTTCATCATTTTGTGTCATTTTAGCTTTGAATGGGGTGCCTAGACAAGTATTGGGGCACCCATATGCACCTTGGTCCCACCAAGGGTACCCCAATCCTTTTTAAATTTCCCGCCACTTTTTGGGCACTTTCTAGTCATTTCAACTTCTTATCTTTTTGGTGGTCAGCCATTTTGGGTTAATTACAAAATTAGATCAAGAAAACCCTATAAATATAAATTTATGAGACCATAATGAGGGACCAAGCACTAGTCACTACTATCATCCACCTAGGGTTGCATCTATCAAAGGCATTTAGAGATCATTTGCATACATTTAGCTCCATCACAAGGACAAAGCTGGTTAATCTACATCACACAAGCATAGGGGGGGATTTTATTCTATTCCATTCACCATTCTACTACATTTTCACATTTAGTTATTTCTCACTACTTCACAAAGAACCTACTATAATGCACAACAAGAGCACTAGGACACATGACACACACACACACACCAAAACTACATTTGGGTCTGAAATGTAGTGCAACACTCAATTAGTAAGCCCATTATTGTGGCAACTGAGGTCATTCGACCCATTCATTTGCATTCTTTTTTTAGGGTTTTGATACTTGTGGTCTCTTTGCAGTCTTTCTTTCATCTTGGATTATTAGTGACACTTTGGCAAGAAGTGCAAAAATCTGATAACACACACAATGAGGGTTTGGAGACCCACTGCACAAACTTGTGAAACTTAGTTTTGGACCTTTTACAAGACATTAAGGCACCCATTTTGCATAAAAAAGCACCCGTAAGCACCATATTCCCTCTCCAGGCACTCCAATCTTACTAGATAGCTCAGATCCATCCTTTTTGGGGCCTCTACACAGTAGCTCCTACTTCCTATTTTTCCAGTCATTTATGTGACATAGTCCATCGAGATCCTTTTTTAATAGTGAGTTCATTCTAACTCTCCTTGCACTCAATGGTTTAGAATTTTCATCTTCATAGTTTCTTGGGTATTTTACATAGTCATTTACTATATTTATTTATTGTATTTACATTCTAGATTAGATTAACTATCACATATCCCACGTATTCCTAATTTTAGTTAATCATTTTGGTGAACCTAACTCGATCATTCACACTTCTAGGTTCTTCATTCATTGTTTTTCATCCTAGGGTTTGGTCATCATGAGTATCTCAATCAATGATTATTTTCTTGCAAAATCCTGATTTACTACATAGAGTCCAACATTTTCTTACTACTACTTGCATTCGTGTTGACATGCATCCAGACTTGGTTTATCAAGCATTTTTGATGCATTCTCTTCACACATAGTATTCAAGTCTAACCTTCCCATTGATGTTCACACTTTTGATAATGACCCGCCTCTACATATCATATGTCGTATTCATAATGTAGTTGTTAAGCACACTTTGATTGATAATGGATCTAAACTTAACTTGTGTCCTATGTCATTCCTTGAAGTTTTTAGGTCTCTTCTCATGACGTTAGTCCATCTAGTATTTCACTACGTGCTTATGATGGTTTTGTCCATCCATGTCTCGGTCACATTACATTGCCCATCATTGTTGGTCCCAATAGACTATCCACATTATCTTTTTCGTTGTTGATTTCCCAGTCTCCTACAATTGTCTACTTGGTAGGTCATGGCTTCATGCCATGTAAGTTGTCACCTCTACATACATAATTGTGTAAAATTATTACATGAAAGCATTGAGTACACCATTTTTGTGACCATGATCCATTCCAATATTGCAACCGGGCTCCTAATACTAGTCTTCCTATTCCATGCATAGATATTATAGATGAGCCCCAACCTATCGAAGAACCACCTCACTTACCACCACTTGATGGTACCATTTGTGTGATAGATGTAGTTTCTTTTGTGCCACCTACTACTACTACTACCATGATTCCTTATCAGGGGCTTGTCTAGTCTATGGACATCACTCTATCACCTACACCTCACATGTACCACCTACATTAGCATGCCCACCATTCACTTGCACCTCTTCATGAATGACTCATATTGGGAACATATTCCATTTGATCCTACATGTGACATGACACCATATGTACACATGAGGGTTTAGCCGACTCGGTTTTTCTTTTGAGGACCTCTATCCTCCTCCCATGATCCTCATTTATATTATGGCTTCATCACTATTACTGTTACTTATGGTTTACGTGTTTTCCATCTCACAGTCTATCTCTCACTGCACATCCTTGCTCTTCACCACTTACATTAGGAAATCATGGCTTGATTACATTGGGGGAACTCTTGATCTTGATCATATAGACATCTCTTTCCCCATGCCTTTTGGGTGCATATTCATTTGCAATAGTTCCTTTCTTGGTTATACACATAATCTTACTCATTGGTATGTGCATGGTTTTCCTCTTCCTCCATTTACTGATGAGGAATATGCCATGGGCATGTACAACTTACACCTCAATGGCTCATTACATGATCAACCAGACACTATTGCTTATCAAGTCACCAATGCTTATCCATTCGACTATGATCCTAAGAGTGATGATCTTCTAGATGACATTACATGATTACATCCCTCATCTTACACACTTGGGGGCATAAACATTCAACCACAACCCCCCATTCTAGCATACTTGCATAATACTACATCACACTCTTAGCATTTACACATACATCATCATAACATCTACTCATATCTCATATTTGCATTCTCATCATACCATTTCCTAACATACGCATATTCATTCATACTTTAGCATCATCATTACCCAATGACACACTCTTGTGCTTTGGTTCACACTTGACTATTGAGGGCTTACTACACATGAACCCCACATTGCACTATAAACACCACACATCGTGTTTCACACATTCTACATTTAGTCCATATCATTTCAAATATTTGCATATCTATACATCATACTATCTCTTCATCATACTCATCATCTCATCTAGCATTACATCTACATACTATACACTCTTAGGCACACTACACATATTGCATTCAATATTATACACTACATACACATCACATGGTCATTTATCATCTTCATTACATATACTACATCATCTTCTACACACTTCACTCACTACCCTATGACACACTTTAGTTCCTCAGTCCATACTCAACTTGCCGAGGGTTTACAAATCAAATGGACCTTACATTCATCACGCATTTATCATTCAAACTTTCATCATGTGACATTTCTAGGATAGTGACACACATTATAGGCTCAATGACATCACTTTATAGGCTATATGGGTATACTCTTTACTCTATCATCTTCTTAGTGGTATATCTTTTAGGCTACATCACCACTCCCTACTATTCATCTTGTAGTGGTATATGCTTTAGGCTACATCACCACTCCATTTTATCCATCTATTATTGATATATACTTAGGGATAAATCATCAATCATTTCTTTATTTTGTCATGATATACGCTTAGGCTATAGGGCTCACGCACACATCATTTCTTCTATATGTCACATATCATCATCATTATGCATACATACTCATCACGACGTGTTAGACTGACACACAACACACACTTGACCATTTCCCGATGATACACTCTGTTTACGGTTCATTCTTGACTGTTGAGGGGGAAAACCAAATGAACCTCATTACATATATTTCCATTCACTTGGGGTACACGTGGCTCCTATCACTCATTTTTCATTCCATTCCATCCATCCACAACATACTGCATATTATGGTTGCTTTTACTCTTGCTTACTTTTTCTTGTTCATGGTCACTTTATTACACATGCTAGTTAGATTACTTGTACATCATTTATCTATATCATCCACATATGTGTTTTCATGTCTTTATTTTCTAGTTGTGATCACAGATATAGGTCTCTTACACACAACATGGATGCTCTCCTTCTACCCTTCCTACACTGGTCATTGGGGGCATCCACATTCATCTCTTCCAAGTGTTATTGTTTCATTTCATACTTAGCACTTTACATTACTTGGTTATACATGCTTTTGACATACTAGTTATCTTTCTAACATGCTAACGGGTGCTTCATGTGCAGCATTTGTTATGCATGGATATTTTCTCCCATACTTGTTTGTTACATTATTTCTCTATTGATTTCTCTTGTTTGTGGCCTTGCCCTATGTTTTGTATGCACACTTGTTTGTTTATATGCGTCCATGATGGCCTTTCGTGTCTTGCAACATCATGTGAGTGATGTCCCATGTTTAGATCCCACTTTGTGCAGCTTACTTGTCTTTCTTCATGTGTTATCATTACTTTTCTTGGTAGATTTTACATTGTTTGTGTAGATTACACATTGTCTTATACATGCATGCTTGTTTATACTAACACTTGTCTTTGGCTAGCCTTTTTTTGTGCCCACCTTGGTTTCTACAAGTGCTTTCCTTCCCCTGTGGGGAAAAGTTTCAAAGTTCATGTGGTTGGTCCTCTTTTGGGGCTGCATTCCTATCAACAACGTCACATGCGCCCCTAAAGAGGGGGCATCATTTGGGGTTTTACATTACTACACGGTGTATTTACACCGATTCAATTCAGTATAATTTCTACCCTTGGCATTATGGGTTACATACAACGAGTGGGTTTAGACCAATCTACGAACCCTCGTACACAATGGATTTTACAGGACATGGTAGTCCTTAGCATTCTGGGAAGCAGTTAAAGGTTAGAGGATACAATAGAATTCCTCCCTATACTTCTTTATTTTAGTGGCATCGGATCACCCAAAAATAAGACGTACAGAGATCTCTTCACACACATTCAAGGAAGTAGTTACATGAGAGGATACAATGAAAATTCCTCCCTACACTTCTTCTTTGGCGTATGGCATCGGATCACCCTAAAAACCCTTGACAGTACAGGATATCCTTCTACACTCTCTTTCTCGACATGGATCAGGTGCACATGTTCCATTTACATTTTTCATTTGTGTATTTTACATTTACACACTTTTACATGTGTCTTTTACATTGCATTTTTACATACATACATACATATTTGACTACTTGATCATTTTCTCCTTGCTAGGTTCGGCCATATGAGAAACATGTAGTCAAATGGGGGCAAATAAAAATAACAAAAACAATGTCAACAACAACATTCTACAAGTAGCACACACCATACTAACCATGTAGGTACATCACACACATCAATAGCTACACACATGTTTCCACCCTAGGTTCACTCTCATCACTTTTTTCACTTTTTCATCTTTAGTTTCCATGTTCCATCATATTTTTGTCATTTCCATGCTTTGTCTAGTCCTTGGCGTGTTTTCTACTATAATATTCATGGACATCAGGTACACATCTCTATCTAATTTATGTTACTGAGCTTTCCACTCACCAACATAAAGTGGGGAAAATGTAGACACAAAATCATGCACTTTAGGCATTATTTAGTCCTAGTCTCATACTACTATTTAGAAGGTTTTTGAGTGAAGAAATTACTAATTAACCCTCATCTTTTGGCCATCTTACTTTGTTTTCTTTCTTCATTCCCAACCTCTTGCACCCGCATGCCCAAGTCATCTTTCATATTTTTGCATCATTTTAGCTTTGATGGGGTGCCCAGGACTAGTATGGGGGCCCATGGGCGCCTAGTCCCACCAGGGGGCACCCGATCCTTTTTGAACTTTCCTACCACTTTTGGGAACTTTTAGTAATTTCAACTTCTTATCTTTTTTGGTGGACAGCCATTTAGGGTTAATTACAAAATTAGATCAAGAGAACCCTATAAATATAAAGTTATGAGACCATAATGAGGGACCAAGCACTAGTCACTACTATCATCCACCTAGGGTTACGTATCTATCAAAGGTATTTAGAGATCATTTTGCATACATTTAGCTCCATCACAAGGAAAAGGTTGGTTAATCGCATCATCACACAAGCATAGGAGGAGGGATTCTTATTCTATTCCATTCACCATTGTACTTTATTTTTACATCTAGTTATTTCTCACTACTTCACAAAGTACAACCGACATAAGAGAAATTAGGGCACATGATGCACAAACACACACACACTAGAACTACATTTGGGTCTGAAATGTAGTGCAGTGCTAAGTTAGTAAGCCCATTGTTGTAGCAATAGAGGTCAATCTAACCCATTCATTTGCATTCTTATTTTTAGGGTTTTGATAATTATTGTGGTCTCTTACATGTATTTATTTAATCTTGTATTATTAGTGACACTTGGTGCCAAAAAGGCAACGAACCCGATCCCACACACAACGAGGGTTTTGGACCACCTATTGAACCTGTGAAACTTAGTTCTGGACATTTTACACATACTAGGGCACCCATTTTACGTATCAAAACACCCACAGGTGCCCCAATCCTTCTCTTGGAATTCCAGTCCAACTAGATAGCTCATATCCATCCTTTTTGGGGCCTCTGCACATTCTCTCTTGATTCCTATTTCTCAAGTCACAACACGAGTTCATCGAGCTCCTTTAATCTTCTAAGTTCATTCTAACTCTCCTTGCACTCTAGGGTTTAGCATTTTCATCTTCATAGTTGTTTGGGTTGTTTTACATAGTCATTTACTACATTTATTTATTGTATTTACATGTCATTCTAGATTAGATTAACTATCATATATCCCACATATTCCTAATTTTAGTTAATTAGTAGTCAAAATCGGTATGAGATCTTCCACGAATGATTCTTGGAGCAACGTAAAGAGTTAGAATCCAAAAAAATACTCATTGGAAAGATAAAATAATTATCTCGCTTGATGAATTTTTCATAGCTTTTACATGACTCAATTATCTCTTAGGAAAACTCAAATTTGTGCACACACACCCTATTATTCCAATGAAAAAGGAGTAATTTCAGGAGTTTCGGACAAATAGAAGCTTGATACACATCCCATTGGTCTTGTAAGACTATTGGGAGTCAAATTCATATAATATTTCACTAAAAATGACTTCTGGAGCTTTAGCAACATCGTCGTCAAGTTTCTCTCTCTCATATTCAGGTATGCTCTCGCAGTTAGCCAATTTTACAGAGGACACTTATCACCTCCAAGTTGAAGCACATTTTTGTGTTCCTTGTGTCCCTATCCCAAGGGGATATAGGGTATAATAAAATTTTCCCAAGCTCAAATTTTCCTCCAAGTTGCTCACATGACCATGTTAAGCACTCTACAGGGCCTATTTTCCTATCTCTAGCCCCTCCCGTCATGCAATCACGTTATGGCACTTGTCATCACCACATGAGAGTGAATTTTTATGTCCCTATTTTATTTTCACAAGGGAAAAAAGAGGACACAAAAATGCACCCCTCTCTATCCCCTTCCCTCATTCTTCATGTGACCAAAAATCAGCTCACAGGTACTTAGACTAGCCTTTCTCATCCTCCTCTCATACAACCATAGGACACTTAACAAGCCAAGATGAGGTGAATTTTTACACCTCTTATCCCCTATCCCAAGGAAATAATGGGGACAGAAAAAATTCCCAAGCTAAGCCATTTGCAAACTATAAATTTTCCCTAACTGTTTCTACTCTTCCATGAGCAAATTTGGCGGTGATGACGCTTAAAGCATGCAGAAACTAATTGTCACCCATATTTACATCTGGTTCAACCTGTTTGCCACCATGGAAGTTAAATTGAGTTTATTTTGTTGATTTAAGTTTAGTTGAGTTGGGTGAGTCAAATAATTTGGGTGCTCTGCAGTCGGTCAAGAAAGGCATAGTTTGCAATGTTATGGTGCAAGTGCCAATGTGGGATAGGAATATAAGCATCAAGAGGTTTGTGCATCATGAATGAAAAATGTGAAAGCAAAGGATTAAGAGAGTGATACTCACTCTCATTGTGAGATCTATAATACATCATCATGGGTGATGTTTGTGTTCATCTGAAGTTCACATCGAGAGGTCTTGCAATAGTGTTTCTAAATACTAATTCAACAATCTAAGGTGTTTGTGCATCTAGCAGTAGGAGGAGACTATGACCACCATGTCTCATATAAAAAAGTTTTATATTAGAATTATCTTCTTCAACATATCAATCAATACATTTCCCTTCTCCTCTTCTCCTCCTTACTTCTAATTCTTTGTTGTACACAATCATGATATTTTGTCCTATTTGCTTAAGTGACAATATTTGTAAATTGTAAAAGTACTTTCTCAAAATAATAAGAGAGATATTTAATTTTTCTCTTCTAAGATAAATTGAAGGTTCACAAGTGGAATAGGAATGTGAAGATTCATGTGGGGAAGATGAGAAGACAATTCACAAGGTTATAAATTGCAATGTCTTATCCATTACAAAAGATCATTAAATCTTGAAAATTTTAGTTCTTGGTAGCAATTTTGGATTGTTGTATATTTATTGAGATTTATATTAATTGCTTCACAAAATAAAAAGCTAGATTTCTTCCATTTCCTTTGCTCATGTTTTCCTCTACTCTTTCTCTCTCTTTCAACTTTGCAAGTATGGTGATCAAGAAGGAATTTGGCATCCTTGATGGATGAACCTAAAGAACTGTGTGTCTCTAGTTTTTCAGTATCACTAATTGTATTATTATTTTCCTCTAATTGAATGATAAACTATTTTGGTTTTTGTATGTGAACTATGTTATTTCCTACTCACAATAATATCCTTCATTTTCCTAATTTCTCTCCTTCACCCCTCACTGCTACAAATTACTCCCTTGTACCCTCGTACAAGCACTTTGCCACAATTTAATCAAGTGTTCATGTATGATCTCCAACTTTGGAGACCCCACAACAAGTGTTCATGTATGTTCAATAATGGGAGTATCCCCATACATAAGAAGGAGGGGTGTAGCCCTGTGAGTGTTGGTGGAAACATGTACTTTTCCACGTGACAAATTATTTCACCAATAAAGAAGATATTTAAATTTTGAGGGTTGTTAGTGAGGTATTCATTTAGATCATTTGAATGTTTAACACTAAATTTCTCGAGAGGAGCTTCATCCATGATAAGGGTTTGTTAGAAACCCTAGAAGAAGATGGTTCCAATGCATAATTTATAATACTTTGGTTCTCTAAATGATTTAACCTAAATTGGTTAATCTCTCTAGGGGTAGTCAACTAATAGTATATTATCCTAATCAATTATTTTCCAAGGCTAATTACATAAATATCAGCAACAACCATTAAGCATTGATAAAAAATTATAATAAATTATAGATAATAATTAATAAAGTACTTGCAATTAGAGAGAGAAGATGACTTAGCTGATTTCATGCTCTATGTGATGATTTGTATTGGTTTGAGGATTTAAAATAGATGGAAATGACCTTATAAAGCATCGTTGTTGAAATTGTGTCCCAAAATATTGCAAGGACCAAAGCGGATGGCACAAGCTAAAATGTATGGATGTTATGGCCCTTCCTATATAACTTTGTCTCTCCGTGGTTTCTACTCCTACAACTTTCTGTGTCTAATTATTGCTTCATATTCCACTCACATATAAAATTTTGGCCTTTGATACCTTGTGATGCTCGCTATGAAACTAATTTGATCTTTAAACCCCTAGAAAGAAAATAATTCTTGTAAAATACACATTAGGTTGGTTGTGGGAACCCATCTACACCACTGACATCATCACTACTTTAAAGAGGGCTCAAACCACACGCTAATCTTTCCTAACATGTGATCTTTAAAACGCTCCTAACATGTGATCTCTAAAATGTATGCAACCAAATGAATTATCATGATCTTGTAGCAATATGATTTCATGTGCACCTTTTCCCTAGCTTGACTTGGAGTGATAATATGTTCCTTGCATTTACATATCTGAGTAGATGAATACCCTAGAAATAGTATGCAGAGAATATAGAGCTCAAGGGATTATTGGAATGGCCTTGCATGTGCTTATTATTATTGTATACTTGTGAGGTTATTTAGGTGTTAATTTTGTATGATCTCCTATCCTTGATAATGGGTGAAAATACTAGCTTATATATGGAATCCATATCTAGAAACCTCAAATAAGTTTGACTAAGAATGATCCAAAGGAATTTGAAATAGAAAAAGTGTCGTTTCGAGGAGGAGGGACCAACGTAAATGGAAAGGGCCATTGCTTATGAATGTTATGACCCATTCTCGGGAACTTTGGTCCAAGATGAATGTGAGTGCTTTGAAAAATACAATTATATTGTGTAAGGGTTTAACTTATTTCTATATACTAATATAAACATTGTGTGAATAAATGAGTTATGTTTGCAAGTAAGAATGAATGGGATATAGCTAGGGATATCATGATTGAATTAATTGTATAAGAGTGGACTAGTGTAAATACGTTTTATAATTTATGTTGCTACAAGACATGAATTACCAAAATGAGTATCTAAATTTTCCCCCTTTAAGTATGAAATTAAAAATTGTGTGTTTAAATGAAAAATCACCTAAGTGTGTAGACACACTCTATCTTGACTTGAATCACCTTGTGTTTGTGCTAGGACTTTGAATTTGCTCCAATTGTATTTGTGTTGTCATTATGGGTACCTGAAGAGAAAATATTGTAGTCAATGTCCATAGTATAGGAAATCAAAATTTAACTTGAAAACTTTGAACTTGATGTGAAAATAACAATATGTAAAAATTGAAAATCAAAGGAAAGGAAAGTGTGCAGTTGATTGTTTTGTGAGAAAGGGGAAAGAATACTCCCACTACCATGTCCATATATATCTTCTAAACTTTGTATTGGAGTTGGTTTGAAGGACTTGGGGACTATCTCCATCCCCAAGTGTAATATGCAAAATAGAATAGACCGAAGTGCAAATGCACCCCACACGGTGAAGAGAAATATATGGGGAATTTCCTAGTTGTTATGCATCCCTAAAAAAATAGTATTGAAAAGTCTAGCCTATAAGGATAACAATCACCTCAATACTTCCCAAGACCCATAGATAAGTGCCACTATAAATGAACACAAACCTAATTGATTTGTAAATGATGACATAATGTATCGGGGAAATGTTATCTTACATGTACCCTTGGTGCCACCATAATCTAACTTGTACCATGAATTTTGTAATTGAAATTGAGTAAAAATCTTGTAGATGTTACTAAGAAACTATACCAATTGAGAAATTTATTGATCCTATCCCAAAAGAAGCATATGGAATACGCCATAAAATCCATACTCTATGGTCCCTACCGTACGTTTTGGCCCATGTTTGTTTCTAACCCAATTTTATTTCTGATCCATTTTTGAGCCTCTAACCTATCTAATTTTGTACATGTTATTTTATTTCTATATTATGAGTTATTGTTAATGGTTGTCTCTCTTGTTTTGGGTGCATGAGATAGAGCAATGTGAATGTGGCCCAAATAAGAGGACTTGTAGCTGATGTGCACATGTGTTTTAGGATTCCTATAGGGTAAATGGGAGTGTGCATGGTGTATATCATGGAACATAAATAATATTATAATAGAAGAGATAGAAAATTGTTAGTGAAAAACCGTAGAAAAACAATGCAATATATATAAGTGAAAGCATGCAAATATACACAAGTAAAATGGTTATGGAAAACAATATGCTACATACATGGAACACCACTCAATATGGCGTAAGACAATTGAGGAACTTAGGGCCAATAAGAAAAAGCTCAGAATTAACTTAGGGAATTACCTGCAAATAGGGGAAAACATAAACAAAGCATGTAAAATAAGAGACAAGCAATAGAATGAAAATGATTCTAGTTTGGAAGTGACTTGCAAAATAGATACTACACATGAAGCACCCATTAGCATGTTAGAGTAATAAATAGTATGACATAATGTATGTATTGAGTAAATGAGGTAAGAGAAATTAAAGTAACAAATATTTGGACAATAGCACTTGTATGTGAGAAATTGTAAACTGGATTCCCATAGTTGGCATAGAACAACTAGTAAAGAGTAGTGTTAAGCATCCGCATCATGTAACCATCCATGTGTAGCCTACATTTAAATCAATGTACCACATGAATGCACATGTGTATAAAAAATGATATAACATATTATGTATCAAGCTAACATGATAAGTAAAGTGCAACATGAAGAGTATAAGCATGTAATAGAAAAAACAAAACAAGAGAAATACAACTATTTTAGGATTGTTTAGCATATTTGAATGTTTTGGATTCTAACATATTTGAATGTTTTTGGATTCTAACATATTTGAATGTTTTTGGATTTTAGGCCCATGATGGCATAGATGAAAACCTATTCTCTGAAGAGAAGGAAGGGTGATCCAATAATTTCATCTAAGAATAATAATTTTAGCAATTAAAACAAGTTTAGTTTCCCATTGATTATTTGTTAAAGTGTGTTACAATAGAACTCAACACCTTAATGATCATAAACTAAGGAAATAAAATTTTCCCATAAGGGAACAAATCATCTCAATCTAAGTTAAGATATCAATGCTTGTGAACAAGGGTCTTCCACAAACAATAACGACATAAGTGATCGTACGGATGAAAATGAACATGACCTTCAACCACACTTGACCCCCGAGGTCGTGCCGAAGCAGCCGATGTTTGTGTGTGTGGCTAACTATAGGATGATAAGTGACTAAAATCTAGTAGTGTGATCTCTTGGTAGCCAAGTTAACAAAGGGGAGATTTAGAGGCTATGAACGGGTAGCGTAAATTCCCTATGGTTTGTTTGCCTAACATGGATCTAAGTATTGATCTAGTTTGAAGTGTCCATGTAAACTGAATGACATTAACAATCTATGCTACTGTTGAAAGGAAACTAATCTAAACAAGTCACAACACTGAAATATTACAATCACAAACAACAATTTTCTTCTATTCTAAATAATTAAAATATTTCTACACTAAAACTAAACAAGCGAGATAACCTAGTGTGGTTATTCACCTATGCTGAGTGTATGAAAACTAAAATAACTTAAAACAAGAACTTTTCCAAATGATCTATGATGTGTAGACAACCTCCTACAGATATTCTCTCCTTCAGATCCACAGGGATGGGAAGAAGAGGATCCGTCACCGAGGATTGCTATGAAAGATTCAAACCCTCTTGGAAATTAACTAACTACTTGCAAATGAAAAGACATTGATTTCTACTCTATTTGATATGGAATTGAAATTAACAATTTGATAAACAAAGAAAATAAATACATAACTCAACCTGGAAGAATAAGAACCTTAGAAAATCCAATAGTATCGAGTATCTATCCCCTCGGTTTGTTACCTTTGTTTCTCGAGTGTTCATGTGAGTCCAAGGATTGGGAATCAAAGAACAACAACAAGAGGATGGCACTTGAGTGATGGCAGCTTGGAAGAAATCTAGACGTAATACAAGTAGAAGAAAGATAGCACAAGAGATCGAACTTGGCTATGCAATTCCTAGCAAGATATATGGAGCACAACAATAAAGATACATAAAATTCTCAAAGGCCCTTTGCTTGAATATAAGCATGGAATATATAGGAATGGAGGATAGGAGGTTACTTCATGCACAAGTCAATCAAGAGGCAGTTCCACTCATTAAATCTATTTAAAATATAAGGAACAAGGAGAACCAAGCAAACGAAGCTATTTTTAGCAAATTCGGCTCACGGATGTGCTCAAAAAGAAAACTTAAGTGAATTGTCGCATGTAATTTCTCACATGAATATTCTAGAAAAAAAGCCACCAGGCAAGACCGCCACCTGTGAGACGGTGGTGGTTATGGGAGTAGGGCGGCGGTTCTGACTTGATGAAGGCCAAAACAAGCACAAAAAGAAGGGGGAAGATGGAAAAATGCAAGGAAAAGATAAGTAAGGCTATCTAGGCTACAAATATATACTGTGAATGGGTTTTTGGAGCTCAAACACCTTCTTGAAAGGATTTTGAATCATCACTGGGGACTTTTATAACTATTTTCCTGATAATGTAGCACGTGTAATTTTGGGTGTGTACATATTCCCCCTCTAGGATAAGTGTCTTAGCCATGAAAGAGGTGTAAAACATGAGACTTTGAGTATGGCATTCCGAAATGGGGAGTTAGAAGCTATACCTACACATCCGTGTGTTCAAAATCTCGTTGTCCAAACTCCCGCTACTACAAAAGAAAAGGAAGACTCAAGTGTAGATAGATAAAACATTGAAAAATAAACATTAAATTAAAATGAAAAGAGGAATTATCATTTACGCGGGGATGTAGAAATATACCTATGCCAATGCTCCATCCCTGTAAACACATACACTCAAAACAAAGTTAGAAATATCATATATATATATCAAAAAAACTCATTTTCAATTCATTTGTGCATTGTTGATTTGGATTGTTTGATTAATTTGGAGCTCTGGATTTATGGTGACCGTTTTTTATGAGAATAACATGATACGTTCGTGTCGAGATCGTGATCATGCCTCTGTAAGTGGGAGATCAACCGGTGCACACTCTCAGGTTAGTTATTTCCTTCTTTGTCTTTTTGTATCCTAAAAGTTTAAATGTTGAAAAGTTCACCTAGGGGGGAGATTTTCAAAATTTCTTGTTTGAATAGGTCTTTAGGGGGGGTGCCCATAGGGCATGCTTTTATTTTGTCGAAAATGATCAATTTTAAAATTTTTGGTCCTTTCTAGGGTTAAGGGCGCATTTTTAAAATTAGTTCAAAACTACCACCCAAAGTAGGGTGGTAGTCAAGATGCCGCCCTTTTAAGGCGGCGGTCAGAACCGCCACCCTACACTTGTTGGTGGTTACGGACGAATGTCAAAACATGCTTAAAACTTAACTTTTTTTGTATTTTTGAGAGTTTACTATGTTTTTGATGAGCTTATTGTGTGATGTGCTTTACTAACTTGCTCTTTTCTCATGTTTTGGTGGATGTAGAAGAAGGTGGAGTACATATGCTGGAGCGAGAGAGAGAGAGTGTGATTGGCTCCCTGGGATTTTAGATCAGTTGACCCAGGCTGAGATAGATCTTTTAGTGGGCAAGCATCTGGAAGATATCCTGGTGCCCCATGTTGCTCCTTCCAGTCACATTTTGTGTGACTTATTTTCTTACTAGGATGTAGACGGAACACCTTCTAGTTTCCAGGTGTCGAGGGGAGTGGACCATCACTCTAGAGGATGTATACCACATTCTTGGTCTCTCGATACTTGGTAGGAGACTAAGATTAGACAGTGGGGTCAGGGCCATGATGACATAGGCCACATACATGGGAGATGTTATTGTCTCTTCTAGCTCAAAGAAGGGAATGAAGGTTTGGTCTATTGCTACTACTCCCATTCCTATCCTTCAGAGAGCCATCATGGGTATCTTGTCCTCAAGACTAATCGGGGACAAGGGAGGAGATACACTTTTGTATTGTTGGGCCCCCATCATTGCATAGATCGAGGCTCATGGCCGTAAGTATGCTTGGGGCAGATATTATGGGGACCACATACCATGATTTATATAGAGTTGTCAATTACTAAGGGGCAGTCCTTGAGCCACCCCACTCTGGTTATGAGTTGGGTCTATGAGTGTTTCATCCCGTATGGAAGTAGGGGGTATAGGTATTAGATCCAGAGGTTGTCTAGGTAGCTAGATGGATAGGCATGTTCTTTAGAACCACATTTAGTGGCCTCCTGACTATAACAAACATGGCCCCCACACCCTATCAAGGACATGGTAGGGTATGGGGAGAGAGACTATGATGATGGTAGATTTCTCTTCCACAAGAAAGCAGTTAGTTTGAGAGCGAGGAGAGTAAGAGATTCCTTTAAGGGTGATTCGGTCCTATCATGCTTCCTCCGGTGAGCACTTTTATAGGACTATTCGAAGGCATGGAGAGGTCTTAGAGGGGATCTTTGTTGGACATTTGTTACCTGGTATGCCTATTGTAGTTAGGCATGTAGTTTCAGGCTCGGTGAGTTGGTGCTCCTCAAGCACCCTTACTTCAGATTGGGGCTGGCTTCTGCTCACAGTAGGGAGGAGGATGAGCCGATTGATTTGGACTCTAACTCTCAAGGAGGAGGTGGGAGATGATATGGAGGGGAGTTGGTTAGAGAGGAGGATGAGGGGGTAGGACCTTCGGAGGGAGCTAACAGTGACCCTGAGTGGCATGATACTCAGGAGATCCTTAGAGCAGGTGTGAGGAGGTGAGCATGGAGAGAGAGACACTTGGTCTGGAGGAGACACTTGGAGGAGATGATGAGTCTATGATGGGACAACACCATGCCTTCGGATTCGGGAGGCTCCACAGCCACCAGCAGCACCTATCATAGTAGCCATCGATCCCACATGGATGCCCGGAGACCCGAGTATGCTCAATACTCCTTTCTCTATTTTGCTATTGATTTTATCATGTTTAGTTAGCTTTCTCTTTTTATTTGCATTAGTGATTTTCTCTTAGCTCACTATCTCTTCTTTTCTTTTTGTAGCATCCACACATGAGTGGCGAGAGCTCATTCATCGGGTATGTGTAGATACCTTGTTGATCCCTTGGGGAAGACTCAGTCGAGTTGACTATGCTGTTGATTCAGAGGCAGCCCTTAGTCGGCTGACATCTTCGACGTGTTTTTTCCCATCTGGAAGGTCATGGAGATGGTGACCTCCCTTCATACCACAGTAGCTAGATACGAGACCGCCGAGCACCTGATGAGGCGAAGCCATTCTCATAGTGAGGCTATAGGAAGTGGGCACCACCATGAGCACTCACACCATTTAGTCCATTCTCAGTGCCATCGCAACCATAGTAAGATCCCTAGACGTGGTCACGCACCATCTGAGGGATCCCACAGGGATTGACAGGCCATTGAGCCTTTATTGCTTTGATACCATTTTTTTGACACTATACAATTTTTTTGTATGTTTTCGGGCTCATTGTGAGTTTTTACCATGCCTAGCGCATGATGACATTATATACAAACTTGATCCACTATGATATATACAGACTCTATTTTTGGTTTGGCATTCTATTGTATCCGAGTTTGATCTCTTTGGCATATCTCTCATGTGTACTCTAGATATTTAGAATTTCTGCTTTTCAATGCTTTTCAGAATGTATGCAATGGATGTGAAATGATAACAGAATGATTTCTTTTTGTATTTCATAATGTTGATATATGATGATGTAAACACAATGTGATCTTAAACTTAGCTTCTTTTTCAATCTTTGGTACTTCATATTGTCTTGATAAAATGTAATGATATGATGAATAGATGTGCTTGCCCCACTCCTAACCCCACACAACTAGTAAATGAGGGCTCAACACCGAGAGTTATAAAGGGCACAAGCCATGAAATTTGTTGAATGGCAATGATGAGAGAAAGATAAGGTTTGTAGAACCAAATTGGGACGCTACAACCTTACCCTACTCATGCTACCTCATAGTTTAGAATGTGAATTGCTTTGTAGTTTATCTAGACTTGGATCCGTAGATGGCCACTTGGTTGACAAAATCTGGTTTTTAGGGTTTGAATTCTCTTGGAATTTTGAACATCTAATTCACTTTGTTTTGACTTAAGATTTCACAATAATTGATTTAATTGTTTATGACTTTCAGGTTTGTCAAAGAGACCCCCTACACCTTTCCCCATGCTACCAGTAGGAAGCATGGGCTTATCACCATGGATAAGGCATAGGTGAGTAAGGGCATTTCCTTCCTTTCCCAACCCTACGTCACTAGTAAGAGATGCAAGCTCAACACCGAAGGTTGGTAGGGAAAAGAAATGTGTAAAAAAAAATTTCTGTTGATTTGCATTTGACTTACTTATTTGGGAAAAATGTTTAGAATGTTCTTATTTCCAAGGAGATGTATATGGGATAGATGTGACACCATGAAGCTTCTAGAACAGACCATGAACAAAAGACATCTATCCTAAGAAGAGACCAAAAGTAGAACCAAGTATGCAGGCCTTGGTATGGTTACTATCAAAACTTTGTCTTATCTTGTTTGGATTGATAAATGCGATACAAAAATAGTTGATGATACAATGAATATTTGAAGAGACATGATTTGAATGTTTTGCCAATATTTTAGAAGTTTTTAGGAATTGCTCTATAAGAATAAGCTCCTTGATCACACTTTTTACAAAATGAAAAGAGAAATGAAAATGCAATGTAGATGCAATAATTTACATATGAGAATGTTGATGTATCATTTGTAGTATCTCTTTAGGTGAAGAGAGTTCATGGATTCACTAAACTCCTCACCTTCTAGAGTACACAAGTGGAATGTGCCATTTTTATAGTCTTCCACCACTCGATATGGACCTAACCACCTAGGTCTGAACTTTCTTCCCTCACCGGTCTTCTTGTCTATTCGGCTATCGAGTCTTAATACCAAATCTCCTTCATAGATCTCATGTTCATACACCTTTTTATTGTATTTCGAGCCATGCGGTTCAGCGTAAACACATGTGTCATTGTTAGTGTTCATTTAGCTTTGTGAGGCTTTCTAATTGGGAGAGATGAGCTTCTCGATAACCCTCCTCTCCTAGGATCCCATGTAGTGAAATACGGAGGCTAGGTATTTCAACTTCAAGTGGAAAAAGCGCCTCGGCACGAATACTAAGGAAAAGGGGTTGCCCCATTGGTGTTCTAACCAATGTTGGTAGGCCCATAAGGCCGGAAAAATCTTTAGATGCCAATCTCGTTTATTCTCCTTAATGGTTTTTAGAAGAATGGACTTTAAAGTCTTATTGGTAGCCTTAGCTTGTCCATTAGCCTGAGGGTAGTAGAGAGAAGCCATGTGATGACTTATTTTGAACTTTGTACACAACTCACACACCTCATCATTTTTGAAAGACATGTCATTATCAGAAATAATGACCTTGTGGCACCCCATACCTACAAATGATCTGGTTCAGGATGAACTTAGCGATTATAGAGCCAGGAACAGTGGTAAGGGGCATGGCCTCTACCCACTTGGTAAAGTACTATGTGGCTGTGATTATGAAATTATGGCCATCTATTGATGAGGGAGAGAATTTCCCTATCAAATCAGGCCCCACGTGGAGAAGGGCCATGGGTTGTGATTAGTTGTAAAGCTTGTGTTGGTATGTGGATCTCGTGGGAAAATCTTGACACTTGTGGCATCTACGCACAAACTCTACCACATCATGCTCTAGGGTGGGCCAGAAATAGCCCATCTGATGTATCTTCAGGAAGTGGCATGGCCACCAAAGTGGCCACCACATACCCCATTGTGTGACTCATAAAGAATCTTTTTAGACTCTTCGGCATCAACACATCTCAATAGCATTCCGTCAAAGGCTCTGTGATAAAGCACTTGTTCCAGGATAACATACTTAGCGGAAATTATGTGTAACCACCTTCTTTGTTGTGATGTTTCCCCTTCTAGGTATGTGTGGTCCATGATGAAATTGATAATGTTAGTGTACCAAGGGCATACAGAGATAGGGGGCTAGTTTTGATGAAATATACGCACTCATCGGGAAAGTCCAAATCTACCAAATCACCCCATCTAATGGATTATCAGCCAACCAATCTGTAATGATTTGACCCTTAATGGATTTTTGATTTATGAACATTAACTCAAACTCACCCATTAATGTAATGAAATGCCCAACCTTTTTAGACAAGGATCCCTACATGAGAATGTTGTAAGTGGTCTGACTTGATGATGACCCTTGTTTCTTGATTGAGCATATAATGTCTTAAGCACTTGGTTGCAAAAACTATGGCAAGGCATTCTTTTTTTATGCCTGCATGTAGTGTGTCTCATAATCAAGTAACGTCTGACTGATAAAGTAAACTAGCTTGTTCTCACTTATCATCATCCTCTTGAGCTAACATATAGGCTAGTGAAACATTTCTATCCCATGAATATAAGATCAAAGGGTGATCTAACCTTGGTGGCATTAGCGTGGGGGGGATAAAAGAATCATTTAACTACCTCGAAGGCCTCATCGCATTCCTCTGTCTAATCAATGCTATAATATTTCTTTAACAAATTGTTGATTGGATGAACGAAAAAGGTTAAGTCAGGGATGAACCTTTGGATTGCACTGAGTTTCCCAAGAAAATATCTAATACCAGACTCATCTAATGGTGGAATCATTTCTAACACAAGCCCAGATTTTGGTTAGGTCAACATCAATCCCTCGTGAAGATATAATGTAACCTAAGAGCTTTCCCTGTCACACCGAATACACATTTTTCTAGATTAATGTGACACCATACTCAATCAAGTGCATGAGAGAATGATACAAAGCACCTTTGGGTGATCGTAGAACTTCTGGCCTTGGCGATGGGTCATCTACATAGGATTCCACAATTTTATGAATAAGATCATGGAATATGTAGGTCATTGCTCATTGGTATGTAGTGCTAGCATTCTTAAGACCAAATGGCATGACGGCATAACAATAGGTTCCCCAAGGAGTTATAAATGTAGTTTTAGCTTGGTCCTCGGTAGATATTTTGATTTGATTATATCCTGAAAACCCATCCATGAGGGACAACAACTCAAATCCAGTTGTTGCATCAATGATAACATCAATGGATGGTAGCGGAAAATCATCCTTGGGACAAGCCTTGTTAATGTCCCAAAAGTCTATACAAATACGGATCTTTCCATTCTTTTTTAGGATGGGGATGATGTTAGATACCCATTGTGAATAATCAATGGGCTTGATAAATCCTACCTAGAGAAGCTTCATTACCTCTTCTTTTACCATAAGGGCCACCTTTGGCTTCATAGGTCTTGATTTCTACTTAATTGGTTTGGTGTCTAGTTTAGTGATGAGATTGTGAACTATGATGTGTGGTGTAATTCCCATCATTTCCTTATAACTAAATGTGAAGGCTTTTGATGTTCCTTGAGGATTTGGGTATGAATTTCTATTTCCTCCGGAGTTAGAGAGGACCCTAGTTTTAAGATTTTTGGTTCCTCCTCTGTTCCGATGTTTATATCAATCATTCCCTGATCAAGGAGGTGTTACCCTCCTCAAAATCAGGCAAGGATGGAGGAAACTCTCAAATCCCCTTCTTCTTCTACATCGTAAATCTCAAGATCTTTTCCCGAGAGGACTCAATCATTGGATTGCCAAAATAAGAGGAAGAACATGGAATTAGGGAAAAGTCTAACTCTTGACAAGTAAGATGCAACTCTGCCAGAGCATTTAAGTAACTTAAGGTTGACTCATCCCTATCAATAGGGTTTGAAAAATTCAAGTTGGTCTTCAGCTTCCACGTATGTCAACATTGATGTTACTGGCACTTTGTGAATCAAAGATTCAACGCGGAGTGAAACTGTGAAGTTGGTGTCCTCTAAATCACTACTTGGAGTGAAGCGTGAGGCAAAAGTTGCTATAGAGTCTGACAGAAGGTTTTTTCACGTGGAACTTCCTCGATTGATATAAAATCAAACCCCTTAGTTATAGCCCCCTAGCATGTGGTTTTGTAAAGTTGTAAGTGTTCAACCCTAGTCTCGTATACCTCGGATACCTGATTTGTGACTAGCTGTGAATCGCCCAACACCCTAATATTGAGGATTCCCATTCTCTTAGCTATAATGAGACCTAGTAAGAGAGCCTCATATTCAGCCCCATTATTTATGCATTCAAAATTCAATTTGAAATCAAAAGGTAAAACCCTTCCTTTGGGTGAAGTAAGGATTACACCTACCCCGGCATTGAAGTGACACTTGGCCCCATCAAAATGGAGGGTCCAACAATTACTCAAGAAGATGGATGTTGAGTCATCCTTTGTAAGTTATCCTTTTATCTCGGTTACATCTACCATAAAAACCTCATCTGTTGGAAGGGAACCAAGCCCCAAAGCATGACCCATACCCATGGAATCAAAGGGAGAAGGATAGGAAAATCCTTTTCTAATAATTCAACAATATTTTTTGTAGTTCCTAATGATACTGTCTCTACAAAAACACTCTCATCCTTGACCATTGGAATACCCTCGATCAAACCTGTAACCTCTAATTCCATTGTGGGAACCAACTTTTCTTCTGGTAACGTGCATGCTGGTTTGTTTAACTAGTTGGTGGGAAGCTTGAATTCAGAGTGGACCCCTGGCCTTTTCTTCAAGTTGGCCAGATGTATATCAAAGGGCTTTGGATCACCTTAAGTGAAAAAGACTTTCCCCAAATGCAAGAATATGACTTCTTGGAATAGGGTGGAGGGGATTGCCTTCATGCGGTGAATCCAAGGGTGACCAAGGATCATATTATAGTTGGTTTCGATCTATAATATAAAACTCAGTAAGCACCGTCTTGGGTCCAAGAGTGACTGGTAATACTATGGTTCTAATCGAGGTTTCCTTGAGACTATCATAGCCCCTCAATGTGTTTCATGTCGAGGAGCAATTAGTCTCCCCATATCCTAACTTCTGAAGAAAAGAGAAGGGGACTATATTAACTGTTGCCCCATCATCGATCATTGTGCACTTCACATAGTTGTTGTAGATCCAAACCTGTAAAAACAAGGTTAGATCGGATCACCTCTATGAGCTATTTTTGCATCCGTAGGCATCTTTCTTATGTCAAATACAAACCCAATATCCCTTTCAGGCTTCCCTGGAGGGAAAATGTCAAAGTCTATATGGTTTATCTATGCCTCTGGTGGTGGGGTAACGTTAGCCAAATGGCCAAGACCAAGCGCTTCCAAGAGAGTGGCTCGATGAGTGGGGAATTCTTTAGTAGATCTAAAAAGGAAATGTGTGAAAAGGTCTTGGTTAGATCACTGATCAAATCATAAGCCCCTACTGGCTTTCTTAGCATGTCATGAACATTATCGACACAACTAGATAGATGGGATTGGTTGTGATGAATAGTCTTTGGCTCTTGTTGTAATGTTAATTTGGGGTTTAACATCTAACTCAACCAAACCTACAATCTTTGTTTTAGATGACCATCCAAAGGAGGTGCCACCTGTGGGTTTGACGAAGTTGAGGCTTCACGATCATGAGTCCCTATTACAATACCTTTATTCGAACCATTAGGATCCAGTCTACCATCCTTTGGACATGTGGGAGAGGATCATTGAAGATTCCCAATGGTGTGTTCTGTGGAGACACCGGTCCCATATAGGTGTTTTGACTAGGTGTAGTTGGGTTGGCCAGAAACATGTCGACAAACAACTATCTTTGGTCTTCTAGAAAATGCTGCAAAAACTTATTACAATCATGATAAGTTCTTGTGTCATGCCTGCGGACCCTATGGAAACCACAATATAGGTCAGGATCGTAATCCCGAGGCCTTTGGTTTGACCCTTGTTGTGGTCTAAAACCATATTTGTTGTTTGGTTGTTGATTGTTATAATTAACACTTTGGAACCCTTGCCCTTGTTCTAGAAATTGGTTGGGGTATTGACTAGGGCTTGGGGTCGGCATTTGTCTTTGTGGATGAGGTTGTTGCTATTGTTGGGGATGATTAAAATCCACAACATTTACCGAGGGTGAGAAATTGTTGTTTCTCTTATTATTTCCATTATTATTGTTATTGTTGTTGTTTGTTGTAGCACTTATACCGGTGGGATTAACAACATTAGGCTTTTGGGTTGAGTCGGTTAGACCGTCGGTCGTGTCTGACTCCATGATTCTTATTAAGGATATTTGGTCCTTGATTGTTATTTGTGTTGTTGGAGTAACCAGGGAGTGTTTTGAGTAGGGACAACTAACTTCCCATTTGTTCCATAGGTCTTATGACCACTTGTCGATGGTTCTTGGTCGATCGAAGAGCACCCTCTAGCACCTCTTCATAGCTCCTTAACGGGAACTTTTGAACCTCTTCCTTCATCTCCTGTTGAGGGAGTGAAGGAACAAATCACAAAGTTCCGTTTGATCCATGTTTGGAGAACTTGTGGAAGAGTAGAGAACATGTTGCCACCTCTGAATGAAGTGGGCTATAGATTCGTTATGTTCTTGTTTGATATGAAGAAATTATTTGATTCTGTTCACAAAATCTTGTTCATATCAAAAGCATTTGATAAAATCTGACATGAGTTGTTTGAACGAGTGTATTGAAGCCTCCGGTATCCTATAATACCAGTCGAGAGCAATACCTTCAAGTGTCTTAGGGAAAATTTTTGCAACGATTGCATCCCATGGGAGCAACTCTCGAATGGCCATTGCATAAGCCTTGATGTGGGCATTTGGATCACCCTCCCCTTTTAACTTTGGGAGATCAGGAAAGGGTCTCGGAGCATGACTGCCTGAATGGAGAAATCTAGGGGTTCTTTGAGATATTCAGAATAAGTCCCCATTGCATATGTTTCCACCATTGAAGACCCTTGTTGGGGAGGTGGGGGCTGCATTGGTTGCTAAAATGGGACAACATAGACATTTGGTGGGGTGTATGACATCCCTGTGATTGTCCATATGGACTTGGGTAGGAGTACATGTCCCCTTGTGGAGATTTAGAATACATGTGTATATAAGGGGTTGATTACCTTGATATGGAGCTGAAGGTGAAGCCAGGGAACGTCACATTTTTGGCTTGGTATAGCATTTGAGAACACACTTTTGGTGCCTATTGTAGATATCCATATGTAGCTTGAGGAGGCATACCCAAGGTACCCATCCCAGTTAACAAGTCTCCATGGTTTGGAGTATTCATGTATACTGGAGGGTTCTATGTGTGGTCGGCACTTGCCCATAGTTTTGTGGGTAGGAAGGATCCATGCTTTCCCCACATATGAATTTGTGTATTCTAGGAAAGCTCTAACTCCTTAACTTTATCAACCAAATTTGAAATGACGTTTCCCATTGAAGGGGCAATACCTTACTTAGATACCTTTGGTTGAACCCTTAGATGTTCTTGAGGAGTATGGTATCTTGCTATGAATTGTTCATGATGTTTCCACCCCTCATTGGTTGTATTGTCAGTTGGTGGAGGGTAGCATTATTTTTCTGAAGTAGGACATCACCTTGTCCTTACAACTAGTTGAAAGATTGGTTCATTTGTTGGAATTGCTGCTCACTCCTAGCATACTGTGCTAAATACTCCTCATCTATATGGGGGAGTTGATTAGATTGTATGGTAATGGGTTGTCAAAAAAATACCCGAGGAGATGAACTCACTTCACCTAGTGAATGTCATGTTATTTGAACTTGATTGTTCAAGAGGATAAGTCTGAGTGACTTGATCCAATTCTTCGATGCATATAGAAGACCAACATTGGTTCCCTGAAGTAGAGGGTTTTGAGTGGATGAGTGGTTGTCTTCCCATGTTGAAAGTGAAGGTGATTGTTGTGGTATATTTGATTGGTACTGGTACATGTCAAAACCCAGGATGGGTCGACCGTACTCGTCATATCCGACATATTTGGGGGTATAAGAATACCCTATAGAATAAAGGATGGACAAAAGTGGAAACTCTTAGAGACTAGCTCTTCACGTCAAGTTCACCAATTTGTATGGATGAAAATGAACATGTGACCTTCAACCGCACTTGACCCCCCGAGGTCATGCTGGAGCAGCCGATGTTTGAATGTGTGTGGATAACTATAGGAGGATCAGTGACTAAGATCTAGTAGTGTGATCTCTGGTAGCTGAGTTGACAAAGGGGAGATTTAGAGGCTATGAAGGTAGCGTAAATTCCCTATGGTTTGTTTGCCTAACTTGGATCTAAGTATTGATCTAGTTTGAAGTGTCCATGTAAATTGAATGACATTAACAATCTATGTTACTACTAAAAGGAAACTAATCTAAACAAATCACAACACTGAAATATTACAATCACAAACAACAATTTTCTTCTATTCTAAATAATTAAAATATTTCTACACTAAAACTAAACAAGTGAGATAACCTGGTGTGGTTATTCACATGTGCTGAGTGTATGAAAACTAAACTAACTTAAAACAATAAATTTTCCAAATGATCTATGATGTGTAGACAACCTCCTACATATATTCTCTCCTTCATATCCATAGGGATGGGAAGAAGAGGATCCGTCACCGGGAATTTCTATGAAATATTCAAACCCTCTTGGAAATTAACTAACTATTTGCAAATGAAAAGACATTGATTTCTACTCTATTTGATATGGAATTTAAATTAACAATTTGTAATTAATGATTTGATAAATAAAAAAAAAAAAAATACACAACTCCATCCTGGAAGAATAAGAACCTTAGAAAATCCAGTAGTATCAGCATATGTCCCCTCAGTTCTTTCCTTTCATTCTCTGAGTGTTCATGTGAATCCAAGGATTGGGAATGCAAAGAACAACAACAAGAGGATAGCGCTTGAGTGATGGCAGCGTGGAAGTAATTTGGACGTAATGCAAGTAGAAGAGAGATAGCACAAGAGATTTGAACTTGGCTATGTAATTCCTAGCAAGATTATGGCAGCACAACAATGCAAGATACACAAAATTCTCGGCCTTTTGCTTGAATACAAGCATGGAATATATAGGAATGGAGGATAGGAGGTTACTTCATGCACAAGGCAATCAAGAGGTAGTTCCACTCATTAAATCTATTTAAAAATAGAAGGAAAAGGAGAACCAAGCAAATGAAGCTATTTTTAGCAAATTTGGCTCATGGATGTGCTCAAAAAGCAAACTTAAGTGAATTGTCGCATGTAATTTCTCTCATGAAGATTCTAGAAAAAGAGGGCAGGACCACCGCCCTACACAGGGCGGTGGTTTCAAGACCGCTACCTAGGGGGGAAGTCCCGGCACTAAAGGCAAAACAAGCACGAGAAAGAAGGGGGAAGCTGGAAAAATGTAAGGAAAAGATAAGTTAGGCTATCTAGGCTACAAATACATACTGCAAGTGGGTTTTTGGAGCTCAAACACCTTCTTTAAAGGATTTTGAATCATCCTTTGGGGACTTTTATAATTGTTTTCCGATAATGTAACACATGTAATTTTGGGTGCTTGATTTATAATTACAAACATGCATTCAATATGGCTAAGTCACAAGTAAAATAGCACGAGCTATGTATTTTCATCAAAACATTTCCTATACATTATCCACTTTAGTTTTCAAGTTTAAGGTTCACAATTGTAATAATGAAAAGTATCCCCAATAGTTTCATATCTATAGTCACAAAGTTTTAAACTCTTCTAATCAAGTAAGGTCAACATATTCTTTCAAGAGGAAATTTCAACTACCTTCCTCTCTCTTGCAATCCAATCGTCAAATTAACCAAACTTTATTACTTTAAAACTAATAACTCCAAGTTTTAACCATGTAACTCATACTATCTCATTGTTTTATACATTCAAAAGTATCAAAGATTTTTCATAATCAAAGGAATAAATCCCAATATTTCTTACAACTTACTGACTTATCATAAGATATTACACTTATTGATTGCATCAAAAGTGTAATTGCGTCTTTAAAATGGGTCCTAAGACCATAATTTATTAACAATAAAAATGATAACTAAAAAATGGTTTAATTCCATAGAAAATAAGGTTCCAATAATTTACACAAGCCAAACATATCGACTAGAGATTGTAATAGTTTTCTAAATGAACCAAAGAATGAAAACCCTACCTAGGAGTTGATTTCTTTATTCTTTAGTGAAATATTCATTGGACCAAAATTTCCAAAGTGTCTTATTTCCCCAACAAAACTACTTTTCTATTTTATAATACCTAAAGGATAAACCCAAATTTTATCTAAATAAATACCAGTTTACATTCATATTCTATGCTAGAAAAAAATGTTTATATAATTCATATATAAATATCAAGAGTGTTTTTCAAGTTTATCCACTTACCTCATGGTTTAGATAATCAAGAAAAATGGATCCAAATTAATACTCACCTTCCCACAATTCTATCAATCTCTTGCGAGATTACAAACACCAAGCAAAAAAAGAACCCAAAATATGCTTCCTAAATCTCAATTAGAAACGGATTCCTTTTTAAAACCAATCGTTTCAAAAATAATCCCAAAAGAGCAACAAAAACCTTGTCTAAATTTAGCAGAGTGAGTTGATAAGAATAAGACCTAATGAGATCTCCAAAATGATGTTCCCCTCCATGTGAATTCAGCTCCATGTTTTATATCAAAAATAACTTCTTTCCTTATGCACATGCAACACCAGGGCACCAAAGAAACCAAATTCTAAACATGTAACACTCATTTGTAATTCCATTCATAGCATAAGAGAATGTGAGTTATCCTCCAAAAAGAAAAGGATTGAGCATTAACTGCCATTAATGCCCTTAAAATATGCACCTATTTTTAATATTTAAAAATGTTTTCAACTGCAAACTCATGGTGGTTTTCAACTTCCAACTTGTGGTGGAGGAATTCCTTAGTAAAAACAAAGCCAAGTGTGATGGGTGTTGTTATTCCCTTCATTTAATCAACTTCTTGTTGATGTCATATCAAACTAGGGGTGTGTCTAAAGCTATATGCAACAAGAGTAATCTTATCAATCTACTAGTTAACTATAGTTATTTTTGTATTTTTGGGGAACTTTTCAATGTCTTAAGGACTTCTTGGTAAAACCTTATTTAAATCATACTATGAAAACTTTTCTGAAAGGAAACACACTGAAAGCTTTGCTGAAAGGAAACACACCGAAAGCTTTTTTAAAGGAAACACTGCGAAAGCTTTGTTGAAAGGAAACACACTTTGCAGAATGGAAATAAACACACTTAATTTTGGAAATAAACACACTTTTCGAAAGTAAACACATTTGATTTTGGAAATAAACACACACAACTTAGAATGCTTGAAAATGATTGCAAGAAAAATAAGAATCTATCTAGACACCTGTAGGAACAAGTACACAACAGAGTTTAACTAGAATAATTAAAAGCTATATAGAATAAACAGATCTAAACTATTTTCTTAGGAAATATAAATACCAAATAGATGAATACCCGGTCCTTAGGAGAGTGGGCCATGTCTCCTCCTTGAACCAAGATTTAACAACTTCGAATTCTCTTAAACATGAATGGCTATTTTATTGATAAAACATTCAGTATTACAAAATGTATTGGATCTGTGTACTTAGTCTATATCTATCTTCTCTATTCTATCTCTATTTCATATATTATTTTCTATCTACTGTAGGCCTACTTTTATATACATTTACAATCATAGTTGTCTCTATGATTCTAATGAAATCGAATCGTACCCAAAATAGATGTTGAGTTGGATTATGGTTGATCAGACAGCTGTAAGATAACTATCCCTAGATCTGCGTTCAAAAATCTTCTCATCCTTTTCACGATTGAAAGGGTCATTAATGTAAAATCTCTAGATGTGGTTAGAATAGATAAACTTCCATCGGTTCTAGAACTTCAGAGAAGTTCCTAGAACCATAGGAAATCGTTAAGGATCAAAACTATGAGAGTTCCAAAGCTATACCAGGAGTTCCAAAACTAAGTTCGAAAATTCCGGAACTAAATACTGGAGTTCTAGAACTAAGTCCGAAAGTTAGGAACTAGATGATGACTATGTAATGGAGTTCCGAACTAGCTTGGAAGTTCCAGAACTAAGTTGTGTTGGAACAGATGCTACCAAAAACATATTGAATGCTACATACTTCATTTCCTTGACTGATTAGACTTGCTTTATTACAAAACTAAATTTCAAACACACACTTCATCAGAATTTTAGAGCTTTTAAACATTAGAATCACAATCAATCAAAAGACAAAAATTACATCATAAGTCATATTAGATCAAATAAAAGTCACAAAATGCAATCAAACTTAATAAAAAGGAGAGTAAGATGAGATCATATATTATACATTAATCGGGCATATTCTGGCCTCATCATTTCCCCCAAATTTACTTGTTTGTAAGTACCTTTACAAACTTCATTCTTAAAAAGTGGGGTTATATGTTCTGCATTCCATTTGATTGCTCAGATCAAATGGCTAAAACTAGATCTTCCAATGCTTAAACTTAGAGGCATTGTACCCAACTCCTGCTTCTATTTTCCTCTCCCACTCTTCAATTTCATTAGGATCTTGAGGTTCTCTATTTTTCCAAGGAGACATGGGGGTGAAAAGTAGAGGGGGGCTTGTTCGTATTCCCATCCATATTTACCTGTAGGTCTCATTGATATGAGGAATTATTGTGCATAACACTTTTTCTCTTTCTAAACTCCATATCAGATTTGTAGGGGATATTACTTCCCTTCTTCTCAAGGAAATAGTAAGAATTTCCCACCTTTTTAGCACCCTTCATAAATATCTTCAAACTTCTCCTCCTCATAGGAGGTAAAGGCATCAATAATCTTTTGTAGAATGGCAAGATAATGTGTCTTGAATCACTCATCAAAGGCATGAGTTCTAAAATGTATGAGGAAGGCAGAAGGTTTACCATAGTGAGCTCTCATACAGAGACCAGTTGAGCTAGCTTTCAATAAAAACTCATATTCCCTTTCCTTCCATGCAATTTGGTTTTGTAGAACAGAGACAAATGCATTGAGCTGGCTCTCCCCCACATACAAATTGATCATAAATCTTGTGTTTTTCTCTAGCATGAAATTACAAAGATAAAATTCACACGAAGATTTTTCTACTCAATCAAGCTAAAGAATAAGATGTCATGAATTGATTCATCTTTTAGTTCATGTGGAAGTCCACATGTAATCCTTGACAGCTGCTAGCGAATGAACTACTCTTCTAAAAACAAACTATATGCAGGAGAAGGCCTCCTACAGGAAAGAAATTTTTCACTCATAATGCAGACCTATGAATTTTTGCAAGACATTTATATTTGTTTCCTTCTTCCTTATAAAACTTTTCTTCCCACTCTTTTCTTGCCTTCTTTTCTTCTTCCATTTGGTCTTCAAATCTTCATTTAATGTTTTAGCTTCTCTAAGTTCCCTGCAAGTGTAATTCCATAGTTGTTTGAGTGTTAAATAAGTTAACTCAGTCTGTGCAGAGACTGTGGACACAGCATTGTCTTTTTCGGAAGTCTGACATTCTTCCTCTTTTTCTATCAGTTGTTTCTTAATTATTGATAACTCCTCATTCCTAGCTACAAGCTGAGTTGTTAACTCTCAATGAGAATTTCCTTCTCTCTAATTTGAGTTTGAGGAAATCCAATTCCTCGTCGTTTTTCTAATAATAAGCTCTGCTCTACACAAAAACAAAGCCTATTTAACCTCGATGTCTTTCTTCTTCCTCTGAAATTACTTGAGGAGTTGAGCATTCTTCTTCTATCAAAGGAAATTTACTTTTTCATCTCTATGATTCCAACTTTTCTTCTTCATGTGGCAATGCCGATGGTTTAGCCAAATCTTAAAAATCCCTGCTCTTCAAGTCTCTCATCTCCTCTGTCCATCTCGGCTTGGCTTGGTTTAGGAGGAGTCATGGCCATGCTACCCAAAATATTAGCAGCTTCCTTTTCCATCTTTTCCTATTCATTTCTTCCTCTCGGGGTTTCCTTGACATCTTATCAATTTTTCTTCTTCTTTGGGAATTTCAACATGCCAAAGAAAGTGGATTTCCTTCTATAACTTCTTACCCTTCTTTCTTACTCTTGCATGGGTAAGCTATCATCAAAGACAGGATATTAGCTCCCACGAAGCTACTGCGAGAAGAATGAATTTCCTTTAAAGGCACAAAAGGCTCTGTTGTATTGATCTTTCTCATGGACCTTATTCTTTTTGGTATATTCTCTCTTTCCACTTCCCTCTGTTCTTCCGCATGGGCATCAATTTCTAAATTAGTTGAAGGAGAAAATGGAGCTAGAATTGTCCTTCCGATAATATTAGGGTTTTTCTTAAACTTTCCAAGAAATTGTCCCAAATTTTTTCTCCATTTTTCTTTAATAGAAAATGATCTGGCATACTTGATTGAATTATCTCATGATGCATGATTGTCCCAACACCCCAGGAATACCTCTAGGCCATGGTTTGGATATAATCAAAAAGAAACCCTAGAAGGTTTATTATGTACTCAGGTTTTGTGGCTCCATACTTCAGATATATGAGCATTTTTAGGACTTCTTTTCCCACAAACCCAAATTGACCATCATAGGTTAAATATTTCACTATCCAAAATGCTACCCTATCAAAGGGTTTGGGAAAACTGGCCCTTTTGACCCCTTTTATGATTTTCTTTGTATTGTAAATGTACTAGGGTTCAGTTTCTCCTTCTTGTAGTAAGATTTCAACTAGTTCTTTTAAGGTCCCTTTGGTAGGATGTGGGACATGCACAATTGGCACTCTAGACACATTACTTATTGTATTTATAGAAAAAGGAATAAATATATTTCTCACCTTTGTCCTGGATTGCTCTAGGTTTATGACAAATTCTCTTACTAATTCATCATTATACCTTGAAAACTTCTTTAGGAACTCTAGCCATCCTGCATGCTCAAAGATAGATGCCACTTCTTTGTCTGTGAGCAGTTGGGAATCATCCTCTGGTTTTGATTTCTTTTTAATCCCCATATCGGCTCAAGTTGTTTCCTTTGATTTTGTGCAAATTGGTTGCAGGCCTTCTTGCTTAGCTGCAAAACTGACGATTTTATCTGCGGAACCTCTGTTCTTAGCTACGGAACCTCTATTTTTAGCTACTGAATCCTTTGTTCTTTGTTGCGGAACACAAGCTTCATTCGTTGCTTCTCCCTCAAAATATCTCTGTAACTTATTTCACTTGATTTTGCACTAATGATTACCAATGATAACTATGTCGTCACTTATTTCATCCAAATCATCTCATGATTACTCACTTGTAATCATAATGTATAAATAGATGACTCAACATACCAACTTTTAAATCAAGTCAAATCACATATGCAAGCTTTTAATTTAACCTAAATAAGTTAAAAGATATAATTACCATCCTTGATGATGTAATCCTTTTGCTACGATGAATCGTCATTCCTACAAGTGGAACAAAACATGGTTAGATAAGGCAATTTGGAATTTAAAAGAATTTCCTTTTATTTGAATTAGCCAAAAGAAGAGGTCAACCGCCATTCTTTGGTTTTTAATTGACCTTTGAGAGAATTTTTATTTTATTTTTTTATATTTTATTTTTTATCTTTTTTGGGAAAGAAAACATCATTTCTTGGTTTTCATCTTCTTCCATTTATTTTGGATCTATCATCTAGTTATTTTATCATTTTGGAAGAGCTGGGTTCTTCCATATGATCAAATTCTTTGTCGCTTCAATCTTCCTCAAGAATTCATCCTTAGTGGGAGGCTTCCTATATAGTTTTAGCCTATGTGCATTGACTAAGAGTGTTCTTCGCTACCATCAATGGGAAGTAATTTAATAGAACCATTGTCAAATATCTGCTCAATCGATAGGGTCCCAACCATCTAGTTCTCAATTTGCCCTTGAATTGTTGGTAATTAGAATCAAATAGAAATGCCCGAGTCTCCTACTTTGAATTACCTTTTATTGATATGTGTGTCATGTTATTGCTTCTTTTTCTCTTGGATTATCTATGTATGCTGAAGTGCTTCCATCCTCAATTCATCCAATTCATTGATTTGAAGGATTCTTTCATTTTGAGATGCATCCAACTCAATTCCCACCTTAACTGTTGTCCTCAATGTCTAAAGTTCAAACTCTTTGGGCAACAAGGATTTTTCCCATAAACTAACTCATATGGTGAAAACCCTATTATAGTTTTCCAAGTTGTATTATAATCCCAAACAACTTGGGTAGCCTCTTTACCCGATATTTTCTCCCAACTTCAATTTGTTTTGGTAAGGATGTTCTCCAATTCTCTGTTTGTTACTTCAACTTGTCCATTTGATGTGGGTGATAAGGAGATGATTTCTATGATTGATTTGGTAATACATTTTGAAATCTTGGATCATATTAGACATAAATTGTGGTCCCCGATTTGAAACTATGCTCCTAGGTGCTCCAAACTTTACCATAATTTTGTTCCAAAGGAAATCAACAATCTGCTTCTTCATTGGCATTTCTCAATGCCTACACTTCTACCCACTTTGTGTCACATAGTCATTACACACAAGAATATATTCCTTTCCTTGTGAAGGATGATCAAAGGGACCAAAAAAATCCAATCCCCATCTCTCAAAAGGTTCAATCACTATTGGAGGTTTAAGAGGCATTTCATTGGTGAAAGTTGGTTGTCCCATCCTTTGACAAGGATCACACCGCTTGATATATCTCTTCACATCCTTGTACAGAGATGGCCAATAATAACCAAGTGCAAGTATCTTATGAGTTGTTCTTTTCATTGAATAGTGTCCTCCACTTGGTTCATCATGACATGCTCTAAGGATGTCAAAGATTTCATCTTCTCTTACACACCTGCACAAAACAAAATCAGGACCACATTTAAATAGCATTCCATTTAACCATTTGAATTATGCACTAGTTTTGATTAACTTCTTTATTTGTTTCTTAGTGAAAGAAGGAGGAAACTTCCCTGTTGCAAGATAATTTTCCATATCAGCAAACCATGGTGTACTTGCTGAAATAGCAAACAGTTGTTCATCTGGAAAGTTATCCTTGACTGGATCTTTCTACCCTATAGTGGTTAGTCTTGACAAAAAATCAGCTACCACATTAGATTTACCTGGATTGTCCATAATGGTAATATCAAATTCTTACAAAAGTAATAACCATCTAAGTATTCTTCCTTCAACCACTGGTTTGTTCATTAAATATTTAATTTTTAAATGATAATTGTGTAAAAATATCTTGTACCCTGTAATGTAATGTCTGAATTTATTGATTGCATAAACCACAGCAAGAAATTCTTTTTCGTGGGAGTAAGATTCTTGCTAAGATAATAAATAGCATAGATTTTTCCTTCTTCATCTTTCTATCCCAAAACCGCGCCAATGGAATAATTTGAGGCATCTGTTTGGATATGAAATGGATTTTCCCAATTAGGTCCTCTCAATATTGGAGCAAGTGATTAACTTTTCTTTAATTTCTTCAAAATCATGTTTGACACTTTTCATCCCAAAGAAATTCACAGGTCCTTGGTTAGCAAATTAAACATGGGGGCAGCAATTTTACTAAAATCTTTTATAAAGCAGCTATAGTACCCAAAGCATGTCCTAGAAATGGCTTGATATCTATGGGGGTCTAAGGAATAGGTAAATTTGAAATGATCCTAATTTTGTTTTGATCGACCAATTCCTCTTTTTTAAATATGGTGTCCTAATACAATCCCCTCATCAACCATCATTAAACAATTTTCATCACTAAGAGATAGATTGTGTTGTTCACATCTTGTTAACACTCTGTCAAATTTCTCAAAGCATAATCAAATATATCTCCATGCATACACGGTGAAGTCATCCATATATACCTCAACACAATCATTTGTTAGATCAACAAATATTGTAAGTACATCTCTCTAGAAAGTTTTAGGAGTATTGCATAATCCAAATGGTAACACCCTATAGGCAAAGGTAGCCCATGGACACGTAAATGTAGTTTTATCCCGATCTTCAAGAATAACTCGATTTGATTGTATCACTAAAGCCATCCAAGAAGGAAAAGTATTGTTTTACGAAAGGTTATCTAGGACTTGATCTATGAATGGTAAGGGAAAATAATCTCGCATTTTGGCTTTGTTCAGGTTCCCTATAGTCAACACATATTCTCCATTTTCCATTCTTTTTAGGAACAATTACAAGAGGAGATACCCATTTGACTATCTAAGATAGGGTAGATAAAACCTACTTGTAATATTTTTCAATTTCTTGTTTGACTATATCCCTTAAGGTGGGTTAATCCTTCTCTCGAGGTGCCTAACTAGTTTAACATTGTTAGTATAGATGTGATGAGTGCAGATACTTGGGTGAATTCCCTTCATGTATTTGTAATCCCAAGCAAAATATTTAGTGTGATTTTTTAAAACATCAAACAATTTATCTTCTTCATCATCCTTCAACCAGCTATTAATGTTCAAAGTTTTACCTAGTTGAATCTCAACATGTTTGGTTCCAATGTGTGATGAGTTGATTTCTTTGGAAGGTTTTTCATTAAAGTATTTAGTGTACATGCATGTGGTAACAACATGTGATATGTAGCAACATCCCCAAAAGTTCCTTGAGACAGAATCTTTGGAAAAGGACAAGAATGAGAATTATGGTACTTATCTCTTTACAAGTCAAACTCCTCGTCACCGCTTTACTTTCTAGAAATTCTTCACCACTCCTGATGTATTTGAAACTAAAGCTACTAATTCTTCCTCTCCCCATGAGAAATCTCATTCCTCCAAAGTGAAATTATTTTCAATTGAAGAGAATTGTTTTTGTCGTGGTTCCAAAACTTCATGTGGTGGTTCTAAAACTAAATTCGGAGTTGGAACTAATTTTGTAGGTTCCAAACTATTTTTGATTGCTTGAGGACGGTTGCTGGTGCTCATCCAATGGTGGATTGATCATCTCTTCTACTTCTCTTACATGATCTTCAAATGTGATCATAGCCAAAGAAGACAAATTTTGCTTATTGGTTTCAAGAGAATCAACCCACAATTATTCTTGATTGTCAATAAAAGGTCATGCATAATGATATAAGGAAATTTACTTAGAGTTCTTACCATTTGATATTGTCATATCACCTGACCTACAATCAATTAAAGCAGTAACTATAGCTAACCATGGTCTACCCAAAATAATGGGATAACCCAATGTTTTATGTTTTGGCTACAATATAAGGAAGTTAACTGGATATTCCCATGACTCCACCATAACCACCACGTCTTCAATAATCCTTTTTGGTTTTGCAATAGACTAGTCTACCATCTGCAATATGGTATTAGTAGGTTGTATACCCGTTAATGGTAATGTTTTCAAAGTATCCATTGTCATTACATTGATAGCCACTCCCAAATATACCAAAACGTTATGTATATCCTTATTTCCTATAGAGATAGAAATAACATGACTTCTAGGATCTCCGTATTTGGGAAGTAAAAGTTTTCCTGCTAATAAATCAACAAGTTTCCCATCTACTTTGATAGTCTTGGGTACTGTTTCTTCCTTCCAGGATTTTTCAAACATAACATTTTGATTAATTTGTTCAATTTTGGAATGTCCTTAATTGCTTGTAATAATGGTATTTCAATATTCAATTTCCTTAGTTCTGTACCAATTCAGACTCCTTGGTTTCTATAGCTTCTTTAAATCTCTCTGGAAATGGAGTCTCAGTAGTGTTGCTATCTAACTCCTTTTCTTTTCTTTCTATATCCTCTTTTGGAACAACAATACTAGGGGTTTCATTTTCTTCTATCATTTTAGTGATTATAACAGGTGGACTGCTAATGATTTTCCCATATCTAGTTTGAATATCCTTACAATCCATGGCATGTAAATCAACTGATTTTTTTGGTTTTGTTCCATAAACAGGAGTTGTTTGTTTGTTTCTTGGGTTTGCTACTAGTTGTGTTGGTATTTGCATTTGGACTACATTCTCAATTTGTGAATTTTGTGCAGGGGATCCCATGATGGCCTGTTGATTCTAATTTGGATATGTTCTTCCTTGAGCATAATTACTAGGGTTTCATCTAGGTTGTGACCAAGCATAAGGATTTCCTTGACCAGCCCATGGTTGTTGATGTCCCTGAGCATACCAAGCTTGATTTTCCCAATCCTGAGGGTTCCAAGTTGGTTGAGGTACCCAAGGTGGTTTTCCCCATTTTTGTGGTACTGTCTGAGCAGCCCATGGCATCATCTAGGGATTAGGAACTGATCTTGGCATAAAGCGCCCTTAGATAGTTTGTCTTTAAAAAAATTCAATTCTTCATTATGGATGATGTCTTGGTTTGTTTAAGCTGATTCTTAATGACTGGAAGTAAAGAACAAGCATCGAGTATCATGTTCTTTAGATTCACGAGATAAGACACATTTCTGTTTTATCCCAAGGATAGTCTCTTATTGCATGCTTCTTCCTACATCTAGGACTATACATAGCCAATGGTTTAGTTTTGGCATTTGCTTTAGCTTGTAATCCATCCTTAGTAGAGGTTAATTGAACTAAAATATTTGTTTTAAAATTTGCTAACTCATCCATTAGTTTGGTCATATCGGATTCAAACTTTTCACTGATTTTCCTTTTCTAGGTCCACCTCTCGTTCTGGAATAGCTTCTACAAATCTCCTTAATTTCATTCATCCTTAATTGATCAATGTCTCCACCTCCTATCAAGTTAAGGGCTTCCCTAGATTCTTCATCCAAACCTTTAAGAAAAATGGTTTTACTTAACTCCTCTTGAAGTACAAATCCACACCTTTTGCTCACAAAGAGGAATCTATCTAAATAGTCTTCTATATTTTCATCTTCCTCCTACTTGATTTTGAAGAATTCTTCCTTCCTATTTCTCCCTCTACAATAATCCTGGTATTTTTCTAGGAAGGTAGTTTCCATTTGTGCCCAAGTGGTAATAGAGTTGGATGGTAATCCCATGAACCACCTCATTACTGCATCCTTCAAAGTGGATGGAAACAACTTGAGTTTTTACTATCCGTTTTGTAGTCATAAGTCGACATAGTACCTTGAACTCAAATAGAAATTAGTCGGAGTTCTTTAGATGACATCCCTCTAAATTTAGGTAAATGTGTAGGTGAGATATTTTTCATTGATGTATCATCATCACCCAATTGGATTGGATAGATAAAGGTCCTATCAAGTACTCTTTGATTCTCATTCCATTTTTAAAATATTTTCTGAATTTTCCTCCCAATCAATGTGGTATGTGGTATGCCTTGGGAAGGTGAAAATCAGGAGTATGAGGTTGACTACTCAATTGAGAATCAAAACTCACCCTAAATTGATCTTGAGTAATAAGCCTTTTCCTAAAATTTCTACTTCATTCAGGTGACTGATCTAAGAATTCCAAAGGTGGCAATTATGTTTCTTTTATGACAGGGGATGATGGTGCCTCCAATTCTCAATCAATTTCCTTATTTAGACTAGAGGATGTTATGAATTCTTGCGAAGATGTTTTTGGGAGGAATCTACCCTGTGAGTCTCTTTTGTCTACTCATATATTTTATGATATAGTAGGGAAGATCCTTTAATTACTAGATGTATGATTGTTGCTCTTACTAACACTTAATTAGAAAATTCCAACTAGTTAGTCCCCGACAACAACACAAAAATGATGGGTGTCGTTATTCCCTTCATTTAATCAACTTCTTGTTGATGTCATATCAAACTAGGTGTGTGTCTAAAGATATATGCAACAAGAGTAATCTTATCGATCTACTAGTTATTTGTAGTTATTTTTGTATTTTTCGGGGATCTTTTCAATGTCTTAAGGACTTCTTGGTAAAACCTTATTTAAATCATACTACGAAAACTTTGTTGAAAGGAAACACACTGAAATCTTTGTTGAAAGGAAACACACTTTGTAGAATGGAAATAAACACACTTGCTTTTGGAAATAAACACACTTGCTTCTAAAAGTAAACACACTTCTTTTGGAAATAAACACACACAACTTAGAATGCTTGAAAATGATTGCAAGAAAAATAAGAATCTATCTAGACACCTACAGGAACAAGTACACAATAGAGTTTAACTAGAATAATTAAAAGCGATATAGAATTAATAGATCTAAACTATTTGCTTAGGAAATATAAATACCAAATAGACAAATATCCTGGTCCTTGGGGGAGTGGGCCCTTGCTCCTCCTTGAATCAAGATTTAATAACTTAGAATTCTCTCAAATAGGAATGGATATTTTATTGATAAAACATTTGGTATTACAAAATGTATTGGATCTGTGTACTTAGTCTATATCTATCTTCTTTGTTCTATCTCTATTTCATATATCATTTTCTATCTACTATAGGTCTACTTTTATATACATTTACAATCATAGTTATCTCTACAATTTTGATGAAATCGAATCATGCCCAGAATAGATGTTGAGTCAGATTGTGGCTGATCAAACAACTGTAAGATAACTATCCTTGGATCTGCGTTTAGAAATCTTCTCATCCTTTCCTAATTGAAAGGGTTATTGATGCAAAATCTCCGGATGTGGTTAGAATAGATAAACTTCCATCAATTCCGGAACTTCAGAGAATTTCCAAAACCATAGGAAATCATTAAGGATCAAAACCGTGAGAGTTCTAGAGCTATACCCAGGAGTTCAGGAACTAAGTCCAAAAATTCCGGAACTAGATACTAGAGTTAGGAACTAGCTTGGAAGTTCCAGAACTAAGCTTGTGTTGGAAAAGATGCTACCAAAAACATACTGAATTCTACATACTTCATTTCCTCGACTGATTAGACCTACTTTATTACAAAACTGAATTTCAAACACACACTTCGTTAGGAATTTCAGAGCTTTTAAACATTAGAATCACAATCAATCAAAAGACAGACAATTACATACTAACTCATATTAGATCAAATAAAAGTCACAAAATGCAATCAAACTTAATAAAAATGAGAGTAAGATGAGATCATATATTATACATTAATCGCGCATATTCGGCCTCATCAAAGTGTTGGAGAAATAATTTTCCATGTTGCTAATCCATTCCTTATGTATGGGGAGGCTCCAATTATTGAATGTAAACTAACCTGAAATTGTGGGGTGGCCAATAGGCTAGGGATCACACCAAAACGCTCCATTGAACCTATGGAAAAGTGCTTGTATAAGGTACAAGGGAGTAATTTTCAATTAAGAGGTAAAGGGAGTTGGGGAAATAAGGAGAGAGAGGGTTATTGTTGTGAGTATGCACTAGCAAAATTCATATACAATAACCATAGTAGTTTCACATTCATTTAGAAGAATAGAAAAATGTAAACAATGATAAGACCAACAAATCATAAACGTATAATTCCATTGACTCATTTATCAAGGGCACGAGACCTTTCTTTGTTTTACAAGATTATCATGTATGCAAAGTTGGAAAGAAAGAGTAGAGGAACATAAGACAAGAAATAGAAGAATTATAACTTTTATTGCTTGATGTAGAAGTGGTAATCTCAACAACATACATTCAATCAATAATTTCTAACCCTTTGGAATGGATAATCCATTCCAATTTATAGCATTACAAATTTTCCTTTCATCTACCCCCCACATGACCTTTCACATGTCCTCATTACTTTTGACCTTTCATATTCCTAGGAAGTGATTTTTTTCTTATTATTGGAAAAAGGACTCTTATAATGTTTAGCTAAGGGTCACATAAGTGAATAGGATGAAATAGTAAAAGTACATTCTTAATTAAAAATTAGAACACGGAGAGAGAGAGAGAAGAGAGAAAGAGAAGGGGTTGACTGATCTGATGAAGATGAGGCTTTCTTTGATAGATAATTTTACTATCATTATCCCTAAAGGAGTGTTCTAATGATGAGCTCTTGTCTTTTGAATTCTTTATTGATTCGAGTTACCATAGGTGTCACCTTATCTCGCTTCTAGAATGTAAACACACTCAAAAATTTGATCCATGTCTAATAACATCATTGATATTCTTGCATTGATTGAGCCACCTTATGTGATCTATTTTAATGTTAAAAATAGAGCCTCGATGTTAGCAAGGGACTATATGGTATCTTCATTGAAGGAAATATAATCACTTGTTTCTTTCTTGACCAACTCCGGAAGGAAGCAATGAGTTCTTCGATGATGGATTCTCGGTAAGTGGATGGAATCCAAGTTTTTGAACATAGATTCTGCAGACCTCATTCAAAATCTCAAAATAATTTTATCCACTAGAGTCAAGTTTGAAGAAGGCATCTTCGATCATACCATATCTAACATTCATGATGTGGACCCAAACTGAGGAAAAATTGTAAGCGGTGATGTGAACACATTTTTACTCACAAGGGTGTCATAACTAAGGGATATCATCTCGAACACAAATGGGAACACCTCATCTAAGTGGATTTTCTCTTTTTCAATCCCATCCCTATCTTTCTTCACTTACAACAAAGTGGCAAGAACATACTTGTGTAGAGAGAGAACCTTTGGGAGCATTGTCTTTCCTTTCTCAATCCATATCTCATTAGCCTTCCCTTGGATCATATGCCTCTATGTTTTCTTGATCACCTTAGGCTCAAAGCTACTAATTAGAGGAATGTCTTCCACATAAAGAGGAGGTGTTGAATTGGGCTCTAAGAAAGGTTGAATGTAGGCACTAAGATCTTTCATATTTTCTTCTAATTGTTATTTTTGTTTATACTCTTCATTTAAAAAAAGAAGGAAAACAGAGGATTCCTTGAATAAACGAAAGTATCCCTCATGTGTTTCTTGACCCAATGAGATGCAGAGTCAAATCATAGTCTAATGGAGTCATCTCCTATATAAAATTAGCATTCTTTGGCCAAGAAAATTTTACATATTGGTTCCCTAATGCATCACCTTTGTAGAAGCAAGAACTTATCTCGGGCCTTCTTCCTCCACTTAAATCTCAAGATTTTTGTGATAGCTATGAGGTCGAGACATTTCAGCTTGTTGTGTTGTTCTTGGTTTACTTTTGAGACGATGTAGCCTAGAATCAACAACGAACAACCAGTGCATTGGCACATCACTCAACTAAGCTAAGAACTCACAGAAGCGTGCAAAGGTACCAGGCCCTCTTTAGAGTTGTTTGTGCAGGATGTCAACGTGTTGAAGATAAAACATACATCCAAAACCCTAACTAACCATAAACATTCCACAGAGCATATTCTAGATCTAGATCTTAAAGAATCATGAATTAAATGATAATCATAATGAAATCAACCATGCAAGAACCAATTACAGTCATGTTTAACACCTTTATCTAGCCAATACACTCCATTATATTAAACATAGTAAATACAGAAGCTTCTTACATTAAATAGTATCATAAGTTTATGTACGTATCAGATCTGGTAGCATAACTCCACAATAGCTCATACATCGTGTCTCCCTCTAACTACATAGACTAATACATACTTATAGGGGTGGGAACTTTCCTTCATTTCTTACACACTTCTAAAAATAGGTCGTATGCTAAAAATATCCATGTGCCTTTACAATAATATGCACACATGCAAGTGCGCTAATAATAGATCTCCTTCAGTTAACTGGTAGTAGTAATCTTATTATTATCCTAAACTCATGCATGGTGATTAGTAGATGCACATCCAAAATATCATTTGTGTTTTACGCAAGTCTCCATCCCCATTCTACGTGCTCCGCACGTTATCTCCAAAATAGCCTGTAACTATGAAAATGGCTAAGTCGCCAAAATAGCTTGTCTTGGTGCGTGTTTCCTTTCCTACCCTTCCACACCTTCAAATGTGCCTTATTCCCACGCGTGAATCTTATGTGTTCCTTCTCCTTAGTGTCATACTTTGTCTGCTCAACATTACCCCACACTAAACTATATTTTCACCCCGGTAATGGGGTTTCCTTCGATGATCCCAAACAATAAAGAATAAGAATGGAAAGAATGTAAAGAATTACTATACAAAGAATAGAATTCTATTCATGCACCCTTTGCTTCAACTAGGAGGATCAACTCTGGATATTCTATTTTAATCTCAGCCTCCAATGTTTGTCAGTCATCCAGTGTGTTTCTCATTTTCTCTAGAACGTCTATGGCAATAGCTTCCAACTCATCTTGGGTTATCTCTCCCTTTTCATTCTGCAGTACTAGGACAACGTTGGCCATAGCAAACATCCTTCCTTCCAGAAGATCCATATTTTGCACTATGAGCTTCCCAATCTCATCTAGCCTCTCCTTATGTGGGTTTTGTGCTACTGCAAGGGCTTCGCACTTTTTTTCTTTACTAATGCCAATCTCTCTGTGCACCCTAAAGTCTCATCCTTCATTACCTTCAGAACTTCATTATCTTCTACTATAGTCTTGATCCTGATCACTGCTTCTAGAGTTGCACATATGTTCAAAGCTTGATCTACTTTCTTCATCTCATCTTGTAAATTTTGGAGTAATGCCTCGTAAGATGAAATATTTCTAACCATAGAGGCCTTGGCTCTCTCTACTTCTTGTTCAGGATCCTTTGGCATTGGCATTCGAATTGGTCCATCCTCAAGCACCAAATCAACTAATGTGTGCACATAATGCATAGCCAAAGGAAACTTCTCAGTACCTTAGACTCCAGATGTGGTCTTTCTTTTAGGAAATAGTCACCAATTTCTTATGTCATGCTGATGAAGGCCTCATTATTTTTCTTCTCTAGATCCTTCTCTCCTTTTAGATGCATTATTTCTGCATTTTTGCCTTGTTATCTTCAAGTAGCACTCTAATAGTGGCAGCCTTATCAATGTTCCTTCGTGCCACCTCTATAGATACCTTAACCAAGGCATTGCTCACTGCTCATCAAACATGAGAGTGGGCTTTATATTCATGTTCCTTCTCTGAGGTGCCTTCTTCACTCTTCTTAACATACAATACTCCTCGCATACATCAAAATTTGGCTCGTCCATGTGACTCTACATGAACAAGGACAACTTTTTCCTTACACTCGTAGTGGCCATGTCTGGGTCCATCATCTCCCACCCATATAACTCCTTCAGGTCCATTGTGATTTGAAAATGGGCGTGGATAATTTTGTTTGTGTCCTCAACATAGCCCATACTTGGCACAACATATTCTTCACTTGTTCTCCTTGTTCTTGGCCCCTTAGGAGCACGAGCACCAAGGTTTGGAATCGGCTCTTCAACGTCCTAATAGTTTCATGCATGTGAGGTTTATCATGCTCGATTATTCTACCTCCTTTGCCCCTTCCTCTTCATCATTCATGTCCTCATCTCTCGGGCTCATCCATATCATTTGGTTACACACTGGGGTTCCAAGCATGCTCTTTGCAGACTCCTCCACCTCCTCATTTATCTTCAACTTTCTCGTCTTCTTCTTAGTTGCCTCTTTCGAGAGGAGATTTTTGGTGATCTTCTTATAGGCTATGGATTTCCGTGCCTTGGGCTCTTTTTCTTCTAAATACCCTCTTAAAATGATGCTCTTCATGGTGCTTCCACTTCCAAGTCCTCGTCTCCTTCTTGCGTACGATATGAGGTATCCACGCGCTCTATCTCCACTCTATCTGTGGGATACCTCTAGCCTCTATGATCCAAGCCACCACTATCTTCATGTTCCTCTTCCTCCTCATCTACCTCTATAGTCACTGTAGGATTTAGAGCTAGCACATTCTTCACTGTATGTTTTTCCTTAGGTGGCCCTGGGAACACAAACTCATTCTCCACATACTTGGTATTCTCTAGCTTAGGCTTAAGCTAAAGGTATACGAGCACAATTCCACTTGTCCCCAATAGCCAATCTTCGGCTTCATACTTATGACATCTGATATGAGCCTCTCAATATAGGCAGTCTAGCCTAGATACACATATGTCTTCCTAAGGGTGTGGTAGTCACATTCTACCTTGTCTGCGTTGAAGTTTAGATGATGTGCATCAGTAAATATGTGAACTAAGGCTTGGAAGTAGTGTGTTGTGAAGGCATAGGGAATTTTGCACCATGGGCTCCATGTCCAATCCTCATAGCAAATTGCATGATGCAAAAGTGTTGGTACACCGCGAACTATACTGCCTTACCCACTACCAAAGGTAGCTCCTTGGGAATGTGCCACTCCTCCTCAAATGTCGTATGAAGTCAGTCATACCACATCTCTACCCTCTACTTAAATGGCCCACTCATTGATCCTTCACATAAATATTTTTCAAACCTCTCCATGAGGGACTTATTTTCAAGGGGTACTCCTAGATCTTGTTCTTTGGCCCATCGGGCACTCCAATTTCTAAAAACACAAGAGAAAGGAGGATAGTGCCAAAACTTATCTTTTCTCCTATGCACACTTCCTCAACAATGGTGTCTATAATATAGCTTGCTAGGTTGTATACTACTCCCTAAGACATTTTCTTTGCAATGTGAAGCCACGTGGTGTTAACTGTGACCATCTCTCTTGGTTATTCAACTTAGTAAATGTGCGGTTACTGCACTACGGGGAAAATTCTTGAGTTTATCATCCTAACCCTTCGTCCAGTGAAATAAAAGAAGTCCTCATGGACTTTTCTCATCATCCATTGGTATAAAGGTTCATATTTTCCAAAATATGGGAGCTCATACAAGTGGTAAACTCCTACCTGCTTCAGTAATTTCTCCCCAACATTGTCATATAATGACATGTCCCTTATTGTGTGCTTGTTAGTCTTCTTATTCAGCAACACGCCCAACTCTCCCTTTTTGTCAGAGGTATAGTGGTTATAGTCACTTATCTTGCATCTGTGGATGTGGGAATCCCACTCTTGTCTGACTATTACTCCTTCTGGGTATTGTATCTCTGAAAAATTACTCTCGGGAGAAATTTCAACTTCATCTTCTACCTTCTTCTTTCCTTTCATTCCTACTACAGGTGCTTTCTTTGGTGTCATTGTAAAAAGCCTTCCTTTTTGCTATATCGTAATGAGCAAACTCAAACCCTAGCTCGAATCTACATGCCCTAGCTTAAAACCGTGTGCCCTAGCTCCTTCTCAATACTTCTGCTTCACTCAAACCCTTCACCAATGGGGATGTAAGCCTCTTCCATGTAATAGTCTACTCTCCATGTCTGGTTTCACAACGCTCCACACCTCAACATAATTTTCTCGGCTCGATCACACTTAGCTCGCTCAAATACTTGTGATCGCAAAGGTAAAAATGAACCTGCATCATGTCCTTATATAGATTTTCAAAAAGTTAGTGCATTTATTGCTCCTTCACCTACCAATAATCCTCTCATTAATTGACCATTTTCATAATATCCGCGTGGTACATCTTCATGCCCTAGCTATAACCTTCTAGCATGCCTTCCTACCTTCTAGCTACAAACTTCTCTTCAGCGTGCTTCCATGCACCCGAGTATCTCGCCATTGCGCCTTCCCTTAGTAGTCTTTATGGTCATTGCTTACCTTGCGTTATATTGTTCCCTCATTTATCTCCATCCATGATCATATTTTTAGAGCAATCTCCTTTCTAATAGCTCCTTTCTGCACTTAGCTAGCACCTGTAATAGTTTTGTTCTCATGTGTACCTAGTTGTGAGTAACCAGCCCACACCAATGGTATGTGCATTCCTTTGTACATAAAAATTCTTCAAATGGTAATTATCTTCCAATGTGCTTATTACACAAAACACTAAACTAAATTGACAAAGCAACGGAACCAATGATGCAGCCTATAATCCACCACGAATAACCCAGGCCAATTAGCACATCACTCGGCTGAGTTGAGCCTCACCCGAAGTGCGCAAAGGTACTAGTCCCCTCCTTAGAGTTTCTTGTGTAGGATGTCAACATGTTGAAGATAAAACATACATCTAAAACCCTAACTAACCATTATAGTCATGTTTAACACCTTTATCTAGCCAATACACTCCATTATATTAAACACAGTAAATATAGAAGCTTCTTACAATAAATAGTATCATAAGTTTATGAGTGTATCGATCGGCAAGATAACTCCACAATCACTCATACACCTACGTCTACCTCTAACTACATAGACTAATACATACTTATAGGGGTGGGGACTTTCCCTTCACCACTTATGCACTCCCAAAATAGGTCACACCGAAAATAGTCATGCGTCTTTATAATAATATGCACACATGCAAGTGCGCTAATAATAGATCTCATTTAGTTAACTATCAGTAGTAATCCTATTATTATCTCGAACTCATGCATGGCACTTAGTAGACGATCATCCAAAATAGCATTTTCTTGTCACGCAAGTCTCCATCCCTTTGTGTGCTCCACACGTTATCTTCAAAAATAACATGTAACTATGAAAACGGCTAAGTCCCCAAAATAGCTTGTCCTGGTGCGCATTTCCTTTCCTACCCTTCCACACCTTCAAATGCACCTTATTCCCACACATGAAAATTTTTGTGCCTTCTCCTTAATGTCATACTATGTCTGCTCAACATGAGAAATTATTGAATCCATGGGAATGGCTCATCAAAATTTTACATGATGTTGGTCACAAGAGCACTTTCAGGAGCTTGATGTAGGATCACATCTTGTTTATTATGGGAAAGCTTTGCCATTGGGGAATACATACTTGGATTCCCTAAAGAGATAGAGGCTATGATGTATTTCTCTTTCTTGACTTAAGAGGTTCTATGGGATCTACGATGATCCTTACCTTCTTATGAATCTTTCTCAAATATGGAATCATTGTGCACCCTTTTTTCATTATCTTCCTCTTTGAAGGCTTGTGATTAGTGGCCCTTGATTACACTTACAATGTTTCATACCTTGAGGATTGACCACACTACCAAGTGTTTGATTGAGTGTTTAAGAACACTATTATGAAAATGTCATTATAAGAATCTTGGATGGTTTGTTTTTCTTACATACAAGGTTCCCTACATGAAGATTGTCTCTCTACCTTTCTTGAATCCAAATCACTTCCTGAATGAAATAAGATTTGGGAAAGCTTATGTACCTTCTTGCTCATATGTTTCTCATGGAAAAGTATGATTTATTGATTCTTCATAAAGGATGGCTTGATTACTCGGATGGCTTAACTAGCTCACTTTGAATTATCTCTCGAAGAGATGATGATGGGTAGACATGATGTTTCTCAACTTTCATAAAGAGTTTCTCATTTCACTTATGATTATGATGGAATAAATTTGATGAATATTGTATTCGATGGGTCTCTCGAACTCTTATCATACTCTTTGTCGACCACACAATGTCCATGACTTTCACATGATGTGTGCCGATTGCTCTGTCTTGCTCCTTAAAACAATTATGATCGGAATAATACATTAGGATCCTTGTGGAGATTTAATTTTCTTGTTTGAGCTGTGAGAAAACTTTACAACCATGTGAGGATGGAAAAAATTAGTGAGATGAGTGAAAATGGATCCAACAACAACTTTATACTTTGAAAATTCAAACGCGTTCAATTTTTGGTAAGTAGGATAAGGAATTGTTATTTTGGGAATTTTTCCTTTTTGTTCAAATTTTGTCTTCTAAAGCTCCTATCACACTTAATTCACCTCCATTGATGATGTTTTACCATTTTTAGGAAGTTTCTATTTTTAGCAAGTTACTTTTAAGAAACTTCTATTTTTGAAAGTTGTATGTTTTGTTGTGTTTGTTGTTTTGCATTGTTTTTGGATGTTCTAAGTGATGGGAGCTTGTTGTTTTGAGAGAATTACTATTTTTAGTAATTCATTATATATATCATGTGATATTTTTAGAAATTATATATACTAGTATCGATTTGCAATGAAAACACCATTGTTGGATTCGACTCGCACCTAGGGATCCCGTGTTCCAATTTTCACTGAGTAATCTTTTTTTGGAACTCTTAAAACCGAAAACAAATTTTAGGATTAGAATTTCAAGTTTTTTGTTGTAAATAAAATAGGGCATCATCTGATATGAAACAAAAAAATTACAAAGGTCCTGTGAGGAGATTCTTCTAAGAAAATTTCAGTTGATGCAAATTTTTGGTTGGAAAGTTATGAAGAAATCTTCATTTCCATGGTCATGGGTGTTTTAGAACGTTTTTGGAAGCATTCCTAGTGTTATTTAATGTTATTGGAGGTATAAAAATATGTGCAATGGAGTAGGGGTCGAAATTTTCAAAGAAAACAACTTAGAACAAGCTAACTTTGTTTTGTGTCTTTCTAAGAATTGCATTTTAACCAAGGGTGAATGACGGTGAGTGTGGTTAAAAACTAGGGTTAAATGATTTGTTCATCGGTGCTCATTTCTATCCCCTTGGTGAAAAGGTACAAGAGTTACACAAATGGGTGCTTGGAGCAAAAAAATTTCAAGTGGCATGATCTGGTTTAGTGAGCATGAGATGGGTTTAGCTGGTTAAGCCCCCTGCGGAGATGGAGAGGGTCACATGGGGGACTAGAGAGGAGGATTGCATGGGGAACTCATTTTTCCCCCTTTTCCCATTGGTAAATGGACAAGAGGGATAAAAATTATTTCCATGAGTTAAATCATGACATGTGGTAGACCAAATTTTGGCTACGTACAAGATCAACACACTCTACACTAGTGAAGACTTGAGAACCATGTTCCTGAAGCTTAGAAAGGTATTTTTAGGTGAAATTGTATATTATTTTTTCTCCAAGGAACCTTCAAAGATTAATGGAATAGGTTTTACAACCTAATTCTTCCTGTAACTCCTTAAAATATCCCTATTTTGATCGGGATAACGAGATGCACTGCATCTGAGTTGAGCTACCTTGAGAAAGTCTTGGGTCTTATGTAAAATATGATTATCCCATCATGTATATTATAGTCATTTTTACTCCTATCACAAAAGGAAGGAACCCCATGTGCGTTGGCCTATCACCCAAATGAGAATCTTAGTTCTCACCCGAGGCACGCACAGGTATCGAGTCTCTCTTTTATGTGAGTTTAGTGGGAAGCATCAATTATGATTACTATAAGAGTTTTAATGAGGGAGGTTGAAACATACAAGGACCATAGGGCTCAAAACGGCCTCTAGATCCTTGCAGTCACCTTAGACTGAGTACTTTAATAGAACCCAGAACATGCATTATGACAGAAAGAATTATATAAGCATTCATACATAGCATGAAAGCAAAGAGAACTCATATGATAGAAAAGTGAATTAAAACCATTGATATCCATGCCTATTTATATCAGGTAACCTCATTATATTCATTGATTCATTACAGAGTGTCACAAAGAGTAGACCACAATCATGCATATCACTAGATGTATGTAACTAAGCTAACAGAAAAAGAAAAATTACAACTCCATGCTTAGTGCATTCTTTCCTGAATACAAATATCCACTCACAGTAATTCTGCAGAGCTCCGCTCACTCTCTAACCCGCTATACCTCATACTTCTAGATATATCTTTTACTCCATAGGCACTTGTATTTATAATTCTCCTACATTGCCAACTTGCCTTCCAGCATCCTCAGATCTGGTGCCAAGTGTTAAATGTGGTCCATGCGAGCATGCTTCTTTAGGCCTGAGCTTTCCACTTTACCTCATGATGTTCTTCTAGAATATTCCATCTGGGGCATGCTCTTTCTGGGCCAGGCCTATCTTGGTCAAGTGGCATCTTATCCATGCGTAACCAATCACACTTTTCACATGTTCTACCCTGGGTGCTCAAATTGACTAAGTCCCGAGCCTCCTTTCACACATCACACGTGATATGTGCTTCCTAAGCCTTTCTCTCACATGCTTTTGCCTTGCATGCCTTTTCATAACTAGGACCCTGCACGCCCACATGCCTTCATACTTGGTTAAGATTACAAGGGTCCAACATCACCCCACACTATGCCTGTTCTCCATCCTCGAAAACATTTCACTTGACCAAGATGCATGTTTTCAGGGAACTAATGAATCATCTTACACTTTACAAAAAGAATAAGGAATGAAAGAATTGGGGAAAAGAATGAAGAATGGGGGAGCATCAATTCAAAAAGCTAGGAAAATCTTTTTGGAGGTCTGCCTCTAGCTTATTCCATACTTCGACCTCGCCCTGTGCCTTCTGGCAGAGGTCTCCCACCAGGGTGCTCACTTCATCAAAACTCAGGCCAACTCCTGGGTGCCCAAAACGTCCATAATCTGCTCCATCTCTTTTCCCAAGTCCTCAAGTTTATCCATCCTTCTAGTGATCTGGGGGTATAATTCCTTTATCTGGGCCTTAATTGAGCTCCTTAAAGCTTCAATTGCCTCTGATTTCTTCTCTACTTCAGCCAGGACCCTGTCTCTCTCTAGCCCTGTTCCCCTTGTTCTTTTCTTAGAACTCTTTTAGCTCTGCTTCAAGCATGGCGACCAAGGAGCTCGCCACCTTATCTCTGTCTACGCATGTATCATATGCGGCTTCTGTAGACTGGGCAGTGACCTTAACCTCTGTGAGTACTTGGTTGTACTCTGTAATGAGTGCTACCACCTTTAATCAGTCCTCCTCTTTCAAGCACGTGGCCACTTCTTTAGTAGACTCCAAGGCCAAGGGTTGTTTCTCCATAGTGAGGATGCGCATTAGGTCTTCCATACACTCTAGGAGGGATGAGTACTTTTGTGCGGGTGGCACTAAGTCCAGGTGCTTCAAGAGGATGGTGCCCTTGATAGACTCCATTTTCTTGTATACTTCCTGCACCTTTAATTTCTCTTCCTTTAACTTGTGCCTTAACTATGCATTGATCAGTTCCTCCTACTTCAAGCTCTTGGCCTTCTCCACCAGTTCTTCCTCCTTCTTCCCTAACTTCGCTTCCAGCATTCTAATCCTATCATTACGTGTGAATAATCTAGCCTCGGTCTCGACCATGACCTTGTTCAGTGCATTACAGACCTGCTCGTCTGAGAGCTCCTGAATATTCACTAAGGGATTGACCCCCTTAGACTCTGGAAATGTGATGAGCGCTCCTTGGAAGAATTCGAAGTTTGGCTCATCAACATGGGACTCGAACACCCAAGAGAGCATCTTCTTGGTTCTAGGGTACACGTGTCATCCTTCTCAAAAGACCCCATGGCTATGAGCCTTTCCGTGGGTATGGTGCTCTGGAATCACGTGCATAACACCTTCCTTGTGTCATCAACATAGCCCATTACCATCTCTCATTCTCGCATCCAAGAGTACTTCTACCCAAGTGTGCTCCTTTAGGAAGCTTAATGTCGATTCGGGCCTTCTAGGCTATCAAGTTCTTTTTCAATGTTCTCCTCCTTCCCCTCCTTCAGCACTATGTCTACGCTACGCTCCAACTCTTGGTCTACAAGACCTTGAGCATTCTTTGTGCTTCTCTCTTTGCCACCTCCATGATCTGCTCCTTTGTAAAACTTATGGCTCCCTCCTTTTCCCTAGCAACCTCCTCGTCTTGTGTGCCCTTGCGCCATGAAAATATAAACTCTTGCTTCTCATCTCCACTCTCCTCTCCCGAGTCGTAGATGTTAAACACATGTGGATCTTGGTCTTTCTCTATCTCTTCTTCCTTGTCACCATCTTCTTCACTTTCATCCCCTCTTTTGCCCATGTATTTCTCCAAGCTATTGGTTGCCTCCGAGTCAGCTTCTTCATCAACCCTCTACTTTTTCCTAAGAGGTGGCTCTGATCAGGGGATTTAGCCTTATCTTCTTCCTCAGGTGATTCTTCCTTGGAGACGGGTTTCTAGGTGCCTCTACCTCTAGCATCTTCTCCTTTACCAGAGACTTCTTTCTTCCAATGTAAGTGCTTGGCTGAGCGCTCATGGATGGCATGCTCACTGTCTAAGCAGTCTACACAATTGTTGCTTCTCCTTCTCTCCCTCTCTTCCTTGACATGGGCCCCTTCTTACCCAAGGGATCTTCAGGTATGGATACTTCGTTCTCCAAATATGAACCCTTCTTGAACTTTGGCCTTATGTGTAAGTACACGCGCATCATTGATCCTCCAGCGATGGGGAGAGTCATTGGCCTTGTCATTTGAATCTCGTGTGACACGTACTTTTCCATGTACGCGTGCTTACCACCAGGGTAATTCAGCTTCTTCCTCATCTCCTGTGTTCTCAATCTAGCCTACCCAGTTCAGTCTTAGCTTCTTTGACTCTTTAAACCTGTTCACTCCCACTTGGAAGTATTGGGTAGTAAATGCGAAGGGGAGCTTGCACCAAGGGCTCCATGATTCGTCTATCAGCTTGAATCTTCCCAGGTAGTAGTGTTGGTAGACCTGTCAGAATTCAGCTTCTCCCTCAGTGGCTATTGGGAGTTGTTTAGGGATTCTCCACTCTACCCGAATGCATTCCTCAGGTGTGTGTACCATTTTTCCAGCCGTGCCTTGTGGGGTGTTATCATTATATCGTAGGCATATTTTTCAAACCTCTTTGCGGGTGAGGGATCCTCGGTGGGGTACTCCCATACAAATTTTTCTAGTGTGTCAGGCACCCCAATCTCCACAAATACAATGGTGAGCAAGACATTGTTGAAGAGGATCATGTCCCCTTCCTTCGCAGCAATGACAATTTCCTCTGTGATGTACATGGATAGGTTATATATAGTTCCCTCTGCAATCTTCCTGAGACATGTAGCCAAGGTTTGTTGACCTGTGTCCATCTTTCTGGCCATTCAGCTTAGTCACTAAATGCGTGGCCATTTTCATTACGAGGTCCTTGATGTCTGAAATGTCATAGTACCATGACCCTTTCTTATAGGCATACTCGGTGATGGTCTCTTGAATAGCTTCCTTGTCACCAAGGTCATCTTCTAGGCTATCTCCCTCACATATGAGGCCTATAAATTGTGAAATCAGTTGGGGAGTCACACGCATCTTATGCCCCTGCAAAGTGGAAGTAGTCTTCGTGCACCCATGACATCAACCACTAGTACAGGTGCTCTGGCTTTCCAAAATAAGGTAACTCATAGAGTTACAACAGACCCTGCCTTCTCCATTTTAACCTTAATGTCATCATCGTATATAGGCAAACCCTCAGGTGTTCATTTGTTGGTGGGGCGTACTAATTCCAATGCCATTTCCTTTTCTATTGTGTTTATGCGGTGATTATAGTCACTAACAGGTACACTTCTCAAGTGGGATTCCCATTCCTTCCCCATCATCACCCCATCTGGGTATTGCATCTCTACATACCATTCTTCATTTGTGTCTACCACGGGTTCTGGTTGTTTAGCCTTGGCTTTGCCCTTTCCTTTCTTGGGTGCCATGGTCGAGGTATTTTTATCACTCCTACCCTCTCCTTGTTATTTTGTCTTACTTCTTCCAATCCTCCGATCTTAGATTTGTGATACAACTCTTCTACACCATGCCCTACATCGTGCCCTAGTTTTTCGAACCCTAACTGGGATAAAATCTTCACAAGATAGTGTTTCTTCACTCTCTCCATGCCCATGTAACCCCTTCTAGTTCACAAATTCAAACTAGTTGCTTCAATCTCATAGATCTTCCTTCACTCGATCGAATCTGAAAGCCCTAGTTTATGGAACTTGCTTATATCTCAAACTCTTCTATTTTGCAAGGTAAAAATGAGAGTGCCCCGACCCTTTACTTATAGTTTTTCTTTTTCGAACATTAAATTCTACTTCACCTACCACTATACTTTGTTCATTTAATGCAGATTTTTCAAACAAATCCCATCTTCAGTGCCTTCCCTTACACACCCAACCTTTGCAAAAACTCCTCCAACCTTCTGGCGTGTAACCAATCCAACGACGACAAGAGACTCTTCGCGCCACGTAACCCATGCCGAAGGCACTTCTTCTATCCTGATCCTTGCTCTCACCTACCTCGTGTTGCTTTCAAATGCACTTTCTCCTCCTTAGTATGTGGGATCTACAAGTAGCTTTACCCTGGCACCAACCATTCTTCCATCTTCCTCTTTATATACCTCTTTCAACCCAGCTACTCAACAAGGCTTTTCAACACAACTTCCTTGGTACTTTGATCACGTGCTTCTTCACCTTTCTCCACCCCACACTTAAAGCAATGTGTGGTCCTTTGCACACTTACAAATTCTCCAAAATAGCAATAAGGTTACCGGTGCCCAAGGCACAAAACAAAACAACAACGCGAAAGGGAAACACAAGAAAGGGAAAATGCATAAAAGAAACTTCTAAACTAACTGGCAAAACTACCTTATTTACAAACACCAAGAAGACTTATTTATAGTAGGGCTTTAGCCTACTACCATTGAAGTGTCTAGGAAACTTCATCCCATCCAAAGACTTGTAACTGGCGCTGCGTGCCGAATCAAGGATGTACGAGATTGTGTAAGGACCCAACCAATGGACTTTCAACTTCCCAGGATGGCGCAGAAACTTAGAATCATATAATAACACCATCTGCCCAACCTAAAAATTCTTGTTTCTAATATGGCGATCATGCCAAGCCTTTTGCTTTGCCTTTTCGTTGTTTGGCTCCATCGGGCAAGTGATCGTCTCTCATCCAGTTTCATTAGCTCATCAATTCTTTCTTCCAGTGCTTGTTCATCAGCTAACCCTCCTACACACGCTATTCAGAGAAGGCAACATAAATTCAACCAGAAAAATAGCTTCCGTACCAAACACCAATTAAAAAGGTGTGGCTTTATTTAGTCTTTTATACGTTGTCCTATAAGCCCATAGTACTGTTGATACCTTGTCATCCCAATCAAGTCTTGACATCACAAATCTTGGTCAAGGTATGACTCAATATCTTGTTGAATGCTTCTGTGGTTCCATTTGCTTATGGGTGATAGGGCATAGTCTTGTGATGAGCTACCATGAACTCTGATAATAGGATCCTAATGGTCTCATTCAAGAAATGTGTACCTCTATCACTGGTCAAACTCAATGGACATCCATACCTAGTGATAATGTTTTCCCATAAGAACCTTGTCATTTTTTTGCCGTGATATCTTTAGTTGGGGATGCCTCTACCCATCTTGTGAGATAATTTGTGCAAGTGATGACATAACGTGACCTGGTCCTACATGTTGCCAATGTAATAGGTCCTACAAAGTCTATTGCCCACTTTTCAAAAGGCTCTGCGCTAGGAATAGGGCATAAAGGCATTTCATCTCTCCTTCCTGGTTTGTCAATGCACTAACAATGGTCACATGCTTTACAATAATCTCTGCAATCCTTGTACAAGGTTTCCCACCGTAAACCTACCATTAATATCTTACACGTGGTGGCATCACCTGCATAATGCCCACCCACACTTCCTCTGTGTGCTTCCTCTATGATGGCAAGTGCTCATGCTCTAAGACACATCTGCGCAAAAATTCATCACGTCCCAATTTGTATAAGTCTCCACTAATTAACATGTAGGGCGCGGCACATATGGCCAACTGCTTCTTTTCCAATGTCTTTATTCCATCCGGTGCCACACCTTCCTTTAAGAATACCACAATCTCCTCTAAATCTAAGGGCACACGCCACAACCTGACACCTAAGCAGTTGCACGTCTGGCATTGTTTCCTCAATACTCTGTGCGTCCTCCCCTAAATCAATTCTTGACAGATGATCAGGCCCACAGTTGATTTTTCCAGGTTTTACTACAACGGTGAATTCAAACTCTTGAAACAACAACACCCATCGACATATGTGTCCTTGTAGAACAGGCTTGTTCACTAAATACTTCAATGCCATGTGGTCGGTGTAGAATACAAAGGGTATTGCCAATAGATACTGCCTAAACTTGAAGAGCACGTAGATCATTAACAATGCCTCGCGCTCGGTTGTGGTATAATTATACTCTACTGGTATCAGCTTCTGCTTGCAAAAATAGAGAGGATGATCAACAATCCCTTCACCTGGTTGTGCAAGCACTACTCCAATGGTGGTCCCTGAGGCATCTACATGAACATGAAAGGGCTTGTCCCAAGAGGGAAACTGTAAAATAGGCATGGTAATAAGCCTATCTTTTAATGTATCAAACACCCTCTGTTGCGCCTCTCCCAATGGAAGGCACTTTTATGTCTAAGCAGCTCCTCTAACGGCATGGCAATCTTGGCATATCCCTTAATGAATTTTCTATAATAGCCTGCATGCCTAAGGAATCCGTGCACTGTGCTCTGGCTAGTAGGCTCCCTTAACCCCACAATAACTGCAACTTTAGCGGGATCTACCAGTAAGCCCTCCTTACATATGATATGCCCAAATAAAGTCCCAAAGGGTGTAGCAAACACACATTTCTTAATGTTGAGGGATATCCTCAATTGCCTACACCTCTCAAACATTAACCTCAAATTTTCATAATGGTCTTTAACGGACCATATCTTGTCGATCATCCAAATAGACCTGAAGAAATTTATGGATGAAGTCCTGGAATTCTTTCACCACTATGCGTGAAAAGATAGGTTGGCGCATTCTTCAACCCAAAGGGCATGACCATATATGCAAAACTTCCCCACTCGGTGAAAGTTGTCTTTTCTGGTCTTCCTTTACAATCCAGGACTTGGTGGTACCCTGAAAATCCATCGTAAAGGAATAGATTTCATGCCTAGTGACTCCTAAAATTTCTTCAGTGAAGGGGGTGGAAATGGATCAATGACACAAACTACATTCAATTCCCTATAATCCACACAAATTCTAATCCACCCATCCTTCTTGATGTTGATTACCATCGAACTTATCCACTCCAATTCTTCCACTACCTCAATGATCCCAAAAGCTATCATTTTGTCTATCTCCTCCTTGACCTTTACGCGCAAGTTGGGATTCATTGGTAGGGCCTTTTCCTAACCTAGGGCACGCACCATCCTTCAGTTTTATCTTCATCTCCCCAAGGAATGGTGAATGCCTTTGAGCTCATGATACCCGCGTGGAAATAAATCCTCAAATTCACACAATAGAATAATGATTTTCTATACTTCCTCCTTTGTCCAATAATCCCCAATAATAGCTTCATTAGGTTCTTCTTCTGAACTCGATGTTAACTTTCTTCATCTTTAAAGGCTCATGGTAGGCATGCGCGTGAGCATCTACACTATCCACTACCTCACATGTCCCTATAGAATGGATAACATCTAAGATTTTTGATTCCTCTCCATCAATCACATATACCAACTTTCCCTTTTCTTTTTCCAAACACGCGCGCTCAAGTTGTAACTCTTTTGTTTCCTTTTCTTCTTCAAAACGCGCCTCCAATCCTAGTTCACCTAGTAATTCCAATAGCCTATCTTTTGTCTGGCACTATCCCCCATGGTAAGGTGCTTGATACCCTGCAAGGCCTTATCAACCAATGGCTTGGTACTCTGATATTCAAAGGTTTGAATAAGGTCAGCCATGAGTTCTTGCCAATTCCTTGTCTGGTGGCATGTCTCCGAATGAATGTACCATGTGTGCGTGTGTAACCCTGCAGTGTAGAATAAAACTTGTGCACCTAGAGGGATGGTGGCAAAGCTTCCACGCCTTCTCTCTAGACCCATTCACACTCCTAGATATGGAAAGAGGTGGGATCCTTCCCATGGTACTCCTTGATGATGGTGGGTACATTGCTCCTGGAGAATCTGATAGAGAGAGAAATTCTTACCTCGTGCCATTCTAAAAGGATCTCTTGATGTGTGGCCCACCACCGAGCTATTGTGCCAAGCAAGACATAACATCTCCCTCTATTCCTTCTCATCCTTCCACTGAGCTTCTACCTCCTGAGAAAGATCTCAGGGAAGGCTCCTCCTAATTACTTGGGTAGTTATTTTCCTCCAAGGCACCTAACCGTGCATGCCTTTGTTACCTTGGTCACCGACCCTCTCAACTACCATCCCATTAATTGTAAGTTCCATGCACCCAACCCACATCACATGCCGAATTTGGTGGTATCACTCACTAACTGAGCATCTTCAAACTGGATAGCCCCGTTAGTAGGGTGAATCATCTCAAGGTCTTTGATTGAGCGCACATAAATCTTGTCCAGAACTTCTTCTCCCTAATGGTTCAATATACGGTGTCAACTTTCCATCAACCAGAGGTATAATGACCCATTCCTCCTTGTTCTTGAAGATGATGTACCCTTTGTTGAACCGAAATTCTGCATTGTTTTTGTAACACCAAGGACGCCCAAGTAGTCTTTGGGAATTTGTCCGCCTCGGTGCGCAAGACTTCAAAGTCCCGATAAACTTGGCTCCCTAGATAGTAATACTACATCCTTCGAACACCGATGGGCATTGCCTTAGTCTTGTTTTCCATATACAAACACATTCGAAGATGGTTTGTAATGCAGTCTTCCCATCGATGCCATGCATCCAAAGTCGAGAACATTAACCTTATGCCTGTGTCAATGAGGATATTGTTGAGGATCCATCCATCTATAACTGCATTCAATGTAATCTCCTTGTCATAGTCAAGGTTGTGAGGGGAAGGTTCACGTGTAAGACCTATCTCTCGCACTCTTCTTTGGCACATGGTACCTTCTCTCTCAACCAGGATCCTAGCAAGGGAATGATATTCTCCTGCCTTAGCATTTTACACACCTCCTTGACCTCATCCAAGTCATCCTTTTGTGCCTTGATTCTCCTTCCTTGTTCCTCCCTCTGGATTGCTCCTTTAGACACTGGATCTCCCCTTGTAAGCTCCGAATAACATCCATGGTGTCCTAATATATCTCCTTTTGATGCACAGGGTCTAGATACTTTCCATGAATGATCTCCTCCCTTGAAACCAGGGTTTTCTGTCTTGGTACCTCTCTCGCATGCGCAGCTTCTACCCTTGTTGTTACCAAGATAGGCTCCAAACCTTCATCCGTGTTACCGGGACATCCACTATATGTCTTCCTTCTTGATGCTGACCATTTCAACACCCTTTTCCTTCCGATGCTGTTGATTCATGTGCTCAAATAATTTTGGGCACTCCTCATACTTATGCTTCTTTCCACACCATGAGCACTATGCAACAGGTCCGGACACTCACGCTTGTAATGTTCTATAGATCCATAGTTGAAACATGCTCCATGCAAGAACTCACTCCTCCTCCTCCATGGTTTCCATGACCATGGAATCCTCCTCAAAAAACCTATTCCACGCACACCTCCATCGTGCGCTCCTCATAACAACGATCATTATCCTTGGAACCATTAGTGCAATGCTAGTTTGGCACACCCCATGATCAATGGCCTCATGGATCTTATCAATGAGCCTACAGTCCTTAGTGTCATGGGTTATAGAGGTGAAAATTTTGTAGTAACAAGATACATTCTTCCTAATCATGCGCTGCAGTAAGGGACATCTACTTGCATCATGGTCCCCATGACAAATTTCACAATCCACTATCAAAGCACGTACCGTCCTCCAGGGGCAATTATCCTTAATGTGTCCCTCTATTTCACAATCTATGCACCATAAACCACTATAGGTCTCATGGGTTGTGTTCACAGATAATTTTTCCAATTGTTTTTCCATAGCAGTAATCTAAGCCTCCAAGAACGGGCTAATGCCAGTATCAATACTACCAATAGCCTCGGCGTGTAAGGTAGCTTCCAATGCTTCGTGCGGGTCTATAAAAGTTTTATGAGACAAGGCCCTTCTAAAAGGGGTGATCAATCCTCCAACAAACCATTTTGCATGTTGAGAAGGATGGATATCATATGATAATTTAGACGAGAGTTTTAAAATGTGCATCATACTCCCACACACTCTCTGTCATTCCTTGTTGAATCTCTTTCAAAGGGTTGATGCTCTTCTGCTCAAACTTAGGGATGTGGAACTCTACCAAGAATGCATTCTTTAAGGTAGTATAATCCACCACCATTTGATGAGGTTCATACTTCATATACCAGCTATATGTGTGCCCTTGTAACATGGTTGCAAACTGACTAGCCTTATACATTGCAGGGGTTGTGACACCCTTCACGTGCCATAGTAGTTCACACTTGTGAACATGTTCTGTAGCATCCTTAATGCCCCTGTAATCTAGAAAATGCAGAGAAATTTCAAAGAATACTTGAGGTGGTGGCTGGGGTCCCTATCCTCCCAAGCCTGAGCCTTGGTTCCCTCCAATGTTTCCTCCACTGCCTGATCCACCAGGTCCTATGCCTCCAAATCCACAAAACACTTTGGGTCCAATAGGGCTTGTAGGAGTTGTGCCAAGTGCCCCCATGGTCCCACTAAACTATGTGTTGATGGCTTTTTATAGCACTCTGCTACCACTACTTTCTCCTGTGCCACTCCATGATGTGAGACCGAAAGCTTGTACACTCGCTCCTTATCCAAAGACCCCTCCAAATACTAGAATATGTGTAGCCATAGAAGAAGGGACTATAAAATTGTATCTCCTAGGTGCGGATCTGTCTCTTCCATCGATATCAACTGGGTCAATAACACTTCTTCTTGGTTCGGGAAAACAAAGCGCCAAGACTCGGCCCCTTTGGGTGGGTTCAAATATGTGCCAATGACTCTCCTTTCTCTATGTGAAAACTCTCACTAGAATCCGAAGGGTCTCCCTCACACGCTTTCCAAGATGGGGTAGCACAGACTTCTCAAGTTCCACGTCCTCTACGTGAACCTCAACTCCTTCCCACAACATCTATCTCCATAGATCCATCACACTAGTAGCTTCACGTTGTCTAGCAATCTCCCTTTCACGTGCTTCACTATACTTGAGCCGTCTCTCTTCCCTCTCCTTCTCTGTTGTGATATTTTCCATCTTCCTCCACCCAAGTTCCCTTACCCGAACTTAGAATGGTTTAGCTAGCCATTGGGAAAGCCTCTAAACTCATGGTAACCATCAATATCTTCATAGCTAGGGGAATAACACATAGAAACGTTCCTCTAGGTTCTCACAGAAATTCAAACTCAGCAAATTCAGACAAGAATACGTGGAAATGGCATATTCTAGAGTGTAACTAGTCAGTACTCTTCTCCACCAATGATCTACAACATGGGTCCACGTCAGATCTACATCCTACAACCTTTAGTAGTCTTCTTTGGTCCATACATGCGATCCATAATGCCAACTTGATCTAGACGCATAGGCTGAAAGCCATTCATATAGTTCTACTGGGAAGTAGTAGAATAATGTCTCATACAGATCATGGTAGAGGTTCTCTTCTACCCATCTACATGCATTAAACTCAGGTCCAAGTGTTGTATCTCTAAGAAAATTCATCCTCTTGCTCTTGAACCATGATTCAACAATTTCCAATGTCAACCGCTCTGTCATTACTCATTACACAGATCATGATGTATGTTATATCCCACTACAACTTCAAAAAGAGGTCCCGGTAATGGAACTAAGATGTAGTCATTTTTACTCCTATCACAAAAGGAAGGAACCCCATGCGTGCCGAGCCTATCACCTAGCAGAAGTGAGCACTCACCCGAGGCACGCGCGGGTACCGAGTCTCTCTTTTATGTGAGTTTATTTGGAAGGATAAATTATGATTAGTGTAAGAGTTTTAATGAGGGAGGTTGAAATATACAAGGACCATAGGGCTCAAAACGGCCTCTAGATCCTTGTAGTCACCTTAGATTGAGTACTTTAACAGAACCCAAAACATGCATTATGATAGAAAGAATTATACAAGCATTCATACATAGCATGAAAGGAAAGAGAACTCATATGAGAGAAAAGTGCATTAAAACCATTGATATCCATGTCTATTTATATCAAGTAACCTCATTATATTCATTGATTCATTACAGAGTGTCACAAAGAGCAAACCATAGTCATGCATATCACTAGGACGTATGTAACTAAGCTAACAGAAAAAGAAAAATTACAACTCCATGCTTAGTGCATTCTTTCCTGAATACAAATATCCACTCACAGTAATTCTGTAGAGCTCCGCTCACTCTCTAACCCGCTATACCTCGTACTTCTAGATATATCTTTTACTCCACAGGAACTTGTATTTATAATTCTCCTACACTGCCAACTCACCTTCCATCATCCTTAGATATGGTGCCAAGTGTCGAATATGGTCCATGCGAGTATGCTTCTTCAGGCCTAAGCTTTCCACTTTACTGCATGATGTTCTTCTAGAAGATTCCATCCAGGGTATGCTCTTTCCTGGGCTAGCCTATCGCCAGGATGGCATCTTATCCACGCAACTGATCACGCTTTTCACGTGTTCTACCCTGGGTGCTCAAATTGACTAAGTCTTGAGCCTCCTTTCGCATGTCACATGTGCTATGTGCTTCCTTAAGCCTTTCTCTCGTGTGCTTTTTCCTTGCATGCCTTTTCATAACTGGGACCCTGCATGCCCATGTGCCTTCATACTTGGTTAAGATTACAGGGGTCCAACATATATAATTACTCCATATTTCCATTTCATATTTTATTTCCTTCTAACTCCTTATGGAGCTCTTTGAATCATTTGAAGAAGTTCATGTTCATGTTCTTAGCTAATCTAACATGCATGCACATGGGGGAATGGGACAATCACATCATGGAACTCATTTTTGGTGCAATTTGCCCTCAAATATATGCCAAATAGGACACAAAACCTCACCCAAGCACCCAAGGAGAGAGAAAATGGGACCCACCATAACTTAAAACTCTTATTTATGCCTTCACATGCACTTTTTGGCTTCCACCTTATGTTTTTAAGTTATGAAATGGACCAATGAGAGTGGGGTGCTCATTTTGGTGCAATTTTCCCTCAAATATTTGCCAAGGGGACACAAAACTCTGCCCAAGCGCCAAAGGTTGCATCTGAGCATGATTTGCACTTTAAAATTACCTCTCAAAATGTTTCATTCGCCCTAGAGTCAAAACATAATGATTTTTTTCCAACCAATATATGAATCTTCATGAAAATGTTGAAAAATAATTATTCAACAAGTTTTACCCATACCTTCAATTTAGCTTAAAGTTATGTGTTGGTGAGCTAAGCGGTAAGAATAGTTTTTGATGAAACCAAGCTAAAAAAGTTATAGATCATGAAGAGTATAAAAATAACCTCACATGAGATTTTTCTATACTCCTAACTCTTCATGAGGCTCCTAAAACATTTCAAACAAGTTATGCCTTATAGAAGAACTCGTGTGCTACACTTTGTGAGATAGTTTTCCACATTTTAATTTTCCAGAATCCTTCCTTGATCATTTCACCATGAATTAGGATCTTTCATATTTCATATGCCTAGGATATTAGCTCCCAATAGTTCATGAGGCTCCTAAAACATTTTGAACAAGGTGAATAGATTTTTTAGAATACACATTTCCCAATACCTTGCCCACAAAGACCCAATGTTGCTTAAATTTTTCCCAACTTCAATTTTCTTTCCTGAAACTTCCTAAATCACTTCCAAAACCTTCAAGAGTCTCCAATACCACCTCCAGATTTTTATGAGCTTTTGAAAACTTTGATGCACGCATGCCTCGAAATGACCAAAAATTTCCTTTTGAGCTTTGTCGGAGAGCTAGTCTTGATTGCACTTTAATGAATGGAATGATGAACCTTATCACACCTTCGCGATCTTTAACATGTTTATTAATTGAATTAGGATAACCTATATGGTCAATATTATCATACATAAGAGATATATTGAACATGAGAGGGATTTGGGAAGGCTTTAGAGAAAATTTTCACATTTGTCTTAGTTATCATGCTTCAAATTTTTGATTTTTGGGCTAGCAAAAATGCAGGACAACACCAAGTTAACAATGGTGACTAAAATGTAGTGGTATAATATAACTAAGAAATATCTCACTTACATGGGATTGATTACCATAACCACGAGTTTACCACTAATGTGGTGTTAATAACAAAAATAACTCCATATATATGTCGATCAATATGCTCATAAAAAATAAAACCAAAACTTCCTCCACCACTTAATGTGGTTTATCACATGTTTATTTAAATTCCAACATCTATATTAACATAAATTTAATAAATAACCAAGATTTTTAAAACTTGCTTTACATTATCACCACCAACGTGGTTATCGAAGAGTTGAAGATGAAATAATATGATGACAAAGTCGTGATATCGTGAAAAACATGATGTACATTATAAATCAACATTTGTTAAAATCATGTGAAAAAAATCAATTTGTAGTGTTAGTCAAGTGCTCAAGAACTCCCAAAACATTAACATTATTTAAAACAAGTTAAGAAACCCTACTAATTAAATTGGTGCAAAGACATCAAATTGTTTAATTAAAATTAACTCGATTCATCACAATATAGATTATCCAACAATAATCACAAAAAATAAAAGTGGTACACACATGCTTAGGAGTAGCAGTGCATGCTATTTAGGATATCCAAAGTGAATCATCATAATTTGACATAGTCTTAATATTATATAATGCTACTTGTTCCCGAAACATACAAAAACAATTGAGAATAAGAAAATCAATTACTCATAATTAATGTCAAACTTAGAAAATTTTCTCAAACCTATCAATGCACACATACTTCTATAAGCTATAAATGCAAGTGATATATGTACATGTGTGTTGGTTTTAAATTTACCTATCTATGATAATATGTCTACACTATGTCTAATTCCCCCTCTTTGATGATATCCTCCTTCTAGGTATCTAATTTTCAATGAGGGTACCTATTTTCTTGTGTCATAACTCCCACACAACAATCCTCCAAAGTGGAACTCTCCTTAGAATATTGGTCCCACTTTGGATCTTGCACTAAGCCACTTCACGATTCTACAAGTGAAGCTTACGAAGATCAAGGATATTGATGGGCACGATTATTACCACATTGAGGTTTTACGCCTATAAATATTTTTAATCAAGATAATGAGAGGAATCTACACAATACCTCTTGATAAAAAGAGACATGAAAAATTTAATGTAACCGAGACAAGGTGGGCGACAAAGACAATTTATAAGCAATGAGTTTGATTATTTCTAGGACATCAAAATGTCCCACATAGTGAGGTGCCACCTTTGCTAATTTACCAAACTTAATTGATTTTTTCATAGGTTTAACATGTAGGAATATCTTAACCTCAAGAGAAATTATCGGATATGTTTTTATCTGCATTACTCTTTTGTCGATCTATAGCTTCCTTGATATGTTTCCTTATAAGATTAACCCGATCTTCCATTTAAAAGAAAATTTCTAGTCTAATTAATTCTCTTCCCTCAATGTTGTCCCAACTAAGCGTAGTATGACATTTTATCACATACAAGGCTTCAAAAGGATCACATTTCAATTTGGAATGGTATGAGTTGTTGTGGATAAACTCAACCAAAGGAAGATACTCTTCCCACTTGTATTATTGATCCATACAGTACATCCTCAACATGTCTTCTAAAACTTGATTCACATATTCTGTCTTCTCATAAATCTCTGGGAAAAATGAATGATTTAAGTTGAACTTCATTCCCATCGTTGCAAGAAGCATTTTCCAAAAGTGAGAGGTCATATGAGTATCCTATCTAGGATAATTTATTCATGTACACTATGCAATCTAAATATTTCTTGAATGAACCTTCTTCCAAGTATCGAAAAATCATGTGAGATTAATAGGTATAAAATGCACAACCTTCATTAGCTTATCCACCACAACCAAAATAACAACATGTCGATTATTCTACATAGGCACCTCCTCAACGAAATCCATACTTATAACTTTCCACTTTCATTTGGGTACATTGTGTGGGTAGATAAGTCATGCTTGATGCACATGCTCAACCTTAACTCATTAACATTCTAGATACCTAGAAACAAACTATGTTACACCCCTTTTCTAACAATTCTATAAATATACTTGCTTCATACTTGTTAGCATCTTAGGCACCCCTAGATGGCTCAAATATTGTTCACTATGGAATTATTCCATTACCATGCCTCATAGATTCCCATGTCCGGCACATAAATCTTCCCTTTGAGCCTAAGAAGACCATGTTGGTCAAAGTTATAACCATCATAATGGTGATCCTAAACCCAAATATCTAAATACACGCTTGGTGCCCCCTCACCCGGATAGAATAGAGATAGAGGGTGAGATATTTACCTAAAATTCTTTCTTGACTGCTAGTAGAACTTGTCCCCAATGAATTGTTTACTCATCAACCCTAGGTGATATGTTTTTATCTCAAAAGGCTTACCCATCAAGAAATTCCTCCATAATTATAAGGTATGAATGATCAATGTTATCTCCAAATCATGTGAAATACAATTATGCTCATATGGGTTAACTATATTGGAATCATAGGTAATTACCTTCACATTTTACATTAATACACACCATATATTTCACTCAAGGAATTCGTGATAATTGAGAAATTCCCATTTGGATTGGGTACTCAAAGTATAGGTGTCATCATCAAATTCTCCTTAAGGAGATTAAAATCCTACTCACACTTTTTTATCCACTCATATTTCTTTCCCTTTTTCTTGCAATGATATGATAAGACCAAAAAATTAGAAAACCCTAAGACAAATTTCCTATAGTTCCATGATAGCTCCATGAAACTACGTACCTCATGGACATACATAGGAGTTATCCACTCCATTATAGATTTTATCTTCATTGGATCTACAATAATTCCATCTGTAGAGATAATTTTCTCAAGGTACTGAAACTTTCTTTAAAAGAAAGCACGTTTGACAAACTTTCATACAATTTTCATCGTCTTAACCTATCCATAACCAACTTGAAAGTGGTGAATATATTCTTCTTCATTCTTAGAGTATAACAAAATGTCATCTAAAAACACTAACACAAACTTATTCAAAAATTCCCTAAACACATTTTTAATTAGGTTTATGAACGATTATAAGAGCATTAGTCAATCCAAAGATACGATTTTGAACTCATAGTTCCCATACCTTGTTCAAAAAGTTGTCTTAGGTTTTGTCTTCCTTGATTCTCAAGTTGATGATATCCAAATCTCATGTTTATCTTAGATAATATGGTTGTTCCATGTATTTGGTTGAAAATATTGTTGATGTGTGGTAACAGATACCTATTTTTAATGGTTTCCTTATTTAACATTTAGTAATTTATACAAAGGCAAAGAGAACCATCATTTTTCTTGACAAAAATCATAGGATATCCCTAAGGTGACACACTAGGTTTGATTAATGCCTTGACTAAAAAATCATGTAATTGAGCTTTTAACTCCATCAATTTTTCACACTCATTCGATATGGATCCCAAGAAATTAGTTTTCTCCAAGAACTAGATCAATGAAATGTCAAATTCCCTTTTCAAAGGAAGTCTAGGTAACGCTCAATGAAAACATCTCAAAAATCATACAAGAAAGGATAATCCTCTGCATTGATCCATTTGTCTCATCAAATTCCTCCACATGTACTGCATAAAATATACAACCCTTCTTGTGAATTTTCCTAAGTTGCATTATTGAGATATACCAAAGGCTTACCTCATGCTTTATACCTTGAATCTCAACCGAGTATCCAAAATCATCAAGGAATTCTACCTTCTTCAAATAAGCTATCAACTTTAGCTTAGTGTTGGCTTAACTACTTCACCTTTAGGATGATATCATATGAGAAAAACATAACTACATATAGATTGACCTCAATATAAAATTGGAAGATAAAACTCTACCTCAAACAAACATCAATTTACCCTATGCTCTTCCTTATTGTCATACTACATGGTCCAAAACATTTTCATATATCCAAATATTCTAGTAAATTTTTATAATAAAGTAAGAAAATAATACACTCAATAAAAATCGTATCAATTAAAACAATATTGAGAAACCAAACACCATACTAGTTGTTTCAATAGGTGTGGCTTTTACTTATATTGATGATTATCAATTATCACATGAATCCTCTGTTGGAACATTTCACGTTGTCCAAGTAATGATTTACTACTTTGACCCCTTTACTAACAATTATTAGCATAATGGTATCCCCACACTTAAAGCACTCTCCAAGTGGTCCTTTCTACCATGTACATTTATTCTTAACATTATATTTCATAATATCATTACCCTATTTATTAAATTTTACCTTATTGCGTTAGAGTTACCACCCTTGATATTTCTCTAAAAGGGTTTCTCTTTCCCGATATCACTTTTCCACCAATTATTCTTAAAATCAAAAGAATATTGACATTTCCTCTAATATAGTGGACATAGAATGAATTTTTATTCTAGTTTGATAGCCTTTTCAAACACATTGTCCATAGTCTATATTTCATGTACATTATTTTTGTGACAATAGTGGGTTTCAACCCCATTATGAACTTACAAATCCAAAAATTCTCATATTTATGGTAATGTGGAACATTTTGAGAAGCCTTGTGAACTTTTCCCGTGTATTTAATAATTATCGGGTCTCCCTAATGAAGATTTGGAAACTCCATCATATTCTAATCAAAGAATAGTTGCGTAAATCACCATTGTTGGAAGAGTGCCACAAACTACTCCCAAGCTATTATAGTTTCTACCAAACCCATAATGAACTTATTGTTATCCCACCATGTCAAATCCTCTCTAAAAATATGATATGACCCCCAAAATGCTTTGGTTTCCTATGAGAAAGCATGGATTTCAAAATATTTTTCCATTTTTCTTAACCATGACTCAACACCATCCTCAAGATTGGTTCCATAAAACTTCAATGGACTAATTTTCTTAAGATCTTTGGCCAATTTTGTAGTCAAACAAGCCTTATTAGACCTTGTTTGATCATGGTGTTCTTCCCCATGGTCAAAACCTTCATGATCATCTTGATCCTCATCATTTTTATCCTCTTCCTCATCCCTACCATCTTGGATCTCCTCTTCATATAATTTCAGAGGACCATAAAATTCTTGCTCCATTTCAACCATGAGGTCATAAGTCTCATTTATGATAGTCAGAATCTATTGTAAATATTAACATCATGATTTCAATGATTCGGGTTTATGCCAATGACACGAGTACAAACCATTTTATTTATTATGATTTAACTTCACGTTAAAGTCATGTGTTGTAATCTTGGCATCAATACAAAAATGTAAAAATAAAAATACACAAGTTACAAAATGTATGGAATATTTTAATTAGTTATGTTTATCTTTAGTTAAATTAATTTATAGAAATTTCTCTTACTTAATTGTGATTTATTATTTCTTGATAGATTTATTAATTCAATTAATGCTTAAGTGTTTTTTTCATTAGGCTTCAAGTATAATTTAAATGTGTAACAAGGTAAGTTACAACCATATGAAAATAGGATTCTGTATAATTCTCAAGTGTTTAAAATACTCAAATCAATAAGTAAACATTTATGGATCATAAAAATTTATAGTCTCTATGTCTTATTATACTCCCAATGTTTAAAATGCAATTCAATAATCATACACCCATTCATAATCTCTTCCATAAGCCATCTAACTATTTTCAAAAACTGAAAACTACAATTTATTACAACATTAATAATCCTCTCCAACAACAATAGAAATGCATGACTGAAAGTAAAAATTTCCAATATTTCAATAAACAAAACCAACTATCAATAAGTATAATAATGTTAATTAGTAATAAATGCAACTTTAATCTGTAATAATTCATGCCTTGAATGTTAGTTCATATGAGGAGAATATCACCGAGCATTTAAACTCCAACCACACACAACAAGGGATATCCCTTAATAATCCATAAATGGATGGTGCCCTTACCCTTCAACAAAGCGAGTAGAAATGGTCAACCATCTCAAGACAAATCGTTAAAATAAAAACACGTGTTTATAATAAATGCTACCTCTAATGTATGCATTCAACCAAATGAACTAGGCATTCCATAATCATGTTAGTTTTTAAAACATCATACAACTCTAGGAAACATGGAATAAATAATGATGACAACAATCACACTACTTTGGCCAAAGCATGTTATATACTACACATGTAGTACAATATCTTCATGTTTGCACAAACATATAAGATAAGTCTTTGTTCACACATAACCATCTCAAAAATATTACCTACAAAGGCCAAGGAGAAGAGGATGACCTCAAAAGCAACATCAATTATCCCATTGATCCCAACTTTGTCTCCAAGGTTAGCTGATCATCAGTTCACTCCCATATAGGGAGATGCATACATGAACGTATGTGTGCATGTAATTCCTTGTACTCAAAGTTCAAATAACCAATAAACCACTTAAAACAATAGAGTTAAACATACAAGGTTCCATGCTTCATGAATAAGACTAACAATTTATAAGTTAACCAAAAATAATTGTATCGAAAACCAATCATAATTTCCATATAGTCGAGTTCTAATCGACTCTACATTTTATGATCACATAAGTAAAAATAAGAAGAGTTTATTTAATTCAAGGCTAATCAATTCATTTGCTTTAGTCTTACATCTAGTAATAATGTTTTTAACTGATATAATTGGTTTTTACCTCTAATAAGAGTGTTCATATATGTAGGGTTTATATTCTCGACTTGAATTCATTTCATCAAAGAATAATAATTCCAATAGTTAAAATAAGTTTTGTTTTCCATTTGCTTTAGTCAATCATAACCTACAGAAACAACAATTTCATATAAGGGAACACATTCTCTTAATCTGAGTTAAGATATCAATTCTTGTGAACAAGGGTCTTCAAAAACAATAATGACATGAATGATCGATAATTACATCTACTAAGATAAGGATTTGTGTTGTTATTTAGCGTTATATAACAACACATCATGATAAAGATGAATAACTTTATATTCAACAAATCATAATAGAGAAAGAATACTCTCAATACACACTAGTTTACAAAACTCATTCTCTTTCTTCATAATTACAAACATGCAGTAAAGAAGACTAAATCATAAGTAAAATAGTATAAGCTATATATTTTCATCAACCACTTTTTACATACCTTATCCACTTTAGTTTCCAAGTTTATGGTTTATAAATGTAATAATGAAAAGTATCCCAAACAATTGCATACTATAGTCACAAAAATTTAAACTATTGAAATCAAGTTGAAGGTCAACATACTCTTTCGAGAGAAAGTTTCAACTACCTTCCTCTCTCTTGCAACCACATCATTGTCAAGTTAACTAAACTTTTCAACTTTAAAAAGATTCACTCCAAGTTTTAATAATGCAATTCATACTATCTCACTATTTTATGCATTCATGAATATTAAGTATTTTTCATAGTCAAGGGAATAAATTCCAATATTTATTACAACTTACAATCCATCATAAGTGATTACACTTATCGATTGCATCAAAAGTGTAACTCATAATAACAATGATAACTAATAAAAAAAAAAATTAATTCAACATAAAATAGAGTTCCAATACTCTACACATGCCAAACATATAAACTAGAGTTTGTAATAGTTTTCTAAATGAGCCTAAAAATGAAAACCCTACCCAAGAGTTGTTTTATTAATTTTTTAGTGAAGCATTTGTTAGATCATATTTTTCAAACTTTCTAATTTCCCCAAAAAACTACTCATGTAGTTTATAACACTTAAAAGGGTAAAACCCTATTTTTCCCAAATAAACCCACATTTACATTCATATTCTATGATAGAAAAAATGTTTATGTAATTCATATATAAATATTGAGAGTATTTTCCAAGTTTATCTACTTACTCGATGGGTTAGACAATGAAGAAGTATGGCTCCATCTAGATACTTAGCTTCCCACAATCTCTATCGAGCTCTTGTGTGGATTACAAACACCAAGAAAAAATAATAACCCAAAATAAGCCTCCTAGATCTTGGTTAGAAATGCGGTTCCATTTAAAACCAAGATTTTGAAAAAATAATCCCAAAAAGAGCGAAAGCTTATTTGACATGTCAAAATTTGGTGAGTGAACTAATAAAAATAAAATCTAATGAACTATCAAAGCAACGCTCCTCTCTATGCAAACTCAACTCCATGTCTAAATTTGGTAGGTGTTGCTAAGGAACCAAAGAGACCAAAGTCCAAACATGCAACACTAAGTTGAAATTCCATTCATAGCATAAGAGAATGAAAAATTTCCCCAAAAAGAAAAGGATTTGAGCATTAACTATCGTTAATGACCTTAAAATTTCCATATGTAATATTTAAAATCATTTTCATCTGTTAACCCATGGTGGAGGCCTTCCTTAATAAAAAACCAAGCCAAGTCAACAATGGTGACTACCACGTAGTGGTGGCACAATATAACTAAGAAACATCTCACTTGTATAGGATTGTACAATAACCATAGATTACCACTAACATAGTGTTAATAACAAGTTAAAATAACTCCACACAAATGTATATCAACACACCCATAAACAATAAAACCAAAAATTAATCCACCATTTAATGTGGGTTATCACATGTTTGTTTAAATGCCAACATATGTATTAACATAAGATTAATAAATAACCAAGAGTTCTAAAACTTGTCTTACGTCATCATCACCAACATGGTTAGTAAAGGGTTAAAATGCAACAATATCACAATGAAGTTATGATCTCATGGAAATGCAATTTGTGTCGTAAATTGATGTTTACCAAAATCATGTAGAAATAACCAACCTATAGTGTTGGTCGAGTGCTCATGCGCTATCAATGCATTAACATTATTAAAACAAGTTAAGAAACCCTGATAATTAAATTGGCACAAAAACATCAAAGTGGTTTATTAAAATTAATTGGATTAATTGTAATATGGATTATCCGTTGAAAATCACCTAAAAAAATAAAAGTGATAAACACATGTTATCGATGTGATTCATCACTCAAACACGGTCTTAACAATGCGAAACACTTGTTTGTTCCTGAAACATATAAAAACAACCAATCATAAGAAGTTAATTACTCAAAATTATAAATGCATATATACTAATGTAATCTAGAAATGCAAGGATCTACATGTGTGTGTGTGTGTGTGTTTGTTGGTTCTCAATTCATCTTTTTGTGCTAAGATGTTTACATTGTGTCTACTTCCTCTCTCTCTAATGATATCCCCCTCTGGGCATCTAAGTTTCAACGAGCACATTTGTTTTCTGCGTCACAACTCACGTAAACATAAATTGATTAGGCATCATCATCATAATATCATATAATTCAAAATTGAGCTAATTGATTGATTTAATATAAATTGAATTAAACCTTAAATTCGAGTGTAACATAATGTAAATAATGATATTAAAATGATAAAACACATTAATATAAAAGTAATGAGCATCAATATTGTAAAAACCTTAAGTACACAAGAGATGAATGATGACTTAGTTAGTTACGAGTGATCTTGAAGTGATTGCAACTATCCGAATGTTGGATCCGGGTGGAAACAATGCCACAGTTTCTCCAAAGAGTTATGGGACTCAAAATTATGTTGGACAAAAGCGTATAAGGAGGCCATGAGCACTTGGGTGCTATTGACTACTTGAATATTTAGGATCTGATTTGTTTAAGGTCAAAATGTATTTTATCCAATGTCTACTTTGTCACTCTAGTTTGGTTGTTAAGGTTTAGATAGCACATGTAACCTGCAAAACAAACCCTAGTTATCTGCATAAGCTCACAAACACATGAGATTTGAATAAAATATGCAATATGTGAAGTTGGATTGACCTCGGAAGTCACCCAATGAGTGAACTTAGTACCGAGTGTTGCACTACATTTTAGACTCCATGTAGTTCTTTGTGCTTGTGTGTGAAATGGTGTCCTATGTTTTCCCACATGCCAATGACGCTAAAATAACGAGATATATATAGCTTTGATGCAAATGTGTGATAAGGAATTCAAAAATTCCCTTCATATGTAATGTATGTAGACTACAATGCAATCCCTTTGAGTAGTAGTAGTAATATGTAGATGTGATAGCCCCTCTTGATTTTCCGGCCCGGAATGATAGTGAGCATGTTGTGTGTATATATGAATATCTTGCTTGAATTTTGACATTAGTGACACAAAAGGCTAACTAAGAATGCAAGATAAGGATAAGAAAATAAATAAGGTTGACCACAAATGATAAAATGTGCAAAAAATAATGAGGACAGGAGTGCCCATAAGGGGCAAAAACTTTTGGGCACTAGTGTCCTGAGACCACAAATGACTGATGTGACAAAACAGATAAACATGGATCCATGTGACTTGACCAGAAGTGAATGCATAATTGAGAAGTGTAGAAGAGAGTCACAATAGAAATCAATCAAAGAATGTACAAGGACAAGGGAAAGTGTCACCAATGTGTACTTTTCTTACTTAAGATCCATGCATATAAAAACATACCAATGGCATAGTAAAGTGGTGATACGTGCATAATTTTGTGTCTACATTTTCCCCCTTAGCTATTTTAATGAAATCAAAGTAGTGTAAAGGAAGTAAGAAACATACTTGTATAGGGTCTAGAGAAGCCATGTTGTAGAGTTCGCATAGAACATAAAAACTTGTAGCATGGAAAACCATAGATCAACGTTTTGAACCATGTGGTGTAAGAGGAGATAACAAACCATCATAAGGAGAAACTTGGAGAAATAGTTGTGATAATGTTAGAGATTTCAAATTGTTGTCAAAGGTGATAGAAAAGGTAGGGAGTGATCAATTCCCAACTTGATTTATTGATAATTGAAGGATTTGGGTGTCCTGCCACCAAAATAAGAGTGTTAGGGAGAGGTATATTTTTTCCTCCTTCCATGATGCTTCCTAAAAAGTTCCAACCATTAAAGACGGATAAGGACTAGTTTGTTACCATTTTGTTTCGATTGAAATTCATTTGTTCTGATTTAAGAACCCATATAGGAGCAATACAAGAAAGGTAATGACGTCTCATTTCCCCCACTCCTACAGTGACGGTGTTCTGATTTGAATAGTATTATATGGATTCCAAGTTAGGTCATCTGGAAGTGATAATGACGTAATGGGGCTCCTAATTTAGGTCATCTAGAAGTGATAGTAAGTAGGATTATTACATTGATTTATTGATTTAAATGATAGGAGTTTCTTGAATAGGACGTATTTGGAGGATTACTCATGGAGAAATTTTATTTTTCCCCCAAAGTAGGTCATTTGGGGGAACGAATTTAGTATATCAAGAGTATTTGATTAACATATAAATAAACGTAACTACATTTGAATTGAGATCAAAGAAAAATGTGATAGTAATGTATTAAGAGTGTTGATTGATTGTGGTGTATCCTAAGAGGAATTATAAGATGATCTCGATTATATGCCCCCTTTTGGCAAAGGGTAGGGGTGGATAAACAAGCATTTAGCCGAAAGCAATAATGTTAAGGGTTGTAATAGTAATTGAGAGATAATATAGGAGATATAGTAATGTTGATAAATCATGCGTTGATATTGAATATGGTGTATGGAGGAATTAAATATAGAGTGTTTATAATTGTATAGTACGGTGCTAGAGGGAGTCATGATCCAAATGCAGTAAACAAGGAGAAAAATAGAGTAATGAGACTCAAGATATGAGTTGAACAATGTGCTTGTAATAATGGTAGGAAATATATGACTATAATGTAGGGTAGAATTGAATTACTATAGATAGTAAAGTGAAAAAAGTGAATACTAATTTCATTTTTATCGAGACCGAGTGTGATTTAAGCTACGAGTTACTGAGGATTCCACATGTTAGGGGGCTATTCAAATGAGATTCGAGAGGGTGATGACGATTATGGCTACGCAGATGACCGAGGAGATGGTATGTATGGTTAAATTTGGAATTTTTTATCAAATTTGTCTAGTTTTAGCATTTGTAACAAAATTTGAGCTTTTGTAAAATTGAGCATTTATGACCTATACTGAGAAAAGGATAGGGTATTTTTGTCCTTCACGACACTAAGACCCGATTCCAGGCACTAATGACCTATATGATAGGGCGATAGTGTCAGCTCTTGAGTGTTAGAATCAAGGAACTAGTTTTTGGTAATATTTTAGTAATTTAGTGTAGTTTAACCTTCTCATGATTGATTTTTAAACATTGATGCGTGCTAATACCATGTTTTGCTTCATGTTTGTGTTGTGTAGAGAGGTATACACTCAAGGGAGTTCCACATAGGGCATCATTTGAATACATTGTTAGGTTTGGGATTGACCAATGATGAGTGGGATATATTAGACCGTGCCAACTTACGACACATCGCTAGATTGGGGGAGGTACCCCATAATATGTCATTTTGAGAGATGGTGTGTGGATACATGTACATTTTGGTTAATGGGAGAGATGATGGTGATATTAGAGGATGTATATAGGATTTTTGGTTTCCGGTAGTCAGAGAGAGTACAGATTATGGTAGTGGTAGATGCCCATGGCCATATGAGTGCAAGCACAATAGTATTTTATAGGGTATCATGTGCATGGACAAACATATATCAGTTTGTATGCCATTATGAGATCTACGGGGTTCCATAGTTGCAGAAATTTATTGAAGTTATATTAGCTTCTTTAGTTGTTGTGGAGGGTGGTGGGGTTGGCATTCTATATAGGATGCATGAGATATGTCGGAGTATAGAGGAGCATGGTACTAGATATGCATGGGCACAATGTGTATTGGCCCATTTATATAAGGATTTGTATCGATTCACACAAGAGGATCATGGTGGTGGAGTAGGAGCTACCACTTTATTACATGTCTGGTCATATGAGCATATAGATATAGTGAGGCCACTTAGTGGACCACATGATGATTAGGCTCAGGCGAGAGATTTTGTAACGAGGTGGGTGGGGACCCAAAGTAGGAGGATGGACATGACCACATATAGGTCAATGTTAGATTAGATGGGCCCCTGAGGCCATTATATGGAGGTTGTATAGAGATTATGGAGGATGTGGAGGAAAATGTTGAGTTACGGTGTATTCGGCACACCATGTGGTTAGAGGATCGGTTTATAGGGGTGACAGAGATATTCCGGGGTGAGCGGGTATCTCGAAGTTTGGGATGGCTTAGAATGTGCCCCTAGAGCCATATGTATGGTGTCAATCTACTAGGGCTGTGAGATGACCAGGATGGAGACCAAGTCCCAAATGAGCATAGCTAGTGCCCCTGAGTCCAAGTGAGGTAGATTTGATCATAGGGTCATTACAAGTGGATGGTGTGGGGTATACAAAGGTGTATAGGCAGTGGTGGGTGACACATTGATGGGTGTTTTTATTTCTAGTGGTGGTGGATATAGTAGGTGGAGGATTCATGGGCCAGAACACTGCTCTCGGAGGTAGACGATGTAAAGCAGAAGCAGCACGAACATAGTGTAAGTATCGTACATTGTGATATGCTTATTTGTTAATTAGGTTTATGGTTATGAAGATGTGTAGTTGTTAATATGAGGTGTTTGTTATGTGGTTGCAGGCGATGCTTATTGGATGTTGATCATGGATACCTCCATATGCATGTTGACTCATAACGTGCCCCAGATGTACTCGTAGGTGGAGGGATGCTAGAGTGAATGGATGTGATCATAGAAAATCATGCCCATTTGTTTGAGTTGGTGTATATAACAGCTACCACATGTACAATGTTATTGAGTGAGTGGAACGAGGCTTGTACAGAGATGGAGTGGGTGAGATAGGCTATGGGAGGGGGTGGTCTAGCTCAATATGTGTTTGCATGTTATATAGAGCTATATGGCTAGTTTGTAGATCAAGTGGCTAAGAATGTTGTGTTGTGGAGCCAGGTAGAGAGGTATAGGGTCCGAGATCGATGGTGTAGGATCAACGGTGAATCTTCTAGTTCTAGAGCTCTCACGATTAGAGATAGTGATAGTGAGGAGGAGATATGATGTATTATATAGTATGTATTTAAGGCATGGGGGCTTGCCCCCAACAATTTTATTTTATAACTTTGATTTTGGATGATATATATATACATACATGTGTTGATGTCATATTTGTTGTTGATGTTCATTGTATATTATGCGATGATTGTGATTTGCATTTGGTAGTGATTGTATAGTTTTTTTGGATTCTATATGCATTGTTGGTATGGTTGAATTAATAGATAACGTTAATTGTTGAAATTCATGTTGATGCGTAAAGAAATGGTTGGTGAGGAATTGAATAGGAATTACATATGAATAACAATGAATAGTAGTATAGCATGTGTGTGTGTGTGTGTGTATATATATATATATATATATATATATATAAATAATGCAAGACATGGTAATGAGTAATAAATAGATATAAATGGTTAGGTGACTAGATGATTATATAGGAGTGTAAGATGATAAAATAATGATGCAATGAGAATCATGTGATAATGAGATGTGTAACATCAATAGATAATCAAATGTGATGTGGGTGGAGAGAAAAGGATGATTTCCCCCAGTGTGAGAGTAAGGTTCATTTAAGTCCCTCAACAATCATGTATGAACCTATAGAACACGAGTGTGTCATCGGGTAATGATATGGGAATGTGAATCATCTACCATAGGAAGAGGGCTCAGAATACCCCATTAGGAGCATGTGGCGTGAGATCATGTGAGTAGGAACCAAATTGGATGTTGGAGGAAATCGTGCCAATAGTGGGAAGTGTGATGGTGGGAGATGTGGAAGTGGGCTACTTAGGAAGCCAATGTGGGGTGATGACAACAAGGGTTGGTTGAGAGGATGTGGAAGAGGGTGGGATAGCCAAAGGAGGTGGATGAAGGATAACCTTAGGAGGAGGACGAAGAATGACCTTAGGAGGTGGTGAATGAGACAAACTAATAATTATAAAGGCTTTCCTACGTGGAGTAGAGAGAGAGTGTGTTGACATGTGGTCCTATAGGTGTTTTCATTAATGAAAAACCACATTAATGACAAAGTGGATGATGAAGTAAGGTCATAAAATATTTTGGATGGTCTTGACATGATGGTTGAGATGTGTTCATGATGATACGAGAGAGATTCAATGAGGATTGTTTTCTGCAAGCCCATTCAGTGCCTTGGTGATGTTGTATGATTGTACGAGCTTATTTGTTGCTTGAGAAGCATGTTGGCATGATGGATATTAGGTTTGGATATTTCTTGAACACTCACATCAGTTGCAAGGTGTAGATACAAGTGATTGACTATGTTTCAGGTGCTCATTTGGAGCGGGATGGATGTTAGAAGGTATGAGATTGAGATATAGAGCCATATGATCTCATTGATGCATGTATGCAAGTGTATCATGGTGTACTAGGTATGTTTGGGTCATTTTTAGTTCTTTCATGATGTGATATAGTGTTCTTTCAGTTGACCATAGCTTCTACACTACAAAACCCTAAGGGGTTGTTATGCAAGTCTTAGTGTTCGGAGATATTTAGAGATGATGATGACTTTATGATTATTGGAGAAGTTATTATGATGTGTCATGGTGCCTTGAGAAAAATTTCATGATGTTAGGATGTGAATTTTTCAATATATGTCAATTTTGGTGAGACAGGGTCAAGAACTAGTGCATTTCTAGCTCGAAATGGAACTTCTGATGCTCACCCTGAATTGTGTGCTTTGCATGGGACCTTGTATCTTTTAGGTATGTTTCTACATTGATTCTAGAAGGTTTCACAAAAATAATGAGGCCATTTCATCATCACATTTTTATGAACAAATGTTTTTATTGATCAAGTGGGTTGTTGGGGCCCATTCCCATTACAAAGTTGGGCCAAAATACCCCAGAGAATTACCAAACAAAGTTGGGATTTATTCTCCCTATAAGTTCCAAATCAATCCAACACATAACTAGGTAAAACAAACAATACACATGACTAGGTAAAACATAACAAAGGTGTCCTGACCGAAGTTAATTCCCACCCTGGGATGGGAAATAATCCTCGATACTACACATACGATCTTTTTACGTTTCCTCTTCTTCACCTCATGCCACTTGCCAGTGTCGACGAAAAAATTATTATGATATTTCTAGGATTTCTAGGGACTTCCATATTATCAGGCAAAGAATATTGATCTAAATCTGATTTGTCAGATGTGTGTCCTCTTTTCGTTCCTCCAACTATCGCAACATTCTCCCATTTTCCCATTTTTGAATCCCTTTGCTCATTTTTTGTTGTTTTTGTTGTCTTATGCTCGATGCCCTCCTTGAATTTCGAGCGTGGACACCAAATCCAAATTCATATAGCCCTATCCACTAGAAGTAGTCAAACTACTCTTTTTAGCAACATTTTTATTTAGAGGACAAGAAGCTTGCTTGAGATGTCCTGGATTTTTGCAGGATCTGCACCTAAAGGCGGTATTTTCATATTCTAACACCTGTGAATGCTGAAATTTTCCAAATTTTAACAATATATGATATGTAAACCCTTTACTCAGATCAATTTCAACACAAATGCGAGCATAAGTGCATAGCCCTGAGTGAGTTCTCTCCAAATCTTCTTTAATAAACTTGCCCAAAACATTGCCAATATCATCCAGGGCATACCATAGATGTAGAGGAAGGTTAGGAAGCCTCACCCAAACCGATGTTTTGGTAACCAAATGGGTATTCAGATCAAATTCTAGAAACCATGGAGTCAAATACAAACCGGCATTACCCCAGAACCAAGGTCCTTCAGATAGGCAACGCTGATAATCCTCTATTTCTCTAAAATGCACAATAAAAAAACCCCTGGAACATAGAGATATTTCACACTTGTTGGATAATTTTTCAAAGATCCATTGGTATAAGGTGGTAGAGGAAGGCCATAGGCCATTGAAGTGCCCGATCACAAGCATCCCAAGATAGAGTCTGATAGTATTCCTCCACCTCGGGTTTTTGATCTCTAAAGTTGGGATTTCTTCTGCCAAATCGACCAGGTATGCCTAGTTCCATGAAGTATTGCCACTATAATTTCCTAGGATATCTTTCAATGAATTTGACTTATAGGGATGATACATACCCTAACCCAGAAGCACCAACCCTTGCTTTCTTAAGCGCTCTCTCTGTTTTCCCACAAGTATATCCACATCCTTTGTCAAAATTATGTGTGGAGGAAGGATAGGGTTTGAAACTCACTCATCATTCTCCCTTTCCTAGCCTCCCTGCAGTCCACCACTCGTCATTTGATCCCTAGGAACAATGGTGAGTCCTACACGATGATCTGTTGATGCCCCCTGTCGTGATGTGTTTTCCTCGCTTTGAACTAATTTCGATTTCACCTTTTTCACATATTTTTGGTATTCACTACCATTTTGCCTATTTTATGAATAAATGTTAATAAGGCAAACAAATTTTTATGAGTTTGAAACCCTAGCTTGAAAGAGATATGGAATGTTAGAACTATAATATTAAGTGTACCATAATATTTAGTTTATATTTAAATAATATAGAATAACTTATATTTTTATTATTTAAATATAAACTTTATATTATGTGATTGGTTAATTTAATTAACTAATAAATTAAATTGGGGTGTGACCAGTCACTTAATAAGGTCATAACCCTTTAGGTTATTTAAATATGACCATAGGCCATATTCGAGATATATCGTGTGAATCGGGTGATCTGGTAAAAACATGGAGTAGAAGTGAGGAGGAGTTACTCACTGGTTGTGTACAAATTTTCTCGAATAATGGATTAATTATTATGTGCTTTTTACCAATTTAGGGATTTTCCACATTACATCTTGTGTCACTTTGTGTATTTTATTTTATCTTGTTATTTAGTTTTACTATGATATGCACATTTACATTTCTATATATTAATTAATGATTATTCCACCCCTCATCCTGTCATGGAAGAATTGCTTCCTAGTGCATGGATTATGATTGTAACATGTAGAAGACTCCTCCATTTTTATAGAAAGGTATTGTAGAGGTCATGGTGATGAGTGGGCCCCACTCAAACAAGTTAGTTTCTAAAGAAGATTGTTTTGGGACAAGGTTTTCCAAAGGAGTTGCTAGGCTAAATTGGCATTGTGGGATGTATGTGAGTTGATAGTTATGTTCAAAGAGGTTTCAGGACATTTTATGCAATTACATGATTAAATGAGCTCCATTCAGGTTGACTAGTCAAAGGGTAGTTTTGAGGCCATAAAAAGAAGTCTTTAGCCAAATGGGCATAACAGGAGTTACAGGAGGAGTTTGGAGGTGATTCAAGTTGTGTTGGAAAGAGGATTCAAATATATTTCTAGTGATATAATTTTTTTCCCATGATGATGAGTTTTCTAAGGTTTCTAGGTCAATTTTTGGACAAGAAGATTTTTTCCAAAGTGCGAGACAGACAAGATCTCTTTGAATGTTTTGAGTTGTTTCAAGCATGAGATGGATTAGGTTATGCTTAAAATCACCTAGAGAGTTAAAAGGGATTAATTTTGAATCCAATGAATACATTTTGAGGTCTTTAATTTTCCTAGAAAGGTGTTAACCAACTGATCTTTGAAAATAAATTTTTGGGCAGGATGATTTGGTGAAGACAAAAGTGGTTGTGGTTTGCACAAGCGTTTGATTCAAGAATTATAACTTGATTAGAAGTGTTATATAGGTTTTGTAATTTCCATCAATTTGTTTTAGTTATTTTTTAAGTGATATATTGGCATAAAGGAGTTTCCAGGGTCCTTAAGGGTGTAGGAAACAATAGTTTTGAGAAGAACAAAGAGCAATGGTCCCATTAAATGAAATAATCTTATTGGTTGAGATAAATTGTGACCATGTATGATGTTTAAATTATAATTTAAACATGTATGGATATTTATGGGTCATGAATAATTATGGTTTTATGTTAGGCATTTTTTCCCTTTGTGCACATGGAGATTTGACTCTTTTTAGAGCAAGTAATGATGTTTTTGGGTAATCCCACCTACTTGGGTCACTTGTGACTATTATGATTTGAATTTGGAATGTTTTTCTAATTCATGGGTCAGGTCAAAGGAGGTAAAAAGTTTTTGTTTGAATTTGAAATGTAAAGGATCTTATAAAAGCATTGTTTTGGGTGTTTTTGGAGCTAGTTGTGTGTGTGCGAAGTGCGACCTAGGTGAAGTTGTTTTTCGAGGCATGTGAGCATGAAATGAGATCAGATCGGGTGTGTGACAAGTCAAAAATATCAACAATCATGTTTTCAAGTGTTTTAAGGCTTGAGAAGTGAAAGAAGAGCTAGTTTGTGAAGGATTGGACACCTAGGGTTTGAATGAGACTTTGAAGAAGTGTGAGCATAACCATTAGCATCTATCGGTTGTGGCAGCAATAAATCAAAGATCATATTAGCATAAGTTGGTTGTGTGGGTGCTTGATTATCTTGGGGGGTTATATCCTCCTTGTGGAGTTGGTGCTTCACAAAATTAGGGGTTTGTGCCTTACAAAATTTAAAACATATCAATATAAGGATTGTTTTTCATTGGGTTTTCTTCCCCTTGAGGATTTCCCACTTATATCTTGTGTTGATATCTTGATTATAGTTTCTTGCACATGTGATGATTGATTGTATGTGCACACACACACACACACACGCCACACACACACACACACACACACACACACACACACACACACACACACACATGGTTGAATGTTTGTGAGTATATGAATAAGAAAATTTGAAATCTGAATTTAAAGTTTTGTAGGTGATTCACCCCCTCTCAATCCATTGTGCTCCTAACAAAGAGTGATCACAAGAACGGGTGTGGAAGGAAATAACACCCTTATCTTCTAAATGTTGGAGTCTATCCCGAAGAGTGTAACAATCATTTTCATCGTGGTCATAAATACGGTAAAAATTGTAAAAGGGCGTCACGATTGTGGTGCGATGATGGGGGTGATGTTAGTTGGAAGGTAAGCGAATCGACACTTATCAATTAAAGTACGTATGACATCATGTTATTTAACATCATGGGAGAAGCATAATGGTTCATGGATGGAAGGTGGGGAAGATCTAGGTAGATGTCGACACTGTTAGTGGAGGGTAGGATGCCTATGTGGAGGAGGAGATGGTGGTCGTGAAGGGGGTGCAATGGGTGGTAAAGGAGATGTTTTTGTAGGTGGTGGAAGAGTAGAAGAAGTAGAAGTAGGTGTTATAACATGATCCACAATTAAGTCTTTTTATAAATCAATAACCTTATAGCAAAGAAGAGTAAAGGAATCACATGTATCATATAACTTTTCTTTTAAAGGAGGAATTAAGCCATAACAAAAGATATATTGCATTTCTAGATCAATAGGCTGAAAAATTAAATGGTGCATGTAAGAATTAAATTGTAAAATATAATCTAAAATTGGTTTTCTTTCCCTGATGCAAAGAAGGTAAATGCTCATATGTAAATTTAGGCCCATTATTAGAAATAAATCATCTAAGGAATGCATCCTCCATATCATAATAAGTCCTAATATATCCTCTAGGTAAACGAGTATACCACTGAAGAGAAACATCCACTAGACTATGACTAAAAGTTTTTAACAACAATCGATCATTGGAAAATGAAGCCATGGCTAATCGAAAAGCTTTAAGATGTAAATAAGGATTTCTGTGCCATCGAAACATGAGAAGGTAGGCATAATGAAACCCTTGGGGAAAATAGAATTGTGAATCTTCTTAGGAATGGGATTTTTGGGAAGGGTATTATTGTCAATGAAGCATAATAGGCTCTGATCTCTAGGGTAAGGGTATGGACTTTGCTTTATAAATCACCAATGACATGCATGAGGGAAAGGATATCTTGTAAGGAATGGTTTGGGTAGTAAGAGGCACATTGAGGGGTTGAATTTTGCCATTATGAGTGATCATGGGGACTTGAGGAGAGGGATGGGATGTAGAAGGAGGGGATGTATGTGAAGGATCTAAAGGTGTAGTAAGTGGGGATTCAATGGGTGTATGATCAACATGAATAATAGGATTTGCACTAAGATTATCAAGTAACTTCAACATGGAAATATTTGGAAAAAAATTCAAAAATAGAAGAAGTATGAGGTATAGATTCACATTCAAAAATTTTAATGCAAGAAACATCGTTATTAACATGTGCATTATCATTATCATAATCAGAGTCATTATCATCCATATTTTCGCAAGCAAGCAAAAGAATTTCATGAAGACAAGTATCAGTATGTAAAGAATCTACACTAATGCTATCATTTACCATAGTATAAGGGGAAGAGGATGGAGCATCATTCATGTCTGCAGTGGATGGGGGAGAATATTTGTCAAGAATTTGAATAGGGGAGATAAAGCAAGAATTAGAACTTGAGAGATTATCAGGAATATATGTTTGGAATGTAAGGAGTTGTTGGATGACATGTGGATCATATTGGGCATTTTGTATGAGAGCCTGAAATTGATTCTTTGCTAGGATTGGAAAAAATTGGTTGCATGCCCATGAAGGTCATAAGGTGATCTAGGGATGGGTACCTTTTATTATCCATGATGGAGTTATATCCTAGGGAAAGGAGTTCGAGTAAGGATCGATTTCACCAAATGATTTAATATAAATTGAATTAAACCTTAAATTCAATGTAACGCACTGTAACTAATGATATTTAGATGATAAAACACATTAATATACAAGCAATGAGAATTCAAAAATGTAAAAACCCTAAGTACACAAGAGAGGAATGATGACTTAACTATTTCGGAGTGATCTAGAAGTGATTGCAACTATCTGAATGTTGGATTTGGCTGAAAACAATGCCATAATTGCTCACAGAGATTTCTAGGACTCAAAATTGTGTTGGATGAGAAGATCCTAGGGGGGAGGACAAGAGCGCTAAACACTTTGGTGAGTTTTATGAGCACTAGTGACTACTTGAATATTCATGATTTGATTTGTTTTTGGGTTGAAAGTTCTTCACTCCAATGTCTACTTTGTCACTCTGGTTCGGTTGTTAAGGTTTTGATAGCTTTGACTGTAACCTACAAAAAAACCCCTAGATATCTGCATAAGCTCACAAACACATGAGATCTGAATAAAATATGTAATATGTGAAGTTAGAATAACCCTGGTGGTCACCCGATGAGTGAACTTAGTACCGAGCATTGCACTACATTTTAGACTCCATGTAGTTCTTTGTGCTTGTGTGTGAAATGGTGTCCCTAGGTTTTCCCTCATGCCAATGACACCAAGATAATGAGTTATAGCTAGCTTTGATGCAAATGTGTGATATGGAATTCAACACTTCCCTTCCTATGCAGTGTATGTAGCCCAAAATGTAGTCCCTTTAAGTAATAGTAATAGTATTTAGATGTGATAGTCCCTCTTGATTTGCAGTTGTAGACAAAAATCACGCACATATTACTATTTTACTATAATGCCAAGTATGTTATTATATGCATGGATCTTAAGTAAGAAAATTATTCACTGGTGACACACTCCCTAGTCCATCCACTTGATTTGATTGTTTCTATTGTATTTATCTCTCACAACTATCAATTTTGTACCTAGTTCTAGTCAAGTCACAAGAATCCTTGTCTGTGATCTTTTCACATTTGTTGTCATTTATCCCAAGACACTAGTGCCCATTTTGGACACTAGCACTCCTATCCATTCTAGGTGCTCCTATCCTCTTTTTTCTTTTCACTTATTTTGACATTTGTGGTCGGTGTTTTTAGTTTTTTTATCTTTATCTTGAAGTCATAGTCAAGCATGTCGTGTCGTAGTTTCAAAATTAAAACAAGAGATCCATATACACAACATACACTATATTATTCTGCAAACAATTCTAAGGGGAAATATTATCTACATACTATCACCACCATTAAAGGGACTGTATTTTTGGGATGCATACTCTACATACACTGCATAGAAAAGGGAAAGTGTTGAATTCCATTTCACACATTTGCATTTTATCTACCCATAGACCACTATATTGATGCCATTGGCGCGATGGAAACCTAAGGAATCTATTTCACACACAAGCACAAAGAACTACATGGAGTCTGGAAAGCACTCGGTCATAATTTCACTCTTTAGGTGACCACCAGGGTCAATATAGCTTCACATATTGCATATTTCATTCCAATTTGGCATGTTTTGTGAGCTTGTGCAGGTAGCTAGGGTTTGTTTTGCAAGTTAATATTACCCTCAATGATCAAAGTGTGAATAACAGGTGATCAATAGTGAATAAGTGCAATACCCTAGCGACATAGAAGAAAGCAAATTCTGAGCATTTTTTGTAGTCATCAACAATGAAGTGGTGTTTGGCGCCCAGTGCCCATGTCCAACTCTGTTAGTAAGTTCCATAATTAATACTGAGCATTTTTATACTCTTCCTAGCCTATTCATCAATTTTTCTAGTTTATATATGTTCCAGGATAAGCGTAAATCATATAAGTCTCTTATCTCTCCTATTTTCTTACAAGGTTGCATCATTAGAGTGTTTAGTATTTGTATTCTATTGTATTTTATCATATTAGTGACTCTAAAATTAGATTTAATATTTCTATTTTTATTAAATCATTTGGTGAACCCCTCTCTTGTTCAAACTCCTTTCCCTAGGATCCCCAAAACCCTCATGGCTAAAAATAGATCCTCTTTTCCCAAGCAAGCTATGGATCATATTAGTGTGCAACCTATCCTTGATGTTCTTTATAGAAGTTGAGCTTATTACTCTTTATCACCATGCTCAATGTGATTCTGATATCCTCCAACAACTTTTTTCTTTCAAAAACACCATTCCCACTAATTTTCATAACTCTAGCATTTGCATAGTCTCGCAGACCAAAACTTCACTTCATGTTTTCCTTGTTCTTCCATAGTCACCCATGTTGCTCCACCTTCTTCTACTCCTACTATAGCACATGATAACACTATTATAGATTCTTTGTTGGTATTTCTTGTGAAAATGTAGATACAAATAATGTTACTTCTAATGTTGAAAATATACATGTGCATGATGTTATTTCTACTAGTAGTCAAGATGAATGCAAAGTTGTATATCCTACTCTTCCTACTTCTGAAAATGTTTCTAATGAATGCAATGATAAATCTCATGTTACTTCTCCTACTACTTCTCTATATGCTGATGATACTCTTGATGAACTACTTGCATGTGAAAATATGTCTGATAGTGATGTAGGCTATGCTTTTGATCATGAACTTGTTAGTAATGATGTTCCTTCTCTTCCGATTGCTTGAATGTGAATTTAGTACTCCTCTTTCTTCTCTTTCTAAAGTTGTTGCACATGATGATTCTACTCCTGCTACTAGTACACCTCTTATCATATCTTCGATTCTACTTCTAGCATTTCCATTGATATTCCATGTTCTTCTCCTCCTCTTCCACCTCTTTCTTCTTCTTCTACAAATGCTATTCATGATGATTCTACTATTCCTACTAGTACACCTCTTATTATTTCTTTTGCATCTACATCTAGCATTCCCATAAAGCCTTCATGTTCATCTCCTCCTTCCACATCCACTTCTTCTTCTCAATTTCCCATGATCACTCACAATGGAAAACTTCAACCTCTCAATGTGCCTCTCGATCCTTCTAACATTTGCTCACATGATATTATATCTCTCATGCATGTTTTTGGTAATTTGCAAGTTTGTTTGGCCCCAAAATTCCATTCTTTTGAAGTCAAGTTTTGAAATTTTGAGTTTGTTCCTTGGAGTATTGGATCACGTCAAGCCTAGCAGTGTTTGCATTTTTCCCATTCATGGAGAAAATTTGAAATTCGGGCATAATGGTGAAGTTTTTCCCTTCTTTTTATTTCTTCCCGTAGTCGGGAATGACAATCGTATCGTCCCCGTTAATTTTTGCCCCATAATCCATGGGTAGTACATGGGCATCTCTGATTAGATGCGGTTTGGCCTTGTTTCAAGCATTAACAGAAGCCTCCATGTGTCCAAATGACGCAACTTTAGGGGCAAGGTCCAAGGGACAATCCTCAAATAGGCACAGGCTTTCCACGTGTCCTAGGTACAAAATGAAGGCAAAACAAGCTAAAATCATCTAAGTATGGAAGGCTCAAGTGAACGATGCCACGTGCCTCATCGGCACAACTTCAAGAGTCGAAGCTAGGGGCAATTCTCAAATGTGTGCCAATCCTCCACATGTCCCGGGTCCAAAAAGAGGAAGAGCCAATCGTTGAAATTGACTAAGTATGAGTGGGTCGGCGGGAGCCTCCATGTGCCTCAATGACACAATTTCAAAAGTGAGACCAAAAGGCCAATCTCCAAATGAGCACCAGCTCGCCACGTCAGGACCGATGGAAGGAGACACACGTCAGCACGACGTAATTTCAGGAGGTGTTTCCAAAGTGGAAAATCAAATGAGTGCCAACTCGCCACGTGGTCAAAGTCAATAGAGAGACAAAGTTGGCCGTTGAAAATTCCAAGACCGGTGAAAGGAGACACGCGTCAGCTCAGCATAGTTTTAAGAGGCATTTCCAAAATAGAAACTCAAATGAGTGTCAACCCTGCAGGTTTCTAGGGGTCAACATAAGTCAAGTAGGAAATTGGCCCAAATCGGCTAAGTAAAGAGGAACCGGCAAAACTCTCCATGTGTCACCAAGCAGCGGCTTCAAAGGAACCAAATGAAAAAGGTGCCCGCAGGCCCGCTCTAATCAATTCCTTCCACATGGGCGGCCCAAATTTAAAGTTGTAAAAGCAAATCGAATGGCCCATATTTTAACTGGCAAAATAATGTAACGGTCGTATATTTGAACTTGGTTTTTCCACCATTAACGTTTCTTTGTGAATAAAGAATTCAAAAGGGCACTAATGGTTTGAAGAAGTTATAAGCATCTGTTTCTTGCTTTCTCGAGGAAGTTGTAACCATCTCTTGTGAGCTATATCATGAGCTTTCAAAGCCATTGTCCAGGTTGGAATTTTGATATTCTAGAACTATAATTTCGGATTGGAAGAAATCAATACAAAGGTTTTCCCCTTTTTCCTCTATTTTATTTTCCTTCTTGCTTTGATCTATGAATCATTTAATCATGGCATGCTTAGAAACTTTGTGTTCTAGTTTATACAATCTCAAGAACTTTGAGTCTCATGGATTGTGCCCGTTATAAACGTGAATGGTTCTATTCTATATCTCATTTGCTCAATACATATAAGGGTCTTCTCTGCCATCTCTTTTCCCTGAAAGTATTGTCTTATTCGACTCCTTCCTCTCTTCAAGTCCTCTATCCTCATGTATTGATAACTTTCCAGGCATAAAACACATTTCAAGATGTCGGGAAACCACCATTGAATGAAAGATTGTGTATTTGTACATAGGTTTTACCCCTACTTTCAATAAGGGAACCTCTCCCATTAAAGAGGAGGGACTTGCTTGTCCCTTGACCATGGTTTCATTCCAAGTGCAAATATTAAACCCAACGAGTTTTTGGTGACTCGCTGGGGATTTGTTCAACAAATTTTCTTTCAAAAAAGAACAACTAATTTGATCATTTCTTTGATCTGGTGAATCTAAGATACACTCATGGTAGAAGGGCTCTTGGAATTGAAGATCCCCAATTTCAACTCCTGGATCAACAAGGTTTTCAACTTCCTCCAATAGGAAGAAATAGAAGAGCTTGTTCCACAAGCATGCCTCGTGTTGAAGACAAAGCTTCTGGTAGTAGCATTCCTTAAGCATAACTTAGCCCTAATCTTTGTGCCCTAATTCTTGCTGGTGTTTTAGTTCCACTTCAAGAAATCTTTCCAATGATGGTAGCACCTCGGCCTTGGGGACAAAGAGTTGTGCCTCTGGCTCTTCCTCAACCATTGCATGAGTTACCTAGGGGTAACAAGAAGAATTTTCTCAAATTTAGAGGTGATGGCAAAGTGCACCCTGATGAACACATTGTAGCCTTCATTATTGCATGTGGGGTCATTGGATTTGAACATGAGGATGTCTCTGTTAGGTTGTTTCTAGAGACCTTGCAAAACAATGTTGTAGATTGGTTTTACCATCTTCCTGTTGGTACCATCATTGATTGGACTACTATAAGGATTGAATTTGAGCAACGTTTCAAACTGTGGAAGATGTGCATGCTTTGCTAGCTCATATTTCTCAAATCAAGAAAGAACCACATGAGCCTATGAGAGAATTTGTGGCCAAGTTTAACAAGTTGATTAACAAGAATTCAGTAAATACTAGGCCTATTGATCAGATTCAGAAGTGTTTCTTCTTGAATGCTCAATTTCGAAAGTAAGCTATGCCCTGAGGAGAGAAAATCTTGCAACTTTGGATGTTGATCAGAGATTGGTTGTTAGTGTGGAAGATGACTTGATCATGTCTAGCAAGCTGAAAAGGGAGTTTTTTAATCCAAAGGATCTTCTTCTTCCTCTCCTCCTAGAGTTAATGCAAATCATTTGGTGCAAAAGTTGGTAATGACCTCATTGCCATCAAGAAACAATTGGCTCAGCATGCTCCATATCAAGATGTTCCAAGGAAGAAATTTCAACCTAGGAACCACTTGCCCTCTTCTCAAACTAGGTTGGCCATTAAAGGTCCACCCCTCAAGGTGCTTGTTAATGCTACTTGTGAGGTTCTTGAGCCTAATGATGAGGAAGAAAATGGGCTCTATGATGAACAAGAAGAGGAAGCTGATGAAGAACTAGAGGATCTTGGTGGTTCTCAAGTTCATTTCCTCACCACTAAAAGTATGGATGATGAAGATGATTATGATGATGTAGTGGCTGACATGAATAATGATTCATATGTTGTTATGACCCGGGAGCAGACCAACAAAAAGGAAAAAGTGGTGCAACCTACAAAAATATCCAAGGAGTACCCCACCACCATCCCAATGATTGCAAGAAGAGGAGATCCTATTCCTACTACTTCCACCCAAAAGGTAAGCTTTGCTAGTCCTTCTCCCTCTACTTCTACTTCTGGGAATTCTTGTCCAACAAATAATAAAGCTAATAGATTAAAAGCTCATCCTTCTCCTAGTAGTGATTCCCCATCCACATCTAGATCTTTTGACATTATAGACCATCTTAAAAAGACCAAGATTCAGATTTTTGAGGCAGAGTTCTATCAAACCCATCCTAAAGCCTTTGCCAAAATGGTTAACTTTGTAAATTCTAAATCTAAAACCCTAGCCCATTCTTCTAAAGGACTTTTTCCCACTCCCTCTTCCTCACCTCAATCAAGCCTTGTGGCTGTAGTCACTTCCCTAATGAGAAAATTGAACCATTCTATGTGACCCTTCTCATAGCTGGCCATAAACTCAATAACTGTGTCATAGATTCAGGAGCATCAGATAACGTAATGCCTGCAAAGGTAGCCCATGCTTTGGGTCTGAACTAACACGTACCTTTGGTTCCTGTTATTCCATGGAGAGTAAGAAAGTACCTTTGGTTGGTATAATTAAAGATGCACAAGTAGCTTTTGCTACTTTCCCAGAGAAAAGGGTCTTAGCCACCATTTTGGTAGCTGATATTCCTCCTTCATATGGGATGTTGCTGAGTAGAAATTTTTGTAAGGAGGTAGGAGGGGAAATCCAAATGGATTGGTCACATGCCTTGATCCCTGTCAATGGGAAGATGAAGAAGTTGCTTCTGAGAAACAAGTAGAGTATATTGTGCAAAAGATAGATGATCCTAAAGCACAAATACTATGCAGACATTGGGCATGAGAACTACATGATCATGTCACAAGAGGAGACAAGTTTGTTAAAGGGAGTGTTGCTTGATCCTAATGGTGTTTAGACTTTGGAGTTTGATGGGAGTTTCTCTTCAGCTGGTTTTGGAGCTGGTGTAGTGCTCATTTCTCCTGGGGGTAAGGTTCATCCTTTCTTCTTCAAATTTTAGTTTGAAAATACTAATAATACTTTGAGTATGAGGCCCTTATTCTTGGATTGAGCATGGTGAAGGAGATGGGAGTGAAGAACCTTGTTGCTCATGGAGATGCAGAGCTAATTGTAAAACAAGTTAGAGACCTTTATCAGGTAAAGAATAGAAGGTTGAAGCACTATAGGAATATGGCCTAGGATTCCATTGAATTCCTTATTAATTTATCATCTTGATTTCCCTCAAGAGAAATTCACCATTGAGATGATCCATAGACCTAGTGTGTCTGAAAATGTGAATAATTGGCAAGTTTTCAATGATGACCAGCATTTGATTTCTTTCTTGGAGCTCAGAGATAACTTTGATCAATTGTACTTTGAAGGAAGTGACAATCTACCTAGAGAGTGTGTGTCACCAAATGAAGAGTGTGTCAAAGAAGAGATGGATCGAGATGGATACATCAAACTGAAAGGCAACAAAATCCCTAAAGGGCTAGTGATTTTGGAGGATCTTTTTGATAAACATGATAGATATATGAAGTCTAAAGTTTCCTAAGGAGCCCGACAATTTGTTGAGACTGAGAAAGTGAATATTGGGAGTCTTGATGATCCCAAAATGGTCAACATTGGAAAATGTTGCACTCAGGAAGAGAAAAAGAAGGTGGTGAATCTGTTGAAGAGGTATGTTGATGTTTTGGCTTACTCTTATGATGATCTTAAGGCTTTTCAGCCTAAAGAAATGCAACATTTCATTCCTCTTAAGCTTGGGATCAAACCCTTCAAACAGAAGCAAAGGCAATATAATCCAAAGATAGCTGATACAATTTTCCAAGAAATACAAAAGCTTTTAAAGGCTAAGATCATCTTCCCCATCCACCATTCAACGTGGATTGCTAATATAGTGCCTGTTAGGAAGAAGAATGGTGAGATCCGGATTTGTGTGGACTTCAAAAATCTAAATCAGGGTTCTTTGAAGGACAAATACCATCTCCCCATGATGGACCAAGTATTGCAAGTTGTCACATGAGGCTCGGAGAGATGCTATCTATGTTAGATGGATTTTGGGGTACAATCAAGTAGAGGTGAATACTGCGAGATCAACATAAGACCCTTTTTACTATTCCTTGGGGGCACCTTTGCATACAAGAGGATGCCATTTGGTCTCATCAATGTTGGTCCTACTTTCAGAAGGCCATGGACTTGGATTTTGGAAGTTTGAAAGGGAAATGCATTGTTGTGTATTTGGATGACTTGAAAGTGTTTTCTAAAGCAAGAAAAGATCACTTCCAACACCTTGAAACAATATTGCAAAAGTGTAGAGAGCATGGGATTTCTTTAAACCCTAAGAAGTTTATGTTTTGTGTCATAAAAGGAAAGTTGTTGGGATACATTGTTTCAAAGGAAGGGATCAAGATTGATCTCGAGAGAGTTCAAGCCATCCAGTAAATTCCTCTTCCATCAAGTAAGAAAGGTGTCCATTATTTCTTTGGTAAGATCAATTTCCTAAGAAGATTCATCCCCGATTTTACAAAACTTACTATGAGCATTGCTCACATGATGCAAGGGAAGAAAAATTTTAGTTGGTCCTCTAAAGGGAAGAAATCATTTGAGGACATTAAACATGCTATTGCAAAGACTCCAATCTTAGACTGCCTTGAATTTAACAAAGATTTCATTATCTATTGTTATGTCACTGAAAATACCCTAGCTTTTGTGTTAGCCGGAAGAATGTTGAAGATCATGAGCTCCCAATTTCATTAATGATTTATGTCTTAAAAACTCATGAGCTGAAGTACACCATGATGGAGAAACATGCTTTTGCGGTTTGTCAAAGTTGTCAAGCAGTTTAGGTTTTACATCCTTAATTCTCATTCGTGGTGTTAGTGCCTAATACAACAATCAAATTCATTCTTACTCAGCAATAATTTGGAACCAAGAGAGGTAATTGGGTAAAAAGGTGCAAGAGTATGATCTTGACATCAAGCCAACAAAGCTGGTTGGGGTAAGGGCTTGTGTGAACTCATTCTTGAGAGAGCTGCCAAGGAGTTGTCCAAAGATGAAGTTGATGTCCTTGTTGTTATGTTCCTTAGTTTGTGAGATGATGTATGGTATGCGACATTGCTCACTTTTCGACCTATGAAGAGTGTCCATCTCACTTGAGTGCCAAAGAGAAGAGAGCCATCAAAAGCGATGTCATACAATATGTTCTATGGGAGAATGCTTTGTTCAAACGAGGCATAGATGGAAGGTTTTGAAGTGTGTAGACAAGGAACAACAAAAGAATTTGTTCTCTACTTTTCACGACCAGGCTTGTGGAGGTCATTTCTCCTCTACTGTAACAACTCATAAAATACTTCGTGTTGGTTATTATTGGCCCAATCTATTCAGAGATGCATCAAAATGGGTTGGTAAATTTGAAGCATGCCAAACATTTATTGGAAGACCTAAGTTGGTTGCTTTGCCTCTCAAGATCTGTAGTGATTGAAGAACCATTTCAACAGTGGGGATTGGATTTCATTGGAACTCTTAACCCACCTTCCAGTGCTGGACATACCCATGTGTTGACTACCATAGATTACTTCACCAAGTGGGTGGAAGCCATCCCAGTTAAGAGCACTACTTCCGAAGTAGTTTGCAACTTCATTAAGGAGAACATATTGATCAGGTTTGGGACCCCAAACAAAATTGTGACTGAAAATGCTTCCAAATTTTCTTCTGCTGAGATGATGGACTTATGCTATGGGTATGGGATCTCCCTTGCTCATTCTTGATTACTACCCCCTAAGGGAATGGACAGGAAGAATAAAAAAACAAGAACTTGGTGAACATAGTTAGAAAGCTTGTGAATGATTCTCGAGAGGAATTGGAAAAAGAAGCTATATTATGCACTTTGGGCTAATAGAATTACACCCAAGAGAGCAATTGGAATGTCTCCTTTCCAAGTGGTGTATGGTGTGGAAGCTCAACTACCAGTCACGGTGGAATTCCACCTTGCATCTGATGAAAACCATCGAAGATTCAAGTTTCAGTAGCTCTTTGGACAAGAGAATTTTGTACCTTTAGAAGCTTGATGAGGACATATTGCAAGTGGTTGACAGGATAACAGCTCATCAGTTGAAAGTGAAGGCTTTGTTTGATAAGAAATCCAAACCTAGAGTTTTCCAAGTAGGAGACATTATGTTGCTTTGGGACAAAATACATGAGCCACGAGGAAGCCATGGTAAGTTTGATTCTCTTTGGCTTGGTCCTTTTAGAATTAGACATTTTGCTGGAGAGAACTCTTTTTATTTGGATTACATGGATGGTTCTCCTCTCCCACTTCCTTATAGTGGGCAGTATCTGAAGTTGTTCAAGTCCTAGGTGACTAGGCGGTCCTTCTATATATTTTGTATAGTGTTTTGGTTTTGGGTCGTTCCTTTGTGTTTCATTTCTGTTTTTCCTTTTGGTTTGTTTTGTTTCTTTTCCCCATCTTGTGTGTGTTGCCTTATATTGGTTTTTATTTTGACTCTATTGCCCAATGGATAAGGCACTGGTCCTATTTCCTAGAGTTATCTACAGTTCTTGATCTTTCCTTGTGTCTTTGTTCCAAGCTAGGTCATCCCTAGAAAGAACTAGCTGTTGTCAGCCCCAAAATTCCATTCTTTTGAAGTCAAGTTTCAAAATTTTGAGTTTATTCCTTAGAGTATTGGATCTCTTCGAGCCTAGAATTGTTTGCAATTTTCCCATTGATGGAGAAAAATTTGAAATTCGGGTGTAATGGTGAAGTTTTTCCCTTCTTTTTATTTCTTCCCACAGTCGGGAATGACAGGCGTATCTTCCTCGTTAATTTTTGCCCCAGAATCCATGGGTAGTACGTGGGCATCTCTGATTGGATGCGGTTTGGCCATGTTTCAAGTGTCAGCGGAATCCTCCATGTGTCCAAATGACACAACTCTAAGGGTAGGGTCCAAGGGACAATCCTCAAATAGGTGTAGGCTTTCCACGTGTCCCAGGTACAAAATGAAGGCAGAAAAAGCTAAAATCGACTAAGTATGGAAGGCTCAGTGGACAACACCACGTGCCTCATTGGTGCAACTTCAAGAGTCGAAGCCAGGGGTAGTTCTCAAACTTCGTCGATCCATCCACGTGTCCTAGGTCCAAAAAGAGGAAGAAGATTATTGTTGAAATTGACTAAGTATGAGCGGGTCGGTGGGAGCCTCCACATGCCTCAACGACGCAATTTTAGAAGTGAGACCAAAGGGCCAATCTCCAAATGAGCACCAACTCACCATGTCGTCAGATGATGGAAGGAGACACACATCATGACGGTGTAATTTCAGGAGGCGTTTCCAAAGTAGAAACTCCAATGAGCACCATCTCGCCATGTGGTCAAAGTCAATGGAGAGACAGAGTTGGCCATTGAAAATTCTAAGACCAGCAGAAGGAGACACACATTAGCTCAAAGACAGCTTTTAAGAGGTGTTTCCAAAATGGAAAATCAAATGAGCGTCATTCCTCCACATGTCTAGGAGTCAACATAAGTCAAGTAGGAAATTGGCTCGAATCGGCTAAGTATAGAGGAACCAACGGAGCTCTCCACGTGTCAGCTTGGCGCAGCTTCAAAGGCACCAAATGCAAAAGGTGCTTGTAGGCCCGCTCCAATCAATTCCTTCCATGTGGGTGGCCCAAATTTAAAGTTGTAAAAGCAAATCGAATGGCCCATATTTTAACTGGAAAAATAATGTAATGGTCGTATATTTAAACCTGATTTTTCCACCATTAACGTTTCTTTGTGAATCAAGAATTTGAAAGGGTGTGAATGGTTAGAAGAAGTTAGAAGTTGTTTTTTTGCTTACTCAAGGAAGTTGTAACCGTCTCTTGCAAGCTATATCATGAGCTTTCAAATCCATTATCCGGGTTGGAATTTTGATATTAAGGCTGTAATTTTTGATTGGAAGAAATCAATACAAAGGTTTTCCCATTTTTCCTCTATTTTCTTTTCCTTCTTTCTCTCGATCTGCGAATCATTTAATCCTGGCATGCTTAGAAACTTTGTGTTCTAGTTTATACAATCTCAAGAACTTTGAGTCTGCAGATTGTGCCCGTTATAAACGTGAATGGTTCTATATCTCATAAATGTGAAGGGTATTCTCTGCCATCTCTTTTCCCCAGAAAGTATTGTCTTCTTCTCGACTCCCTCCTCTCTTCAATTCCTCTATCCTCTTAAATTGATAACTTTCAGGCATAAAGCACATTTCAAGATGTCGGGAACCACCATTGAATGAAATATTGTGTATTTGTACATAGGTTTTCCCCGCTTTCAATAAGGGAACCTCTCCCATTAAAGAGGAGGGACTTGCTTGTCCCCCTGTTGTGGTTTCATTCCAAGTGCAAATCTGAAACCCAACACAAGCTCAAGTTCATACTCTCACTCTTGAAAGTAAAGCCTACTATGCTTCCATTGATAATAATACTTTGCATGGAAATCCTATGCCTAAAAAGATTCACAATTCCATTTTTCCAAAAGACTTCATCATGCCTAGCTTCTCATGCTTTGAGGAAACCGACAATCCTTATCTATATCTTAAGCGTTATCGATCAACCATGTCTACTTATTCTAATGATCACTTATTACTCAAAGTATTCGCCATTATCTTGTTGATCAGGCTCTCTAATGGTACACTCATTTGCCTTATGGGTCCATTAGCACTTATTATGATATAGAGAATGTTTTCTTCAACCATTTATTTCTAAAAATGGTCCTAAGGTTACATATGAATGTTTTCCTTCATTGCATCAAGGAAAGAAAGAACCAATTATAGATTACATTTTACGCTTTAATTCTTGTATGCATCAATTATTATTTGAGCCCATTGATTTAGAAAAGTAATTTATCTTTTGTCGTGGCTTAGTTCTGCTTTGAAAGAAAAATTATTATATGATACATGTGAATCTTTTACGCTTTTGTGCTATAAAGTTATAAATTCATAAAAACATTTAATTGCGGCACATGTTATATCACCCCTTCTACTTCTTGTACTACTTCTACTATTTCATCTTCTCCTCTTCTAATGGTCATCATCCCCACCTCTCTGCGTAAGTATATTCCTTCACCTCCACCACATCAACATACACCTAAGTCTTCTCCACCTCCTCCTTGTGAACCATTACACTTTCCATATGTTGTTAAGCCTCATGATGTCTTGTGTACTTTTCTTGATAAGTGCATAATCTACTTACCTTATAATCAACATCATCCTCCTCATCATTTGCATCACGCGCATCAATTGCCATTATTACAATTTCCATCGCATTAATGACCACCATGACAATGATGTTGTGCTCTACATGATAAATTACAACAATTAGAAGACAAAGGTGTCATTTCCTTGGCTCTTGCTCTCATGAGCAGTCTCTTTCTCCCATTCCACATAAGTGCACTTCCATAGCTGTTCACTTGTCTCCTCTACCCACTTCTAAGGTTGTCATTCATCCACCTCCTAAGATCATTATCCATCCACACCCTTCATCTAGCTCATCCATTACTACATCATCTCATCCTCCTCACAGTGCTACTACATCTCATTGGCTTCCTAAGCCATTGAAATTTGTGCTTCCCACCGCTACACCTCTCATTATCGACACCATTTCATCTAACATTCAATTTGGCTCTTACACTCATGTTGCTACTACTTCACATGCTTCCACCATCCCTCACATACCTCTCCATCTTTGGTAGGTGATCTCCATATGATCACCTCATTACCCGATGATGCACTCATGTTCTTAAGGTTATTACATGACTATTGAGGGATCTGTTACAAAATGAACATCCCCTCACTCACTCTTCACGCTTTGTGCTTCATGATCTATCTTTCTAGCACACATTTTCAAACCATTTCCGATGACACACTCTTTTTCTATGGTTCATTCTTGATTGTTGAGGGTTCTTCTATAAATGAACCTCATTCTCACATTGGGGGGAATTTCTCTTCTTTCCCCCTCCTCATTTTCTATCACACATGCTTATGAACATTGTTTCACATCTTCTCATTATACACCTATCAATGTCTCATCTTTTATACTTTCTACATCATATTGACATTTATACTACTCTATCACATTACATCATATACATACATTCTTATCATCATATCACTATACTACTCATTCACATACAAATCATCTTCAATTCACTACTTACCTATTATATTCACATCATCATATGTTTCAAATATTCAACAATCAAGACAATCATATCAACACATAACAAAACAAAAAAAAGTACAAATGACAAATATCACATCATATATAAATACAACTGCACAACACATATGAGATCCAATACATGTCTATATACATATCCCATCAAAAATCATAGTTACAAAAATACAATTGTTGGATGAGACCTCATGCATCACTACATCCATATACATCATACATCATCCTCACTATCACTATTTATAATCGTGAGAGACTTATAACTAGATGTTTCACCGCTCAATCTACATCGCTGATCATGGCCCCTATATCTCTCTAATTGTCTGTCATGATATATATCCACCTTAGTCATTTGCTCCATGAATTGGCTCTATAGCTCCACATATCTCACAAACACGTCTTAAACAAGGGCTCCTCCTCCTACTGACCTCCCTAGCTCACTCGGTCTCTCCACACGAGCCTCATCACGTTCGCTCAATAACATGGTACATGTGGCTTCATTATCACCATTGGATTGAAAAATTTGGTATGCTCACCGCAATAACATCTACTCACTCTAGCATGTCACCTCCCATGAACACATCCGGAGGCACATTCTCGTCACATGCGTGCATATCGATGAAACAACAATCAAAGACCAATACGCATCACATGCAACAATACAACATCACATTAATTACTAAACATTTATGATATACAACAACTAAACAACAATTAACAAATAGCAATGAGTAATACTTACGCTCTTCAAATGCTGCTACTAGGGCATCTCCATCAGGGGAAGGAACTTGCCCCTCTACTCCTCTCACTGCCAGCTCAACCGCTACATCTACGACAATCAGAAATAATAACACCCATCGTTGTGTTGCCCACCACTCGTAATAGGCCTGCGTGTGTACCCCGTATCATCAACCTATGTCGGCTCCATAAAGCATTTTCCTCATCTAGACCATGATGCACTAGGTGTGCTCATGTCGGACTTGACCTCGCTCCTCACCACCTTGGTGGTCTAGTAGCTCTCACCCATACATATGGCTCTAGGGGCACATCCTGAGCCATACCAAACTGTCTAGATACACACTCCTCCTATAATAGCTCTGTCATCCCTGGAAATTGGTCCTCCAACCACACGGTGTGTCGAATCGAATGCACCGAAACTCTACTCCATCCTCCAACCAACCACCATAATCTTTATATGGCCTCCATATGATGGCCCCTGGACCCATCTGATCAAGCATCAAACTATAGGTGGTTGGTATATCCTCCTAATACATGTGCCTATCTACCTCACTGCAAATGTCTCAGGGTTTCGCCCAATCGGCCTGTGGCCAACTGAGTGGCCTTAATATAGCAATACGCTCATATACCCATACATGTAACAAATGGTAGCTCCTAGTCCACCCCCATGATCCTCTTGTGTGAATCTATATAAATCTGTACAAGTGGGCCAACATACATCGCGCCCAAGTATATCTCGTCCCATACTCCTTTATATGATGATAAATATCATGTATCTTATATAATATACCCACTCCACCACCCTTTACTACCAACGATGAAGCTAGAATCAATGTGATGAACTTCCACAATCACGGAACACTAGATCTCGCTATAGCATCTAGACTGATATGGGTCTCTGTCTATACTTTTTCTAAGTGAAATATCATCTCACTACCCTCATCGACTATGGACATCCACTATACTCACAACTGCACTCTCTCTCCTATAATCGATAGTCGCAATATTCGATACAAATCCTCCAAAGTCACTACCATCTCACCAGTAGGTAACCAAAATGTACATGTATCAACACACCATCTCTCACATAGGGTAGTCAACATAGGCATATTATGGGCTATCTCCCCCAATCCAACTATGTTCTGCAGGTAGTAGAACGGTCCAATATATACTACTCGACATCAGATAACCCTAAAGTAAGCAAAGTGCTCAAATGATGACCCCCGTGAAACTCTTTGGAGTGTAAACAAACACATCAATTTTTTTACATTAGTACATCATACATGTTGCAAAATAGATCATCATATTACTAAAATTGATCAAAATACAAATATTTCACATCATACTACCAAATCCCTGTCTTGGAATGTCAATGCACAAGAGTGCATCACGGGCGACCAAAATCAGGTCACCAACACCTAGAACTGGGCGCCAGTGTCCCAAAAGGTGAAAACACCCCGCCGCTCTCACCCAAGTCAAAAACGCAAAAATACAATAATACAAATTTTCCAAAAATTGGTAAAAAAGACACATTTCACATAATTTTCTAAAAATACTCATACATACCAACTCATCGGTTGTTTGCGCCACTACTCTCTTGAATCTCGTCAAACTCACTACTCTAGCATGTGGCATCCTCATAACTCAGAGCTCTAATTTTCACTCGCACATAATACAAATGAAATCACTATTCACTATTCACTTTTCACTATTACTATATATAACAATCTTCAATTTTCTATATATTATAGTTACTATTTACAATCATTTTTCCAACTAATACATGACACATGGTTTCACTCATATCTTGAGCCTTGTTACTCCATTTTCTTCCCCATTTGTACCATTTAGATCAACATTTCTTCTAGCACCATACTATACACATTACACAATGCTATATTCAAATCTGGCACAAGTACTCATCAATCTACACACATTATTACAATATATTCTATACTACCTCTCGTTCACTTTTATCTTTACTTTTTGCTCAGTGCTCGTTTCTTCACCCCTCTCCCTTTTGCCAATAGGGGGCATACAATCGGATTTACCTTATAATCCCTCTTAGGATACAATATAATCAATCAATAATCTTATCACATCACTATTGTAATCTTTTTCTGATTCTATTCAAAGCAAAGGAACAAAATCACTCTATACTTTATTGTTTCAAATCTATTCCCCCTAATGACCTAATCTAGGGGAAAAACACAAAAACATCTCTGTGAGTAATCTACTAAGTACAAAAATCTCAAATCAATCTTCTATCATTTAGACCAAATCAATAAATTGGTACAATAAACATACTTTACTATCTCTCCTAGATGACCTAACTTGGGAGTTGCATCACAATTACTATCACTCCCAGATGACCTAACTTGGGAGTCACTTTACATTTCTATCGCTTCTAGATGACCTAACATGGAAGCCATCTAACACTATACAAATCGGGACACCCGTGAGAGGGGGGAAATGAGACATCATTTCCTTTCCTATATTGCTCTTATATGGGTTCTTCAATACAAAACAATACGTTATAAAAAAACTAAATCGGAACTAAAATTTGGTCTCTATCCGTCTGCATCGGTTGGAAATTTTGGGGATGTATTCATGGATGGAGAGTAAAACTAGACCTCTCTCCCCAACACTCTTCCTCTAGTGACAGGGACACCCAAATCCTCCCATTTTCAAATATACAAAATTGGGTTGGGAATTGATCACTCCCTACCTCTTCAATCTCCATTAACAACAATCACAATCTCAAAATCTACAAATCATCTCAATGTTTCTCCAAGTGCTCCTTACAATGGGTTTTTATCTCTATTTACGCCACATGGGTCAACATGTTGATCCATGGTTCACCACACTACAAGTTCTTACATCTTATGCGCACTTTTGCAATTTGGTTTCTTCATACTTCTCACAAGATATGTTCCTTTACTTCCTTTACATTATTTGAATTTCATTCAAATAACATAAAGGAAGGGAAAATGTAGACACAAAATCACACACATATTACTATTTTACTATACCACCAAGTATGTTGTTATATGTATGGATTTTAAGTAAGAAAAGTATTCATTGGTGACACACTTCCTAGTCCATCCAGTTGCTTTGATTGTTTCTATTATCTTTCTCTCTCACATATGTCATTTCTTACCCAGTTCTAGTCAGGTCACATGGATCCCTGTCTTTCGGTCTTTTCACATTTGTCGTCATTTATCCCAAGACACCAACACCCATTCTGGACATTGGCGCCTAAGTGCTCCTATCCTCTTTGTTCTTTTCACTTAATTTGACATTTTGGTCATCCTTTTTAGTTTTCTTATCTTTATCCCGAGGTCATAGTCGGCATGTCGTATCACTAGTGTCAAAATTCAAACAAGAGATCGATATATATACAAAACATACACTCTATTATTGTTAGTGTAGGTTATTATTTATCCTTTTATTTATTTATTAGGATAATTCTTACACTTGTGTTAGCCCTACACTTGTTGGGTTAACTGGCTTAACTTAGGTGTACTAGTTATGTGGAGTTAGTTTACTAGTTGTGTTGAGTTAGCTTCTTAGTTATGTGAAGTTAGCTTACTAGTCTTTTGGAGTTAACTTAACTACCAGTATCAGTTAGTGGGAGTTCTTAACCACTTATTTAGGTAGTAGTTGCACTTCCCTTCTCCTATATGTACATCTTTCGTATTGAATAATTCAAGTCATTCTATTGTAATGTATTGAAAGTATGGATTATGATGGATTTCCATATATGGTATTTTAACTCTTTTGTCTTGCAAATCTAATGCGGCTTGGAACAATCTTCTTTTCGTTCCTTTCATGGTATCAAAGCTACACGACTTGTCGTCACACCAAAAGCTCAAACTTATGGTGGAGAGGGATCTCATCGTGTTAATCAGTTACTACGCCAATACCCTCCTGCACGATGGAGCCGAGTATACACCCAATCAAGCCCAACGACATATTAAGAGGAAGTGACACTAGGAATTTTCGGGGCGTCACCCATCCCATAACTACTGCGGGGAGGCATGCTTCTTTCATGGTATAGGCGATATAGGATGTAGACATCCAGGTAAGTTTTTCTTTGTAAACAAGGGTTTATTTTTTTCATGTATATGGAATTTGTTAGCAATTTTTGCAGCATGCATTTTTATGCAAAATGGAGTGCGGAATTGGATTTGGAAGGTGTTAAAACCATAGAATCGACTATAAACTCAATCGTGTTTTGAGACAGTCAAATTTGGGTGCATTCTTTTATCCATTAGATATAAGCGTGTACCTTCCAGACGCATTCTTTTACCCTCACGGGTATTTCAGTTTTGATGCGATCTTTTATCCACTGGACGCAGATCATGTACCTATGGGTGCATTCTTTTATCCATTGGATATAAGCATGTACCTTCAGATGCATTCTTTTACCCTCTACAGGTATTTCGGTTTGGATGCGATCTTTTATCCACTTTGGACGTAGATCATGCCACTATGGGTGCATTCTTTTATCCATTGGATATAAGCGTGTACCTTCTAGATGCATTCTTTTACCCTCTAGGTATTTTGGTTTTGGATGCAGGATTTTATCCATTGGACACAGATCTGTAGCCTCTAGGTGCATTCTTTTATCCATTGGATATAAGCATGTACCTTTGGATGCATTCTTTTACCCTCTGGGTATTTTGGTTTTGGATGCAGTCTTTTATCCACTAGATGCAAATCTATACCCTCTTGGTGCATTCTTTTATCCATTGGATATAAGCGTGTACCTTCCGGATGCATTCTTTTACCCTCTGGATATTTCGGTTTTGGATGCAGTCTTTTATCCACTGGACGCAAATTGTACCCTCTGGGTGCATTCTTTTATCCATTGGATATTAACGTGTACCCTCTGAATGCAATGATTTACCCTCTGGACATTTAGGTTTTGGGAGCAGGCTTTTATCCTTTGGTCACAAACATGTATCATGTGGATGCACTCTTTTACCCTTTGGACATTTGGGTGTCACGTGTACCTTTTAAAAAGATCAGCGTTAAAATATTATTTTAATAAGAAACCTGTAGAGCTCATAACTTTTGATCCGTAGCTCGGATTAAGGTGATCTTTTTTGAAACTGTGTATTTTTTCGAGATCTATGCATTGGTGACATTTTTATATACATATTTCAAATGTAAAAGGTACTGTTACTCATTGTAATATTTACATGCACTCAATTATAAAGTGCCAAATTTGGGAGGGTGTTGTGATCACTTGTGGATGCATTTTCGGTTGAGGCCGATGTCCTAAAATTTTGGGTATTGTTGTTTCGCATAGAATTTTGTTCCAGAATAGAGTTATTTCTATTTTCATTCTCTTGAGAAACAGAGATAAGGGTTAGGGCTAGGAGGAATACTGTTGAGTGTTGGGAAGGTGTGCGCGCATCAGTAGAGAGATCAGGCGATTGCGAAGAGCTCCTTTTGTCTGGGAAGGACTACCGTAAATAAGAATGCAAGACCACCAGATTTTCATTAAATAATAAGTGAGGGAGTGCCTTGGGCTCGGGAAATATTAGACTTCCTTTTGAAAGTGGTCGGTTCCTTTTAATACAAATTAATGCAAAAGATAATAAAGAAGCTATTGCGAAATCATGATTTAGGTACCTCGTTATTAAAAGCAATAGAGACTAAACTACCAATAATAAAATGTCATGCTATTTGTTTGGTCATTGGTTATTGATACATTTAGATCAAGTTACTGAGAGGATAGACAAAGAAATTTGGATATGAGATTTTTTGGAGGTAAATAGGTGAAATGTTGGTTTTTGGTATAAGTCACAGTGACCGATGCCGGTCACTGGATAACCGACCACGGTTATAAAACCGGTACCGTTAGGGGATAACCGATATCGGTAGGGGTAGTGATTTAGGGGCTTTTAAATGGAGGTTGGTTGTAAGGTGGTTACGGGGTTTAGAAGGTTGGTAAATGGTTGAGGGAGTAGTAGGGTGATAGAGAAGACTCGAGAGAGTGAGAAAGGCTGTCTTTGGGGCAATATAGAGATGGATGAATGAAGGTTAGGTGCGGGGTGCTTAGGGTGGTAGATCCAGGAGTGAGCTTATAATCACTATGAATCAAAAGTTCAAAAAGTAGTGTCTAGAAGCATACAAGGTAATAAAAGAGACTACTTACTAGTTTCTGATGCGGATGCAAGTCCAAGGAATGCAGTGGCGAAGGCAAGGCTCAGTTGGGATGATCTGGCAATCGGAAGTGAGCTGATGAAACTATCCTCCGACTCTCCCAATGTTTGGATGAGTGTGACCATGATCTAGTTGCTCGATTCTGACGCCTTGGGCTCGATACTCCCTCTCTCGCAACCTCTCTCTCTCTCTCTCACTTGTCCCTCTCTTACAAAATGAATTCGGATCCCTTTGTTTTGGTTGGGGAGGTCATTTACGAGGAACCCGATGACGGTTACCTAATCGATGCCCGATCGCGTAGGGACCGATGTCGGATTAGGTCAAAGTTGGCTATTTTTAGTAAAATAGCCAACTTTCCCTCCTTTTCTCCCGAGGGGTCAGTTGTGGGCTTGGTCAAGTCATTATTAGGTTCATTTTGGTGCGGGTGAGGGGTGATGAGTCATGGGTGTGGGTTTGGACCAAGTTATAGGTCTTAATTAGGTTAGTTTAGGGTTAGGGCTAGGTCATGGTGAGGTGGTGAGGTGAGGTGGCAGGGTTGGAGATGTGGATTTATTAATTATAAGGTAATTAATAAATAATTAAGTGTGTAAGGTTTAGGTGGTGAGGTAGGGTTAGGTTGCGAGACGAGATGCAAGGCACAGGGCGTCATAAGACCCAAATTTGGTGTCTACATTTGCCCCTTGTTATCGTGTAGCTTGTCTTGTAAAGCTGCACTGACAATAATAAGAAGTGGTTGCCCCAGTTAAGGGTATAGGTAATCCCCCTCAAATCTATCATAGATTGAGGTGACGTGAAATCAGGGATAGGGTTGATAAAGGGTGAATGATGATGAGATGATGGTAAGATGGTGGGGTAAGTTCAAGGAAGCGAGGCACATGACGTTGAAATGCGTGAGTGCGACTAGGTACATGATTTGAAGAGCAAACAAGCAATTTATAGGCAAAGGTCGATAGTTTATCCAAACAAGGTTGATATACTCCCCAAGTATCCAAGGCATAGGAAGTAGCTCCAGGGGATATAACGGGTAAGGTACCGGAATGTTTAGGCATGTTTAGTAGTACCAAATGGTTGGTTTGGTTGAGATAAATGTCACGGTCTCGGTCTAGGAAAAGCTGGTTGGCTGATCAATTCAAGTATCCTAGTCATGCTAAAACATGAACAGGTGAGCTCGATTGAACAAACAACTACATGATGGGTGGATAGAATCATAATTTGTGGGCCTCAATCAAGGTACTTAATTGGTGCGAGTCTTGGGTTGGGCTGATTGGTTGGGTGTGGTCGTGGGTCGGGCCGATTGGTTTGTTACGGCCTTGGGTTGGGCCGATTGGTTGGTTGCGGCCTTGGGTCGGGCCGATTGATTGGTTGTGGCCTTGGGTCGGGCCGATTGGTTGGTTGCGGCCTTGGGTCGGGGTGATTGGTGAGTTGTGGCCTTAGTTCGGGCCGATGAATTCAAAATAAGGCTATTTAGCAAAGCCGGGGTAGGCGATGTGGTGAAAAATGGAGATTGGTGGATAAGGGACAAAGGTGAGTGTTATCAATATAAATACACGAAAATATTTACATTTTTAAGGAAAACACAACACATGATAGGTTATGATAGGGGATGGTCAAGCTAACCTTGGGAGACCCCATGTCTCCTAAGTGCTGCCTACATAGCCCATTGCACAAAACAAGGAGGGGCCTCAGACCGATGTAGTTCTCCCTTAGGACCAGGGAGAGGTGAATTCAGGCAATTTGGTTGTGGTTAAGTAGTTTGTTGGTTGGTAAAAGTTTGATGTTGGTAGGGTAATGTTGTTGGTGTTGGTAAGGTATTAGCGGTGTTGGTGTGGGTATAGGTGAAGCGAGGGTTAGCTTACCCAAGCATAGGAAACCGTGTCCTGATTAAGGTCAACACATAATCCTAGATTTGGGTAAAAGAGGCAAAAGTGTCCCATAGTTGGAAAGAGCTAAACAAACCACGTATTATCGTAGGATGAGCTTGAATCCCTAGGTACCTTGCATAGGTGAGAAGTCGATAGGTGAAAAGAGTTGTATAATCACAATATATCGGATATACGTCACGTCCCTTGAGTTTTGTTGTTTTGAAGAATGGTGAGGTGAGGTGGATGGTATAGCTAGGGTGCAGAGAACTTGTTATAAGGTGATTATTCTGACGAAAGAGAACCAAACCTAAATAGACAAGTCCATGACTCAAAAGTGATTTTGAATATCGCTTTTATTTTCCGGGATATAGAAGTCGATCGATGCGGGAAGTCTATATGGGATATGCATTTTGTTGTTCTTGAGGTCTTCACGAAGCTGATCAATGTGAGAAGCTTCTGATAGAGGCTAACTTTGTATAGTTGTCCTTCAAGGGAGTAGTCTACTTATAGTAGCAGATGCGGCTTTGCACATAGCTATCCTTCGAGGGAGCAGTCTAGTTTATAGCTTAGAGGTCTAGATGTCCGTTTGGCATGAAGCATCTAGTTTTGCAGGAAGTTTGACTCAAGAATATCCCAAAATTGTATAATTGAGAACTTGTTATTTTGATACTTTTAAGTCATGGACAGACTAAAAAGGGGAAGGCATCTTTAAGAGGAGGTGATGATCAAACCATGTGAGTTTGATTCTACTTTGAGATGCACGAAACAAGGTGTATGAGGTGGTAAATGAGCTCAAGGGACGAGCGTAAGGTAGATAAGAAGTGATGTAACACTAAATTCAATAGTAGAATGGTCGAAGATGCAAGACATTAAGGGGTTCAGGCTCAGGTTTACCATTAAGCGAAGCTAAATGATAAGTACCTGATCCATAAGTGTGAGTGATAATGTAAGGCCTAATCCAATTAGGAGCAAATTTTCCACGTTTGCTCTTTTCTAGTTTGGTTACATGTTGATTCTCTTTGAGGACAAGATCACCAATCTTAAAGGTACGCTCATGAATTTGCTTATCATAAGCATGCTTGATGCACTTTTGATAAATTTGAAGGTGATCAAGAGCTGTAAGATGGCGCTCGTCAAGAAGCTTCAATTGGGCTAACCACTCTTGGCGGAAGTCATCATTGGTGAGAATATCCTGGAGAGATATTCTGAGGGAAGGGATTTGTATTTCGAGAGGCAAGACAACCTCGGTACCATACACCAAAGAGAATGGTGTGGCATTAGTGGAAGTATGAATGCTAGTATGATAAGCCCAAAGGGCAAAGGGGATGTGATCATGCCGTTTTTCCCAAAATCGTTAACGAATTTCATGAGAATTTTGGTTAAGGTTTTGTTAGAAGATTTGGCTTGACCATTTTTACTTGTGGATAGTAGGGTGACGAGAAGCTAAGTTTGATACCAAAGTTGTCACAAAGGGCTCGTAACAGCTTATTTTTGAAAGATTTGCCATTATCGGTTATCAGGCGATGAGGAACACCAAAACGACAGATAATGTGATGATTGATGAACTCAATGATTTTTTTTTTTGGTTGAAATGAGTGGAATGGCCTCCACCCATTTAGTGTAATATTTGGTTGCCGTGATGATCCAATGGTGATGTTGCGAAGAAGGCGGGTGAATCTCACCAATAAGGTCTAAACCCCATTGTGAGAAAGGCCAAAGATCTCGTGTGACCTGTAGCGGGTGGCTGGGAGTATGTTGAAGGTTGGCATGCTATTGACACATAACACAATGCTTAACATATTCATAGCAGTCTTTATTAAGAGTAGGCCAATAATATCCTAGGCGAAGGATCCGCTTGGCCACGACAAGGCCACTAAAGTGCCCACCACAAATTCCATCATGGACTTGTTGGATGGTATGGGTGACTTCAGCGCTGGTTAGACATCGAAGGAGGATACCATCGAAGCCACATTTATAGAGGAGTCCCCCCATGATGACATAACGAGAAACACTTTTAAGAAAAGTGCATTTGCCATTACTAGTAAGGTCAGGTGGGAGAACAGAGGTTGTAAGGTAGTCGTGAAATTGGTGATACCAGGTATCCTGCGAATCAACAGATACATTATTTACCTTACAAACATTCGGGATTAAGTAAGATGGGGCAAAGAGTTGTTGGACCAAGACAAATATGTCAGATTCAGTTGGTGAGGCAGGAATTTGCAAGGCCAAGCAAGTCATAGTATCCGCAAATTTATTAGTTGAGCGTGGAACAGTTTGGATAGAATAATGAGTAAATAAGGTCAAAAGTGAATCCACGTAACATTTGTACTTTTGAAGTTCCTCGTTTTTACATTGGTAGATGCCAGTAACTTGATTTACTACCAATTGAGAGTCACCGAAAATGTTAATAGACTTCACACCAAAGTGTAACGCAATGTGGAGACCCAAAACAAGGGACTTATATTCCCTTTGTATTGTTAGTGTAGGGAAATCGAGCACGAATGAAAGAGGCATAGGTTCACCATCAAGAGGAATGATAACAATGCCCACCCCTCCACCGCTGGCTGACATTTAGATCCATCGAAGAAGAGGGTCATCGGATAAGACACATCACTGAGTAAAAGGGTTGTAATGAGTTCATCAGGGAAAGTAAAATTGGTAAATTGTTCCCCAGGTAAAGGGGCTTCCGCAAGTTGATCCACGATAGTTTGTCCTTTGACTGATTTCTGGTGTACAAACTCAAGGTCGAGGTCGGTGAGGAGCATAAGCCATCGGGCGATGCGTTGGTTTAGATGAGGTTTGGCGTACATATAATGTATGGGATCAGCATTGGTGATGACAAAAGTTTTGTGATTCAGGAGGTAATGTCGGAGTTTGGTGGCCACGAATGATAGGGCTAGGCACAACTTTTCTACGTGTGTATACCTAGTCTCGTAATCCACAAGAGTATGGCTTATGTAATAAACTACTTTCTCTCGATGCTCGGAGTCACGATGTGTGAGCATGGCTCCTACAAGCATGGTCGGTGGCAGAAAGGTAAAGGTAGAAAGGGCGATCGTCCTGAGGTGGGATAAGCATGGGTGGTTGCAAGAGATAAGCTTTAAGAGCCTCAAAGGCTTGGTGGCACTCCTCGCTCCATTGAAAGACAATGTCCTTTTTAAGGAGATGATGGAAAGGTTGACATCGATCCGAGAGTTGTGAGATGAAATCGTTGGATAGATTGGAGTTTGCCCTGCAAACTACGCAATTGTTTTAGGTTAGTGGGTGGGGGCGTTTCTAAGATAGCTTTGACTTTAGCTAGGTCAACCTCAATGCCACAGAAAGAGATGATAAAGCCAAGGAGTTTTCCCAAAAGGACGCCAAAGACACATTTCTTTGGTTGAAGACGAACACAGTATTGTAACAGGTGATCGAAAATAATGGTTAAAACATCGAGATGTTCACTGCGATGTTTGGATTTTCCAAGAAGATCATCGACATAATCCTCGAGGATAGTGTGCATAATGTCATGAAAAATGTAAGTCATAGCCTTTGCCCGATAGGTCGCACCAGCATTCTTAAGGCCAAATGGCATGACACGATAGCAGAAGGTCCCCTGGGGGTAATGAAGGCGGTTTTATGTTGATCGGTCGGGGCTACTAAAATTTGATTGTATCCCGAGAAACCATCCATGAGAGAAAGCATCTCATGGCCCGTAGTGAGATCAACAAGTTGATCAATGCTAGGTAGGGGGAAGTCGTCCTTTGGGCAAGCGAGGTTAAGGTCCCGAGAAATCCGTACATATCCGAAGTCCCCCATCGCTTTAGTGACAGGTACGACATTAGAAATCCATTGAGGATAGTCAATAGGTAAGATGAAAGAAACAGAAAGGAGTCGTTGAAGCTCTTCTTTAACCAAGAGGGCAATGCGTGGATGCATTTTTCTCAGTTTCTATTTAACTGGTTTGGAGTCTGGTTTTAGAGTGATGTGGATAACAATGTCATGATCGATTCTGGCATGTCGGTGTAGGACCAAGTGAAAGCTTGATTGCATGGGCACGGAGGAAGGTAGTGAAGGCGGCTTGTTCTGATGCGTCGAGAGATTGTCTGATCTTTACAATGTGAGGATCGTCCTCCATGTGGATGTTGATCTCTATAGTCGACTCATTCAACATGGTTTGGGTTTCAGATGGTAAGGCGCGTTGAATATAAGAGTTGTCCGCACCAAGGTAGGTGAGGATGGAGTCGTCATCCTGGCACTCCACAACATTAATCGAAGGTGAGTCTTCTTCGATCATGTTTGGATATAAAAGGGGGAGAGAAGATGGGTCTTCACCATCGCATTGATAAGTGAGAGGACCTAGGAAGATAGCATTCATGAAAAAAAAAAGTTAGGAGGGATAGATTCCGGGTCTATCGACTCGTGGGTGAAGATGGAAAAATGGGCGTTGATGGTTCGGAAGGGGTGACTTCGTCATCTTCTTGGATATAATTGACATGAGGTTTCTTCGGTGTAGGTGGTTTAGAAAATCTAAGACCACTACGATCTTTGTGTTTATGTGTAGTCATGGGAATGATCATATGTCGGCCTTGTTCATAAAGACCGAAACCAAAACCTTTCCAAGCACAGCGAGTTAGGAAGGTGAGGGCGAAACGATGGTTGGTTAGATATTGAAAATCAGATTGGAAGGGAACCACACCAAGGGGAGGTTCAAGGGTGACAGAGGATGCGTTGACACCCCCATACGTTAGGTTGGTGCGGCAATTAGGTGGTCCGTAGGAGATCACCTCCCCCACACGACGGTCGTAGGTAGGATGTGCATGTAACTGTCCATACTCTTGTGGGGTATGGAAGGTGCTAACGTTGTATAGGCGGTACTCCCCCAGCGTAAGGCATTGAAAAACACCTACCAAGGGATCCGAGGTTGGGATGTTGTCCGCGGGGAAGGAAGAGGTATTCGCGTCGGTGGTTTCATTGGTCGAAGGTGTGGGTGTGGCTAAGGTGGATGGTTGAGGCGTGGTTGAAGTAGATGGTTGGGTCGGATCAATGGGTGCCTTGACTGGTACAAGCACATCATTAGGGCGGTATAACATATTGTAGGTTTTGAAGGGGGAAGTGTCAGTTGTGACGGTGTATGACTTCCCCTCATACTCGAATTTTATGCATCTATGTAAGGTGGAGGGAACGCATCCCATAGCCCGGATCCAAGGGTGGCCTAACAACATGTTGTATTGGAACTCTCCCTCAAGGACATAGAAGAGTTCGGGCAAGGTACATGGCCCTACATGAATGTTAAGGATCACGGTGCCTAGGGTAGAAGTAATAGCATTGTTGAATGAACGTAACATGGTGGGGTTGGCACACATGTAGCTAGGAGGGATATTCATCTGTTGGAAGGCTTTGGAAGAGACGATGTTTAGGCTAGCGCCCCCGTCGATCATAACACGACATACCCGGATGTCCTAGACGTAAGCTGAGATGAAAAGAGTGGGTTAGGATCTTCTGCACCAAAGGCGACAATTTCTTCTTGGAAAAGCGACAGTGAAGCGAACTGGCAGCATACAGGGACGAGAGAGGTGGTTGTGGAGGTAGGTTGTTTGGTGAGAGAAGCGACGTGGTTGGGTGTTAAGATGGAGGCGACGGGAAGGGTTTCATTAGGTAGGACCTCTATCCCTTGGAGGATCTCAACTAGATCTTCACTTGATGAGATTCAAATGTTTGAATGAGATCATAGAGTGTCATTTTTACAGGAGATTGGTGAAGTTGTTTGATCATGGTGCGATGGGCAACTCCATCAGAGACTGGATAGGCCGGTCCACGAATAACCACTTTAGGTGGTGGTGTGATCGGGATGGCGGAAGGAGAAAGAGAGAGCCGCAGTGTGCTCTCTTTAGCTTTTCCATTGTTTTTCTGACCTCGAGTAGCAATGCTAATCATGTTGATCTCGTGAATACGAGATGAGGAAGATGGCAGGGATAAGTCATTGTTCTCGGGAGGTGGGGTTGCAATGATGATAGATTTTGGTGAGGCAGGGACAGGTGGTATAGGAGAAGGGATCGAAGCTAAGGGCTTTTCCCTCCATAAGTTGTCTTTCTTAGATTTTCTATCCGAGATAGGCAACTGGCGAAAGATGGATTTCAAAACTTTGCATCCTTCTACATTGTGTCCTGGTGTGCGGTGGTAGGCACAGATTTTAGATTCATCATAACCTATAGGTCGAGGTTTAGATGGATCATAGGGTCTGAGTGGGGGTAGGGAAATGGTCGCATCCCCTACCAACATAGCAAAGATCTTGGTGTAAGATCCTTTGAGCGGGTCAAATTCAGATGAAGATGAGGCTATTGATTGAGTGGGTGAGATTATTGATTGTTTTGGTAATGGTTGGGTACGAGTGGTTCGTACGGGTGGTGGTTTAGGTAAGGGATTTTGATGATTGGGTTTAACTAGGCGTGGCTTCTTCTGCGCAGAAGTCATGTTTAGCTAGTTAGATGATGAGGCCATAGATGACGTGGTGGCAGGAAACAACCATGGGGAAAGAGGAGCGACAACAAACAAGTCCTTCGATGATCAAGTTTTCTTAGGGTTGGTAGGTAGGCAGGATACTTGGGGCGACGATGTTGAGACACCGTGGATTTTCGTATGGGTGCGGAAAGGTGCAGTCATGTTAAAGAAGACGCGTGGGAGGCATGGTGTATTGAGGCAAGGTGGAGGGTAAGGCCTCAATATAGGACGGTTGGTGTGACGGTGAGGTTGAAACCATGCTGTTGTACCGGTGTGATCGGGGCGATGGTTTTAGTTATGGCGGAGGCATAGATTGGACTCGAGGAGATTGGGTCTATCTCTAGGTGGATTGATGGCTTTATTTTTCGATAAATCTAACCATTTAGGTGGGTGCATCGGTGGGTATTGGTGAAGTCCCAGCGTAGGGAAGGTTTGGATAGGTTGATAGAGATGGATGAGGTATTCAGTAGAGATGAGGGGGTGAAGGTGAGGACATAGGCATTTTAAGATTTTGTAAAAACTTCGGGCATATGGTAGAGGTGTTTGGATTAGTCATCTACATTTGAGTAGAGCATGGTGTACTCAAACGTTCCCATAAGACTCGTTTATCTTCTGGGGGATGACAATCTTCACATGTGGATGGGAATTTTGGTATGGAATAGAAGTGGGTTGTGATTCCGGTCCACTGTGGGTGTGATATGGGGCGAATGAGGCGCTGTATCAATGGGTGTTAAGAGGTCAACCGGTCGTTGGAAAGATTTAGGCGATGAAGAACTGATAGGGAGGAGGGCATGTTCTAGAGGATTTGTCATGGTTAAGGAGTTTGGTGATGTAGGCTTGAGGGGTTTCTCCTCTAAGGACAGAAAAAGTGGTGATCCTTCTTCTTTTGCAGCAAGAGTGGTGGAAGGAGATGTTTGGGAAATAGATAGGTTGGATAACATCCGCTCATAGTCTTGCAGGATGTGGTGTAAGAAGGCTCTTCTGTGAGAAGAGAACTCTGGGTGGTTGATTCCTTTATGGGTAAAGGAATAGCGGGGCTTTCCTCTTGTCCTGATGAAGGAGAAGGGGGCGAGGACCCCTACGTTGGTGAAGAGGCTCGATTTAGAATTTCCTTGATGGAAGCCCTTGGTTGGGAGTTGAAAACCGCATGGATCTCATGCACACTCTTCTCCTCGGCTGAGGTTTCTTGGTTTGTGTTACTGTTAGATGAATGGTTTGGAAATGGTTTGTTGAAGATTTTTAAATTTCAATTAGCAAGGGCATTAGGATTATCGAGGGTTATATCCCCTGCATCAACCATTTCCTGCACTATGTTTTTCAACATCTTGCAGTTTTCGTGGTTGTGTCCCTTCACGCGATGGAAGTTACAGAAGTCATTTTATTTATACCAAGAAGGTATAGCACGAGCGGAATCAAACCCGAGAGTGAGGTTTAACAGGAGGCAAGGTGAGAGCTCCTGCTTTAAGCAATTTTCCAAGATCACATCATAAGTTTCTCCCAAGGGAGTGTACTTGATGGGCTCGTCTTTATACTTATAGGTGGATTTGAGTTGGGTATTAGACGGTGCTTGAGATTTGACCGTCACTGCGTGTACGACTCCTTTTATTTGAAGCAGCCGATGAGTGAGATTTGGTGGAGTTGGGTTCTTGGGTTTGGAAATTTGAGTTTTTGTTGTGCAACTTCAATTTCTCCTCCTCTAAGGCTCGAATCTCTAGTTTCCAGAGCCATAGTACAGCCTCATAAAAGGTGCAGAAAGTTTGAATTTGGAGGGTGGGAGAAATGTGTTTAGCGCGAGTCCGCGTAAAGAGTTCGATGAGCTCGGCCGAGGTAAGGCATAAGTAAGTTGGTTGATGAGTCCCCGCCATTATCTAACAAAATTTGCGATAGGCTCGTCTTCAAATTGTCGGATGGCATAGAGGTTGGTAATGGATACGTTTTTGGAAATATTGATGTAGAAGTGATCCAAGAAAGATTGGGCTAACTAGTTAAAGGAGAAGATTGAGTGTCTTTGGGCTAAAGCACTTTGTACCACTCTAAGCGTAGGTCTTGATAAGGACATGGGAAGGTACGAGTAGTAAGGCATTGTCATGAGCAATCGGATAGCAGGCATGTCTTAACGAACGATCACAAGTGTTGTTGAGGGTCCTCCTTATTACTAAAGCAAGTAAATTTTAGTAATTCCCATTGAGGAGGATATGTATGAAGGGGGATAGAAGGATGAATAGGCTCCCGACAAACTTTCTCGTATGTCAGGGTGTTACGGCTTCCTAAAACAGAAGCCTCAAGATTTTACATCTTGTCCATCATTTGTTTGATTAAATCATTGGTTGGGTCAGATGATGGTGCTGTCGTCGTAAACGGAGGAGGATTAGGCCAAGAGCCGCTACTAGAAAATGGTGGGGTTGAATGTTGATAAGGTAACGGTGATGAATGTGTTGGGGCAGCCGAATAAGGGTGTCCTATATAAGATGTTGAGGCCACCGGATGAGTCTGCATGGAAATGAAAAGGTGGGCGGAGCCTGAGAGGGAAAGCTCGTGTGGATAGATGGTAGAGAGCAAGTTATGAAAGAGGTAATCTGCGGGAGAGATGAGGTAGGGGCAGTGGATGGTAGTGATATGTGGGGCCCCAAATTAACCAAAGGAAGGCCAATTGGTGCAGTATGAACCACCGAAGCCACTGAGCTGGGAGACGGGGCTAAGGATGAAGACGGTGAGGTGGAGTTATTAGGTGGGGAAGGGGCTAAGTGAGCGGCTATACTAATAGGCATACCAAAGAGGAGCTAACTGTCGGGTGTATGGTCAGGGGTATGAGACAAATAATACTGACGCTAGGATTAGCATCCAAAAATTTGGCAAAGTCTGGATCTCCTACAGGGATCTTGGGAAAAGCACTGGTGTCCAGTAGGATTCCCCATAGGATGCAAAGGGGGTGACTTAGGCAAAGACACAGAACAAGCATGTGAAACCATGGTTGCGGCTTGTTGCCAGTGATAACAACCATGGACAAGAGGATACAACAGGGAATTAGTCAATCGAAGAATGTAGACAACAACAAAATGTTGGAATTGGTAGGTTCTTTGGTTTGTCAGAACTATGAAAACACGATGGAACCGATATCGGCAGTAGCAGAATGTCGGTGGGTCGCGGTAGCAGCATCGGTCGGCCAAGTGTAACCGATGTCGGTAGAAGAGGACCGGTGTCGGTCACTGTGAAGGCAAAGAGAGAATGTAAGAGGTCAGCTGGTTTAGGGATAACAAGGCTTAGTATACCCACCGAACTATCGAAGTGATCTTTGAGATAGGTGTAATGAGAGAAATAAACGAAAGAAAAATAAAAAACAAGCAAGATACACAAGCAAATCAAGAGACTAACCTAGGATTAGTTTTAATCACTTTGGGCTTATGCCTTAGATGCAAGATGATGTCAATCATAAACAAAAGACCTAAGGGAGATGTCAAGTTTGTTTTGGCTTGTAAGGCTACTTCAATCGAGCGGAGGAATACCGTGGGAAGGGGGATGTTTGAGATGTGTAGATTATGATGTGATTTGGTATGTGTTGTGCGGTGAGAGTAAGATTAATTTCTCGTCAATACCATGGATATCACCCCACGTGTACCACATTTACTTAATCTACGTTCACTAGAATTAAAACAGCAGCAAGCAAGAATGTGATGCACGTGTTTTAAACCTAAATCGAAAATGATATTTGATGAAGTAAAGAAAGAGAAGAGGTTAAGAAGATGACTTTCACTAATGCAAATATGCGAAAGAAAGACAAGTTCTTTTACCAAAATGACAAAATCTTTTGTGAATATTTAGAAGAAAGAAACAACAAGTGTGCTCCCTATATGAAAATAAGCAAGAAAGAAAGAAACCCGAGAAGGGTCTCACAGGCGTGCCAAAATTTTCGCATACAGAATTTTGTTCCGAGAATAGAGTTATTTCTATCTTTTCATTCTCTTGAGAAAGCAGAGATAAGGGTTAGGCTAGGAGGACTACCGTTGAGTGTTGGGAAGGTGTGCGCGTGCACGTAGAGAGATCAGATTGATTGTGAAGAGCTCCTTTTTGTCTGGGAAGGACTACCTGTAAATAAGAATGCAAGACCACCATATTTTTGTTAAACAATAAGTGAGGGAACTGCCTTGGGCCCAGGAAATATTAGACTTCCTTTTGAAGGTGGTCAGTTCCCTTTTAATACAAATTAATGCAAATGATAATAAAGAAGCTATTGCGAAATCATGATTTAGGTACCTCGTTACTAAAAGCAATAGAGACTAAACTACCAATAATAAAATGTCATGTTGTTTGTTTGGTCATTGGTTATTGATACATCAGATCAAGTTACAGGGATAGACAAGGCTAGATATGAGATTTTTGGAGGTAAATAGGTGAAAGGTTGGTTTTGGTATAAGTCATGATGGATCGATGCCGGTCACTTTGGATAATTGATCAGCGGTTATAAAACCGGTACCGGTAGGGGATAATTGATATCGGTAGGGGCAGTGATTTAGGGGCTTTTAAATGGAGGTTGGTTGTAAGGTGGTTACGGGGTTTAGAAGGTTGGTAGATGGTTGAGGGGAGTAGTAGGGTGATAGAGAAGACTCAGAGAGTGAGAAAGGCATCTTTGGGGCAATATAGAGATGGATGAATGAAAGTTAGATGCGGGTGTCGCCGGTGGTAGATCCAGGAGTGAGCTTATAATCACTATGAATCAAAAGTTCGCAAAGTAGTGTCTAGCAAGCATACAAGGTAATAAAAGAGACTACTTACTAGTTTTGATGCGGATGCGAGTCAAGGAATGCAGTGGCAAAGGCAAGGCTCGGTTGGGATGATCGACAACACCGGAAGTGAGCCGATGAAACTATCCTCGACTCTCCCAATGTTTGGATGAGTGTGACCGTGATCTAGTTGCTCAGTTACAGTCTTGGGCTCAATACTCCTCTCTTCAACCTCTTCTCTCTCTCTCTCACTTGTCCCTCTCTTGCAAAATGAATTTGGATCCCTTTGTTTTGGTTGGGGGAGGTCATTTACAGGGAACCGATGGCGGTTACCTAACCGACGCGTCGATCACGTAGGGACCGATGTCGGTTAGGTCAAAGTTGGCTATTTTTAGTAAAATAGCCAACTTTCCCTCCTTTTCTCCCGAGGGATCAGTTGTGGGCTTGGTCAAGTCATTATTAGGTTCGTTTTGGTGCGGGTGAGGGGTGATGAGTCATGGGTGTGGGTCTGGACCAAGTTATAGGTCTTAATTAGGTTAGTTTAGGGTTAGGGCTAGGTCATGGTGAGGTGGCGAGGTGAGGTGGCAGGGTTGGAGATGTGGATTTATTAATTATAAGGTAATTAATAAATAATTAAGTGTGTAAGGTTTAGGTGGTGAGGTAGGGTTAGGTTGCGAGACGAGATGCGGGGCACAGGGCATCGTAAGACCCAAATTTGGTGTCTACAATTGCATTATTGTATCTATGGGTGTATACATTTATATCTCTCTTATTTGTTGAGATATTTTGGATATGTATTTTCGACACTTTTTTTGGCATGTTGATAGTCTCTCTTGTGGGGGAGCTATTCTGGTGGAGCCCAGTGTTAGTTTGTCAGTGTTCGAGTAGTTGATTTTGACAACTCATACAGATTTGTGGTGTCACTCTACCCATTCTGCAGTATGGGAGGGTGTGGTGTTGATACTGCTTCTTTGGGTTTCGTGCCCTTGCCTTGTTACCTTGGCTTTTTCTTGGATCGTGGCACTCCTATTTATTTGGATCTCGTGTCCTTACCTTGTTGCCTTGGTTTTTCTTGGATCGTGGCACACCTATTTGTAGTAGTTGATCAAATTATGTTTGGTGTTTGTTTTTCACTTTTCGACGTCACTCCATTGTGCTCTTTGCATGGAGCTATTTTGGTGAAAGTGTCGATTATTTTTGAGTTATATGATCGAAAGCGGTGGATTCAAACCATAGTGTGCACCACACTTCTTTAGCATTGTACAAGTTTTGGATTCAAGCTTACGAGGATATCTTGCAGTAATATTTTGCTCTCTACTTTGTTATTACTGGTTTTGGTTACCTTGTGGTGTTCATTTTTCCCAATTGTACGTGGGTACCTCATCAAGCCTTATTTCCGGGACCTACCTTCTTTTCCACCCACCTAATCTATGCTTACGGGAAGGTGTTAGTGTAAGTTATTATTTATCCTTTTATTTATTTATTAGGATAATTCTTACACTTGTGTTAGCCCTACACTTGTTGGGTTAGCTTGCTTAGGTGTACTAGTTGTGTGGAGTTAGCTTACTAGTTGTGTTGAGTTAGCTTACTAGTCTTTTGGAGTTAACTTAACTACCAGTATCAGTTAGTGGGAGTTCTTCACCACTGATTTAGGTAGTAGTTGCACTTCCCTCCTCCTATATGTACATCTTTTTATTGAATAATTCAAGTCATTCTATTGTAATGTATTGAGAATTATGGATTATGATGGATTTCCATATATGGTATTTTAGCTCTTTTGTCTTGAAAATCTAATGTGGTGTGCTATTATCATATGAGATCGCGACTTGGAACAATCTTCTTTTCATTCCTTTCAATTATTACGGAGGGTAATTTGAGGGGGAAATCTCATCTACATACTATCACTACCATTAAAGGGACTACATTTTTGGGTTCATACACTGCATAGGAAGGGGGAAGTGTTGAATTCCATCTCACACATTTGTATTTTATCTAGACATAACTCGTTATCTTAGTGTCATTGGAGCGAGGGTAACCTAAGGGCACTATTTCACACACACACACAAAGAACTACATGGAGTATGTAATGTAGTGTAGCGTTCGGTCATAAGTTCACTCTTCGGGTGACTGTCGGGGTTAGTCCGACTTCACGTATTACATATTTCATTCCAATTTGATGTGTTTTGTGAGCTTGTGCAGTAGTTACGATATGTTTTGCGGAGTTTCAAGTACCCTTAATGATCAAAGTACGAATAATAGGTGATTAACAATGAATAATACCCTAGATAAATAGAAGAAAGTAGTTTCCAAGCATTTTTGTGATCACCGACGCCCAAAAATGGTCTCTAGTGCCTAGGCGCCTCGCCCTATTCAAGCGCTCGTGTCCAACTCGTCCGTAAGTTCCAAAATTAATATTGAGAATTTCCAACACTCTACTCGACATGTTCATCGGTTGTTCTAGTTCAAACATGTTCCAAGATAAGTGTAAATTAGCTAAGTATCATATCTCTCCTATTTTCTTACAAAGTTGCATCATTAGAGTGCTTAGTATTTGTATTCTATTGTATTTTATCATATTAGTGACTCTGAAATTAGATTTAATATCACTCTTTTTATTAAATCACCACCATAATGATAATGAACATGTTGTGTATATATATATGAATCTTTTACTTATTTGACATCGGTGACACAAAAGGTTGACTAAGAATGCAAGATAATGATAAGAAAAGAAATAAGGCTGACAAAAATGATAAAATGTGCAAAAAAGGAGGACATGAACACCCATAAGGGACCTGATCGCTTGCGCTAGTGTCCTGAGACCACAAACGATTGATGTGACAAAATAGATAGATAGGGATCCCTGTGACTTGACCATAAGTGAATGCAGAATTGAGAAGTGTAGAAGAGAGTCACAATAGAAATCAATCAAAGAATGTACAAGGACAAGGGAAAGTGTCACCAATGTGTACTTTTCTCACTTAAGATTCATGCATATAACAACATATCGATGACATAGTAAAGTGGTGATACATGCATAATTTTGTGTCTACATTGACATAACCAGATATCATAATTGAAATTAATCATTAAATTTTGTAATATGAAAACATACATATCATAATAAAATTATCCGTGTATTTTTCTTTAAACTTAATCCATCAAGTTTATTTGAATTACATGCATACTCAATGATGTTAATAAACCATCTAGAATCCAATAATTAAACCAACTTATTATTCCAAATTAATATTTTGTTAACAATAAATGAAATTATGATTTTGGGTCATGACATTAGGCTTGGTCTTTAGTAACAAATACACCCCAATTTATCATGATCCTTTTTTCAATAGGGGTGACCACAATAAAAGTGCCCCTCTTACTAAATAATGGTTGATTGGTTGTAACATGAGTACAAATCCCTACTCGGCCTCCCTTCTCCTCATATGTGGAAAATTGAAAAAATCCATATAATTAGCTCCAAATAGATGCCTTAGTACCCTAAAATCGAATATACCTCTTAAATACATCTTGGAATTACTTCTACGACTCTAACATGCCTCATTATATACCTTTATAATGTTAAATCATATTAATTCTCTTAGAATTTTTATTTTTAATTCTAAGTCATAAAATGAGTCAAATTAATTCATTTGTGAATTGATATAAGTATGAAAATGTAGAGTGATTATGCAATGTACACAACTTTTGTTTGGGAAAATTCTAGTCGAGGGAAGCGAAAGCCAAGTTCGATCAAAGAATAAAGTTACGTGGGCCCAAACCAACCTTATGTGACTCCTTGAAGTTTAATTAATTCTTTTGAAATTAATACACAAGTTATTAATGTATAAATTAATACAACAAATGCATGAAAATAAAAAATGAAATACTCGCAAATTCTAATTAGTGGTAAATTCTAGTTAGGGCATGCAAAATTTTAGATGGAGTTAGGTCACAAAGTAATTGTTCAATTAGTTTAGGGGAAATGTGTATAAATGGTATTATTTTTCATTATAGTAAACACTCTTCTTCTCTATGCTCTCAATGTTGGCTTGTAGTAGTTTTGAGTAATGTGTATTCTATTGATATTATGTAAAATGAATTAAATTTCACTTTGTTTAATTTTGCTTTCTCATTTGTATATAAAAATATATTATATTTTTATATCATTTCTTAACGCATGTTTCACTTTTTCCTATGGTTCCTTACATTTTCTTTCCTATCTCGTTTTTTTAATATTTTTTATAAAAACCTTCAAAATTTCATATTATGTAATATTGTCGTGCTTTTCAAATGGAGAGATAAATCATCCATTTCATGATAAAATCTCACATATGTGGCACTTTATAACTTGTTCTTTGGCAAGTCATTTCAATTTTGGAAGAACCACAACAACATAAATGAATGCTAATATATTTAATTGAGTATTGATGTTTATAGTGTAACATGTTAATGATGCCTAATCTAATTAGAAATAGATGTATTTATAAACATATATTCCATATGCTACGTCTCTTCAAGGATTGCAAAAACATTTGCTCACACTTGATTTTTTTTTGCAAAAAAGTGGGTATGCAAGTTAATATCAACAAGACCAAGATTATGATCTTTAACAATAGAAGGAAAAGAAATCAACAACAATTCTCCTTTGAGGGTAGTATTCTAGAAGAAGTAACCAACTACAAATACTTGGGGATTGACTTCAACAACAAACTTACTTGGGAGACTTGCGGAAAAAGAGAACAAAGTAGGAGGGTGGAGAGCTCTATATGCTTTACAAAATAAATGCAGAGAAGCAAAGTTATGGGATTGGAAAACTACTCTAGACCCTTTTTGAATTGTTAGTTACTCGGTTGTACTTTATGGGTGTGAAATATGGGCCAACAACATACCAATATCAAAATGGAAACAAATTGAGAGAATTCAAAAACATATGATCACAAGCAAGTTCAAGCTGAAAATTTCTGTCCCTTATGAGATTCTTTTAGCTAAAATAAGTGCAATTCCAATCGAAGCCGTTGTTATGATTCGACTTCTAAGATACCTCAATAAAATTGAACAAATGACAGAAGCAGGTGGCCCAACATAGTCTTCAAAGAGCCATTATGTAGGAGAAAAAGGTCATGGGTGAATCAAAACATCAAGTGGATGAAAAGATGGAATATTGAATGGAATGCATGGCCCAAGGACAATAAAGAAATAAAAACATTTGTAATAGATAATTTCCAAAAAGATATATGGAAAAAATGGGGAGAAAAAAGAGATACTACCTCAAAGAATTTAACTACACTTGTGATCATCAACAAAAGGCCTACATAGGGGCCCTCATCCCTTGGAGAGCTAAGATTCTCATAGCTCAACTAAGGACTAACTCTCATCGGCTTAGATGCGAAACATGTAGGTAGAAAAGGCCTAAAGAAAAATGGGAAGAGAGACTGTGTCTTTTGCTCAGACGAGGCAATGGAATCAGAAAAACACTTTATTATAGAATGCAATGCTTATAATGACATTCATTTGAGATATGCAATCAATTTCACAACATTGTCATTACAAGATATGTTCAGTGAAGAGTTGATAGCTAAAATGGGGGACTTCATCATCAAGACTAACAAAAGAAGATCAGAAATGATGAAAATAATAAAAAAGTGGTTTCCATATCTCATAGGCTATTTGACTAAGTGACCCCGACCTGTAAAGATAACAAGAGTGTGGAATAGATTCCCTCCAAACACCGCGAATACTTATGGAAAGTTGAACCCACATCCGTAAGACAGAGGTCTGTGACCGAGCTATCTATAAATTACTTTAGACCATCTGTAACCTCTAATGGCGAACTCCTAGAATATCCTCAGGTTGTCCTGTTAAATACACTACCATGAATTTAAGAGATCCAAAACAATAATTTTTGTTCAATGCCCTTCAACTCTCTTAGACTATAGTCTGAACCGGTGTAAACAATTCTTGATTCTGGGAATGTTTTTCGGGGTTTTACAACACCATCGATGGGGATTTGACAAGGCAGATTCCCTCCCCTTCTTACAATGCCATTGCCAACCCTCAGTGCCACATATCTTGTTTTATTACACATAATTACCCTGCACTATTCTTCTCCTCAATATCATCAACAACCACAAACCCAAAGGGTTCTTTCTGCTCTAACAATCACGAGGAGGCGACTACCCCACGCCTTCTCAGAAACAAATCCACCCAGAAAGCCCAACAGATGCTTCAGCTCTTCATAGGCTCCGATCAATTCACTCCACACCAGGTAAGGATAATTATCGTCATATGCCCATCTCATAGTTATTGTCGTAAGCCCATCTCATGCTGATAGGCGATGAAGCCCAATATTTGAATTCATCAAGGCATCAGGCCATACTGGACCAAAAACATCCGACACATCTCATATTGAAGAATTCCAAGTCCTTAACTGTAGTGCAGGCAAGAGTCCGAGTCCTAGGATTCCATTACTTGTAAATTTGTTTGGATTGAATATTGAATCTCTGAAGAGCTGAAGTGCCTGCTGGGCTGCGCAGGGCAGACCAAGCCACTAATGGAATTTGCAGCATCATGCATCAGGTAATCTATTGTTTTGAAAAACATGAAAAAACAACTCTTGCTGGAGGATTTAATGCTTACTAGGAATTATGTAGCCCCCTTGCAATTTAGCTCTTATTTCGTGAGAAATTTTGAATTGGCTTTCATTTTACCCTATTTCTTAAACACACCAAGGATGAGTTTGAATACCATTATACCTATTTAGGCATGAGTGGGATTATGGACTATTTCTTTGCTTTTGGTGTAAAAACAGTTGAACACTACTTGAAGATTTATCATATAAGAAATTGATCATGTTTTTTTAAAATTATCATATCAATGTTGAGAATGAAATGCTCAAATTTTGAACATGTTCTTGTGTGCTTGAGTTGTATCAAATAATTTTTTTTTGCAATGGAATAGTGATTCATACCTTTACCATATGCAGTATATATTCATGCAGTTTAGTGAATCTACTTACAATCTTTTGAAACGATGGATGCTTCTGACACCTATTCTTCATGAGAATCATGCTGATATACCGAGTCAACTTTCAAGGTTGTGGACATGCATGCCATCTTTTTCTTGTAATAGTATTACACCTACGTACAATCTCTTGAAACAATGGATGCTTCTGATACCTATTCTTCATGAGAATCATGCTAACATACCTTGAGTCAAGTTTGTGGACATGTATACCATCTTCTGCTTGTAATCAATTTATACCTATTCTAAGTATGAAATAATGTTAGTGTCCTATTTTTATACATGTAGTCTAGTAGTGGTTGTAACTTGTCCGAATTCTATTTTTGCTAGTCATTGGAACCTTGCGTGTCCTGACATATGCAGAGTCCATTATCTAGATTTCAAAGTGCACTTCTATGGACTGCGTTAGTGCCTGATTTTTGCATTTTTCCAGTAACTGTCTCTCATGGTATGCCATGGTCACTGACTTACATGATTTCTCCTTCCCAGTTGTCAGCATTGAGACACAAAAGGTACTTATACCATGCCATGATATGACACGCTCACATACACAACAATAAATACTAATAGATTGCCAATGTCAGCATACCTGTTTGGCATTGATTTCATGTTAAAATTTTGCTTCGCAATGTATTTTCTGCTGTATCTGTATGTCACCAGCACAGAGAAACTAGTGAGAGTGGGGATTGGATGCAGACTTTATATCTGTAGTTGCACTGGTGAACCTTGTACATAAGTTGGATTAGCTGCTCTGGTAATTTGACCATTTTGAATTTTGCACTAAAACATGTCTATCCTTCTTTGGGAATAGACTTGCAAACATAGAGATGCGGTACTTGCTTACAACAATTTGACTTGAACGATGAGGCATTCTCTAGTTTGAATTTCATCATATTATGGATCACAAACCATTCGAGTGTTAAAGTATTAGCATCTATTGATGTTTTAGCAGGACTTTGCATATTTGGCTGCAGTTCAATGTATTTAATATTTTCTTCAATAGCAAATGCCCATCTTTGAAAGACTCAAGACTGAGCCATAATATGCTAGTTGGAATTTTGACTGCTCTGTTAGTTTTTCAAATAGTAACTGCTATTTGTTTGTTAAATAATGCTTTATTAGTAAATGATATTCGCAAGGGCCTTATCCTAGCCTTCTCAAGTCCGTGGACACTGGGGCTTCAGATGCAAACAGCTTTTAATTGTCCACTCTGGGGAACCTGATAACCATATTTTGAGGGTGTATGCATCACTTATTTTGGCAAAGGATTATATGGTATCTTAATGTTTTGGCCTCTAAATGGAAATGAGATAATACTTGTTTTGGTTGATTGTATTGCATGTGCTATGGTGTGGGCAACAGTGTTGTTTTTAATGTGGCCTGATTAGATTTGAATGAAATAATATCCCTTGAATTGGCCAAGATTGTTTATGTAGGGGTATTGTTGTCAAGCAATAAGTTCAACAAAGTATGTCTACTGACCTTTTCTTCTGAGTATTTGGAGATTGCATGCAAGTAACAACAAACTGGCAGGCAAGGTTTGTGCTTCAAACAGGATGTTGTTGCAGATGTTAGCGGGAATCTTTAGATTGGGAGAACCTTACTCCCTGCACCTTCTGGATTTCCTGGCAAAACTCGTAGTGATTTGTAAACTCTGCCTTTGTTGGATGAATAGGATTCTGAATCCCATTGTGCCATTGTCAAAGGAAGGGTCAAGAAATTTTGTGGGTGCAAAATGGTAAAGAATATGTCTTCTTTTTTTCCCTCTTTGGGTGTTGTGAAGGGGTATGTTTTAGTGGGGTTGTTACTTGTTGGCCTGGGTATAATTAGTAGTTCAGGTTCATGTTTCTACAAAAAGAGAAGGTATAGATCTCATAGCTTTCAGAGTTACAATGTTGTAGTTGTTCATCCTCAGCACTCTGGCACAGTTGTGGAGATGCTAGAGATTACTTAGGCGGCCCCAAGTTTGAACTAAAGTTTAAAACCATAAGGGAAATGCAAAGCAGGAAAAACAACAAGCTGAGTTATGTACATATGCTGGAGGCTGGTAACGTGATCATCTTAATCCGGGTTCTCTTCAGCATTACCGAAAATTGTGGTGACGATAATGTTCTAGCTTGTATGGAAATTCTTTTTGTCTACAAGGGGTGTTTCTCAATGGGATCAATATTGCTCTGAAGAAAATGGAAGCAGGGGGTCATCGTAGTAAAGGATCGTCGTTGATTCTTGAATGATTTTAAAGAAAAAAGTTACTTTTTTTTAAGGGCTTATATCATTAAATATCTGTATGAGAAATTCTTCTAGTATTTTATTCGTTTTATAAATGAAAATATATAGACAAATTTCCCTTCATTTATAGAAAAATAGCAACTCTATATAAAATTGATGATCGATGTTAACTTTTAATGTCCTTCTAGACCAAATTGTATGTAGGACCAACAAGAATGTGTAGAAAATGCAATTTCGTATTGAATCCTCTCTGCAAAGTGTGATTTGTAGTTGTCTTTGTTGAAGCCATCCTCTGTGATATTTGGGCTCTTTCCAACTGAAGTTTCATTGGAATCCTTGAACCCTTCCCACTTGAAGTGCCGAGATGGGGGAGATTAGCTGAGATAGAGATATAGGAGGCTCTGTTTCCCGAGCCAGATATATGGATGGGGCACCACTGAGGACTAGCGCCTTACCTCTGGGCAGACCGGAAAAGAAGTAACGAATAAGAAACATGTCAAGATAATAAATAATTAAACCTAAAAAAATGAAAAATAATTGAGAGATGATTTTCAACACTCCAATCATTGAAAAAACCTGGACAGTTAACAACCATATCAATATGTATTTGTGTGCGCCGTTGATTTGATGGGCATTTAGAATTAAAATAAAATCACCGAGCTTTGTTTGGTTGTCCTGATTTAGGAGTTCATAACCCAAGCTATGGTTGCAGATATCGGCGTAAGCATGTCTTATATCTCTAGATGGTGGGCATGTTAGGAACAATTGAGCTTCATCTTCTATTTCATTTGAGTTACACAATTCACAGGTTCTTTTTTCCCAGTGTGTTTTTGGAGGTATCCATGTACCTGTTCACTATGTAGCCCATGTGAGTTAGTTCTTAGTTTCCCAACCATAATTTTTTTCTTGAAGCTGACAACCTTATATGGGTATGGTTCATTAGAGTTAAATTTATTTTCACTCCTAGTAGATGTTGGCAGTATTGCTACCTATTGCTGGCCAGCATCCCTTATGTAAATGTTGGCTTAGAGACTGCTATCATCCCTTATAGGACTGTTTGGCTGAAGGCCTTAGTCATTGCCACCAGCATCTCTTATTGGACTGTTGCTTAACATATGCCACCGCTCATTACAGGATTTTGCCTAAAAATCATAATTCACATTGCTACCATTCCTTATGGTCTATATAGAATCTGCTGCCATCCTCGAAGATAATGCTGTCTAATATTAATCTTCCTACCGTTCTGAAAAGACTGTTGCCTTAATTGGATTTTACAACAATCTCTTATAGAACTATTGTCTCGAAACTTAGAACAAAAATAATTATGTTTAACAATAGCCAGCCCTGAAAATAGAACAATTAACCTTTAACATCCAACAATGAAATTTAACCATTAGAAAGTGGTCATAAAATATTCTGGGTAGTTTTGATCTCCAAGGTCAATAAAAGAAAAAAGTAAAATTCAATAAGAAATGAAATAAAAAAGCAAATCAGCCTCACTAAATCTGAAAGTGGGGTGGTTCAACTACTGTAAAGGAAGAGCTAGAGGTGTAGGTTAGGTTTCAATGTCCAACCATCAAGGTGAAAGCAAAAAAGGCGAGTCTTGTGAGAGCTGAGAGGAAGCATTCCATAGTGTTATCCAGGGTAAGAGCTGCAGTCAATACTTGGAGAGGCAGGTGTTGATTCCATGTCCACTTTGTGATTGTATTGAGTTAAATGCAAAGCCCAAGAGGCAGCCATTTCCATGAGTTTTCCAATGGGTTTCTTCAGGGTAAACTCTTGTTTGTGGAGCATTCTTATGTGCATGCATTTGAACTTATTTCCTTTCATGTTGTTTCTGGTAATTTTCATGGAATGAGCAGTCTCTTGGAATGGAACAACACTTTGAGCATTTGTACTTGAAGTAGTGGCTGTAATTTAAATCATATTGATGTGTAGATGATGTTTGCGCTTTCACACATTCAAATCCCACATATGGGTGGATGAGGCAGCTACTTGTTTTATTAGAAATATACATGTCTATGTGGATTTTTATATCTCATGTCTAAGTTTCAGCCGCGTATGCTGGATTCCAGTGGCAATTCATTGAATAAGCAACATGGCCCATCTTGTGAAATTGTAGTAAGCATAGTCTTCACAACTTTAGGGATCATTTTGGTATCAGAGAAACAATCTCATTGTGGATTTTAGAGGGTTTGGCCAATGCATCATGGTTAGTGAATTGTAGCAAGGTTGAATGCCAATTGTTTGACAAAATTACTGCAGAATTGTAGAAGATTGCATAGATTAGCCATTGGCAATAATTTAAAGTGGAAGAGCCTAGAAGAGCTCTAAGCTTGCAATCTGCAAATACAGGAGGAGAACCAAGAACTAAATCAGATGGTCCAGCACTTGGAAGAGGAGAAAAAAAAGATAAATTGGCTCCCCACACATTCCCTTATTGGTATTATAGAATAAATAGAGAAATGTAGAGCTCAATTATTTGCATACAGGGAGTATTTTCTTGATGAGATAGGGAAAATGGAGTGAAAATTGGCTGCAGCGAAGGAGATTCGGCCAAGCTCCAAGAAGTACACAAAGAGTTAAAACGAAAAGAGTATTTCTCTATTCCAAAGAAGCTCACCTCTACACAAATAGGTCAATTCATAAAAGAGGAAAGCGAAGTAAGCACCCAGCTCATTGGTGAATCTCCGTAGGAGATGCAATACTGAGTCCCTTGGTAACTTTGAGGACTATACTAAAGGCATTGGATTTTAGTTCTTATTGAAGACGGGATACAATGGCTAAGGTCTTGGTAAGGATGGCCAAGGAATAATCAACCTCATCGATGTTGAGGAGAGACCCCAATAGCCGGCCTAGCGTATGTTGGTGACCATATGGAGGCAGGAGAATATTCGAATGCAGCTCAAGCAAGAGTAGCTTCCTTAGATGAGTCCAAGCCACCTCTTCACCAAAGTCTGCCCAAAGAAGGTAACAGCGTCATTAAAATTCTTCTTGTGAAGTCATGCTAAAGTTTCAAGAAAAGTGTAGGGAGCCTACAAAAAGTGGACGGCATTCCAATCAAGAGGAAGGTAGCATTCCTGCTTCTCAAATGGCCAAAGAAGCACCTTCAAATGGAGGGTAACCTTCAAACAATGAAGGAACCACTTCATCCACGATATTCCAATTTCAAGAAGAGATGGGGAGGTTATGGAACTCCAAGAAGCTTCTCCACTTGGAATTCCAAGCAAAGGCATGAAGCAAGCAAAAAGGCAACCAAGGAAGGCATGCAAAAGATAAGTCTTCCATCATTTATTTCTTGATGTAAAAGGAAAGGCCAGGAAGCGCATGACTTTTGGGATACCTATCCCTGCACAAAATGTTGGAAGCGTACCATTGTATGTGAGGAAAACATCTACCATGAAAGAGCTTAAGCTCTCTAGAAAAAGAGGGAAGGGAAGGACCCGCTCTTCAAATCAGCATGAAGAGCAAAATGTGGAAGACAAGAAGCAAGAAGTCACCCTCCAAGGAGGTGAGAAGACTCTTTTCATGAGTATGTGCAAGTCCAATAATTTTTGTAGTCATTGTAAGGTAAGTGGGCATAGAGATGCAAAGTGTTGGAAATGTCATCCACATCTTTTCCCAAGAGCGGCAAAGGCAAGCAAGAGTATTTGTAAACATAAGGGGAAGAAGAATAGCCTACCATAGCACAAAAAGAAGCCAAGCTTTGCCAAGGTAGAAGCAAGCATGGAAAAACATTCTTCTTATGTATTTCCATCGCCATTGTAAACAAGTATTGGCAAGGAATTGTCTTTTGATACTTGGATTGAGTATTTACATAGTGGGACAGGAAAATCTTGTAAAGAAGTATATTCAAGTTGATGGGCATCCATAAGTACAAGCGGTATTGAAGGTGATTAGCACCCCAAAATTGTATTCACGGTTCAATTTGTTGGCATACATAAGCAGGGAACTAACACCAGTTGGTCTGGCAAGTAGGAAGACATTCCACTCATCAAGAATAAGTATGGAGCAGCATGTATACTTGAGAGGCACTAGTAGGGCCATATGCAAGAGGTTGTCATTTTCAGCCATTTACATTCTCATGTTTCATGTTCATGTATATTTAAATCACATGTGGCATTCTCACCGCCTGTTGTAGCATGTGCATATCAGGGAAGGTGGAAAGGAAGCACTTTGAGAGAGAACACTTCAAGCAAGAAGTTGGGTGAGCACTTCTAGTATGTTGAGAAGCATTTATGGATTGAAAGCGAAGCATCACAATTGCTGGCAACAAGCTCGTTTGTATTTTCCCCTTATTATAGCATGCATATTCTTCTCAATTCAATGTGTTGTAGCATGTAAATTCTTCACATGGCAATTGTTGCAGCATGCAAATTTGAGCATGGCAATACATTGTATTGTGCATGTTCCGCTATGCCAATGAGTTGTAGTTGAAATCTTAAAACATATTTGTATACAAGTTGATTTAAACATAACAGCCATTGTAGTATGCTGTTTCTCATTACGATGGGTTGTAACGTGTATAAAAGATCATTTTGATAACATATTGTAATGAACATAACAATGTGTGTTTCAGCTAAGTATAATTTAGCACGGCAATTGAAGTTGTGACAGCCCGCCCTTGGCTTACTCTCCATGGAAAAGAAGAAAAGCAATTGGAGGATAGTTCGCCACTCTTTTATTGGGAGGGAGGAAGGTTCAAACATGCAACTTTAACATCATGGAGCTGCATGAACCAAAAAGTTCAACGCAAAAGTGGAAGAAACACTTGTAGCAATCAGCCAGCAAGAAGACACCAAAATCATCGTGACACGGCTATGGCATCAAAAAGAATGCAAGTGTTGCCATGGTGGAAAAAAGGTATGGACACCATTTGAGATACTTCAAGGACATGATACAGCCATAACCAATCTGGTTTTGGAGCTGCAGGTTGGAACAATCATCCTATTCTCATTGAGTAGGAAGGATGAAAAATCGCTTCAAAGAAGAAGGCAGAAAATGCAATTTTCAATTTATACCTAAGTGAGAGGTTCCAAAGCTTGAAATCCCTTTTGCACATCCCCTAGCAACCTCCATATCAGCTTTATATTTTCGTCTTATAGCTATGACCGGTCGTATGGTCCTAATACTTGTCAGGACCAGCCGTATGGTCCTACACCTATCATGATCAACCGTATGGCCTTGCACGTTTGATTGTGACACTCTCATAAAAAAATGGGCCATCTCTCTTTCCGCCTTTCTCATTTCTAGCCATTAGAAGTCGGTCATGCATGCCAATTTCACCATGTTTGAATTCAAGTCATTTGTAAATAGTGAAATGATTAGGTTCATTCGATCATCAAGTACAATTGATCTCTTATATAATCCTTAGCAAGCATTTTGTGGAAGCATCTCATTGGAGCTATTTCTGCTAAGCAATTTCCATTTATTGACTTGGAATTTCTTTGTTATTTTTGAGGGGTCGGACAAATTAGAAAGGCCAAAGGGACAGTCTTAACCCTGTCTAGGCTGACACTCATACCAGACCCTTATCCATTTCAAAATTGTAGGATTTGTTGATTTCAGGAGCATAGGAGCAGAAGCGTGCAAATTTAGAAGAGTAAATAGATCAGAAGCATGCACACATGGTCAACTATTTGCAATTGGGCTTCACATATTCTGACCAGGATTGTCCGTATGGGTCCCTTTTCAGACTTAGATTTGTGTGTGGACAGGTCTTGGTTATTTGTGCACATGTGTGGACATGTTCAGATCAGGACAATCTTTTAAACAAGCTAAGAGCCTTCTATCTCCTTACATGTTTGATTGTGCAGTTAATCAGGCATAGCTTATAGTGTTCTACATGTTTATAATGCTTAAATAAAGGTAGGCATATTTATATGCATACATTTTGGTGAACCTCAACTGTCTTACACCTAGGGTTTAATCTGTGGATGAACCCTTTTTGTGCACACCACTAGGTCTAAACTTTGAAGGTTTTCATGCTTGATTGCACATGATCCCAAACTTTAGGTCCTCTTTAATTTCTGAAAACTCTTAAAATCCTAGTGTGTTTGGATTAACTTGGCACATTTTCTTTCATGGTTAATTTCATTTTATGCCACTAGGATGAAAAAAATTGAGATTCCAGATAGAAGAAGTGGTAGGATTGATAAAAAGAAATAAATATTGTTGAAAACCTTTGGTAAAATCTAAGCTAGGGGGTATATGTAGTTCATGATAGGTCTAGCACAAGCCAAGAATTAGATAAATCCATGAGGGAAAAAGGTAGTAAGAACAAAAGAAGACTAGGATGGACCCAAGGGGTGGCTGCCAAATCAACTGAAGAGGGAAAAGGTCATATGAACCCAAGGGGACCAAAACCTAGTGGGCGAAGTCTGTTAGATAAATATAAGAGGTAGAAGGTAATAAAAGCTCAAGGGAACCGGGAAGGACCTGGGGATGATTGCTAAATAAAAATGTGAAGGAGAACTAAAGCATAGTTGTTAAATAAATCATGGAAATAATGACATGTGAAATATATGAAAATAAGAATATGAATGTAGGGAATGACAAGACATATAATAGCTCACAAATGGATAAACCCAAGAGGGAGAAGGCAATAAGAGCCCAAGGGGACTGGGAAGGACCCAAGGGGATGACTGCTAGATAAAAATGTGAAAGAGAGCTCAAGCATGGCTGTCAAATAAATCATGGAAATAATGGCACGCTAAATATATGAAAATGAGATTATGAATGTAGAGAATGACGAGACATAATAACTCACACATGCCTTAGAATATTGTCACATATGTTTTCTATGATGGTATTGATTTTCCATTGCAATTTGTACATCGCTGCTACAAGTGTCTCCTCTACTGTAGCGGAAACCCTAGCAAACACTTCCTTGCGAATGGCCTCAACTGAAAATGTAGGTGGATCTTGGTACAAGGCACCAAAATCTGGTACACTTTATGACTGTGAACTCTCATCATGGTGCTCATTGGGAGGGTGTTCCTCTGATTTTGAAGAATGATGTCTTTGTAATAAGATAAATTTCTTTTATCTTTTAACTTTTCATCCTTCCAAAGGTTTTGAATTACTTTCTTTTAAATATTTAATTTTAGGTCCTGTTGCCAAAAATGATCTCACACTTCATTTTTGGGCAACTGATTACAAATTCTAGACTTGGAGGCTTTGATCATGATTATTGATTCATTTTGGACACCTTGGTATCTTCAAACTTGTCAAATTCACTTGCACAAATCAGCTCCAAGATCATACAGTTGAATAAGAGAAGCACTTCATCAAAATCTTGTGTTTTGGCCTCAAAACGGGCTGGTGATGTCCAAACAATTCATTCTCTTATGGATCCAAGCTGTCAAATATAATCGGGTCATAGGAGGACATACATAAAAGCAACCCTAAAAGCGGTCACTAGTAAGGTGACCCCGATGGCCCCTCGGTTCACCATGTGGATCAATCACAGCCGCTTTTTGTTCTAAACCAGTTTCAAATACTCATAGCGAGGATGTTGGATCAAAAGCGCCGATTTGATCCAAAGATCTTGTTCACTTGCATACGATACATCATTGGAAAGATCTTGATCAAGGCTTTATTCTGGGATCAGTTTCAGAGAATAATTAAGAGATGAGAGATCTTAGTGACAAAGCTTGGAGGTGTTTTTAGTTGTTTTCTCAATCAAATAGCGCCCAAATTAGATCAAATCACCCCCAATAACCAACATTAAATTGTTTTGAGCAACCACAACATGATCTGATATGATTTTGCATCATCCAAGACAAGCCATGGCGCCCATACTTGGTCTGCACATATTAATGTTGATTGTTCCTTTGGTGGTTGAGAAGTGGGTGATCTTATTGATTTCTGGAGATCTTTTGATCCTTTCTCTTCTCTTCTTTCTCTATATAATGCAACTCAGTTTTCATTGTAAAGGATCCTCTCCCAAATGTAAAGTTACCATGCCCAAATGGTGGTTGAACATTCTAAGTTGCAGACCTCTAATCTGGACTTGTGCAATGCATTCAATGCCTTCCAAATGGCTGAAAATGGACTGTGTATATTCAGGGACAATAATATGATGTTTATTGTGGCTCTCTTCTGCCCTTTGGCTCCTATTCTTGTCTCCTTACCTCTCTGTTTTTCCATTTCATGTTGTGTGTGAGCTATATTTGCATGGTTTCAGTTCACTGTGTCAATCATGCAGGGAATCAAGTTTGATGAAGTGCAGAGTTGAACTGTGGCTTGTTTCTGCCCTCTTGGCCTTGCATTTGTCTTCTTGTTCCCATCTCAGGGAGAATGATCCACTTTCTATTTTGGTGCAATCACCACCCCTATTGCTTAGTTTATTTCATGCATTTCTCCTTTCCCTTTTCCCCCTGTAATCAATAGCTTAGCTTAAGAGTAGTGTTAGCATAGATGGGTAGAGGAACCAACCTTCTTTGGAGGCCTGTCCCAAGGAGCAAGGTCCCACACCTTGGGGACATTCCAATGTTTCATTGAGGTGTTGAGCTTGGCCTCAGCAAAGGGTGAAATCTCAGGTGACAATAGGTCCAATTTACAAATTTCAATTTTTTTAATGAAAAAGTGTTGAGTTGTAATCACCCCACATTAATAATAATTGTGAGACAATGGAGGCTTATAAAAATTACATGTACTGAAATCTTAGAGGTAGAGTGAAAGTTCTTAGGTTGATTTGTTAACAACTTCCTTCTCCTTATTGACATCACTTAGAGGTGCTTGTGTACATTGTAGGTCCCCTTGACTTGTGATTATTACTAATGTATATGAGAGAAAAGGTCATTGTAGAAATGACTACTCATGAAAATTGGTCATCGGAGTAATGATTTGGAGAAGAGAATAAATGAGGTCAACTTTTAGGAAAACTCTCCAGAAACATCTCTAATACATTAATGGTATTTTGAAGGGTCCAAAACCAGTGAAGCAATTGGATAGAGTGACTCTGGAAGTGATCCCTGTTTGTGCTGATATCATACAACTAAGCTCAGCTCTTGGGTCAACTGGCAGAGATTACAACTCTTAAAATGAGTTACTTAGCCTATAAAGGTTTTTTTGAAGTCTTTTGACACTGTTTGATTAAAATTTATATAGATTCCCATTGTTTTTGTTGGCATTTTGCATTTTTGGTCTTAAGTTGAACTTTTTTGGATGAAAAAATTTCTCAACTTCAAGTCGAGCCCCCTTTAGTGCCTGAAAATCACATCTTCTATAAGCAGTTAAAGGAAGCTCTGAGAGTAAGGTAGTTATTCGCAGATCATATATATTGAGTACTACCTGAATGTTCCATTGGCATGGGATGAGTGCATTTTTACTTTATGGCGAAGTAATACTTTGTTATTCCATGGAAACTAAGGGTGTCTCTACTGTCCGGAAGATAACATGAAAAACTTGTGGTTCTCCATTTTGTTGCTTGTAGAGTTTTTGTTATGCAGATGAGCTGCTTGGAGAGGATCATGGATTACTATGAATAGCAGTAGGTACAACCTTGTAAGCATGATGTGCATATCGACTAGGAAACCTGTCACTAAACTTGAAGATTCCATGTGTAGGTATGGCTAGTACTTTGTCCATTTCAAAACTCAGAATCCTCTAAGTATTGCTTATAAAATGTTAAATTTCTAGTTTATTTGAGTTTGACAACGGTTTTAGGAGTCTGAAAGTCTGTTAAGACGCATTGGAAACTGCTTAACACAGAGATTCCTTTGTGCCACATTTATTTCGCATTTCCCCATACAAGGAGTGCAAGTTACATCTGACGAAGGATGTTACATATTAAAAATCGTAACAAATGAAACGTGAATGGCAATACTTTTGAAAAATGAGTGAAGGAACATTTTCTAAATAGTTTGTGTTTTGATGTGTTGCTTCTAATATTTTACTTGCTCATTAGTATAGGGAATTATATACCTTTTAAAAAGATTAGCACCGACACTTACATTGAATCTTGAAAACCATTCAGCCACTCTGGAGGGAAAGCAAGAAGATGTTTCTGTCAGATAAAATGCTTGCAAAACTCTGACCATTAACAGATTTCTCTGGTTATATAACGGATAAGGACATGAGCCATCTTTCTAGTTCTTTCAATTATTTCACTAAAAACAATATCAAGTAATTCGAAAGAATTTTTTTGTGCAATTTAAACTCTCATATCGGCACTAATTCCCACGAGTTTGCCGTTTCTAATACAATGCTAGAGTGATTGTGTTTGAACGACAAGTCAAGTCTTCAAGCATCTTAAAAACTTCCCAAAATACCCGTTGGTATTTTCTTTAGCTTATAGTTATGTTTTTATGATGTGCACAAGAACACTACAATGTATACCAGCTAAGCAAATTTATTCTTGAGTTTGGCATACTCATGGAAAGTATCAACCTAGCCTTCTAAGCAAGCTGCATGTCAGGTGCATGCACCCAACTAAAATTGGGGTGCACCCGAGACATGCCTGTGTATCCAGTGCAGAGGCAAAACACTCCCGAATCCTGTACAACATAGCACACCCTGTAAATTTACCCAAAATCTCATGCATACCCCATTATAAAAACACTATGTATCAAGAAAACTAGAACTTAGAAGGAAAAATGTGAAAAAGGTTTCAGATTTACTAAGTTCCATGATGATGTTATGTTTAAAGTTTCAACTTTCAAATGTTTCACTTTAAATATTACTGTGTACCCAAGTTTTTGGGGTATGTACCCTCTTGCATACTCCCACACTTGCACACACCTGCACCCTGCATACCCCCACGTTCATGCACCCATGTAGCCTTGCTTCTTAGCTTTAGGAGAACCGAGCTTATTCATTTGGAGATTCATATCTTGACACGCTTGACTACAAATTTGCTTAGGGCTGTCTGTATACTGGAGTCACAATCTCAGATTGAAGAATTTGATCTAGAAAGGTTCTGGTATACTCACGTATTAGCATTGCTCTACTAGAGTTTTCCCATCCTATAATCAGGGACAGGTGAGCTAAGCTATCAAGGTTCATAAGTACCTTAATTTGATTCATGAATACCCATGGATTTTGTACTTTCTCATCACCCATTCCATGTTCTAGAGGTAACAAGAATACAACCTTCCCCCTCACCTCCCCTCTCATTCTCCAGCCCCACCATTTTCTCTCTCTCAAACCAAATACATATTAATCAATTTCCTTAAGGCTACATAACACGAGTACGTTAATTAAAAACATGGAATAACAAGGAATACAATCACCCCCACCCCCACCTTTCCTCTCATCCTCCAGCCACACCTCTCTCCTCTCATCTCCCAGCCCTACCTATTTTCTCTCTAAAAATGAATACATATTAATCAATTGCGGCAAGGCTATATAACACGAGTACGTTAATTCAAAAACACAATGAACCTTTAATGTCTACTAATACTTGAATACCGACAAATAGTGGCCAACCCTTTATATTCTTTCAAAAAGTTAAACAATTAAAGTTGAACAACTAAATACAAAGAATGCTTCATGACTCCTAATAATTCTTTAATGGGCGTTTACAAACCTCAGATTATAAATTTCAAGCAATTGGTGGGAAAACCTCTTGATTGGCTTACGAGTGAAGGTGGCAATGGCATAGTCTATCAAATATAAGGGTTGAATGGTGCTTGCAAATCTATACTGCATGGACTCTATCACTGGATACATTTACATTGGCAAAAACAAAGCCACAAGTTTAAGCTCTTGGAAACATATCACCCAATTCAGTAAACTAAACATGATATGCTTAGAAGGTGAGAGACCTTCACTAAACTATGTCCCATGGATAGGCGTCCCTTGACGTTTATGGCCTCAAGACATCACTAATTTGGGACTCTAACAAAACCCCTCTCCATCTAGTGTAAATTTTAGTGGCCAATGTTCATTAATTCATGAATATTTGGGTTTTGAAATTTGGATTTGGTTAATTTTGAGGTGTTAGGTCGCTTGTTATTTCGCCTAAATTTTTGTGTACAAGTTAAATTTTTGGGTTGATTCGCCTTGCGTTTACTGATAATAGCCAAATTTTTATATTCAAATCGCCTTTACTATGTGCAAAAAGAGAAATTTGCTACCGACCCGACAGTTTCTATCGGCTAACAACATTTCCTTTCAATTCATGGCATTCGCCAAGATTTCAAAAGTCATTTTTAGAAATTCACCAAATAATATCTATGGTCTATTTTTAGAGGGGTCTTAAAATTTTTCCTGCTCCATCACCAAACCTTATTCAAAATTGCATTGAATGTAAATCAAATATGATTCTTCAGAGTAAAGTTTTATAAGACAAGAAAGAAATTTTTAAAAACAAATCAGCCTCACTAAATTCCGATAAAGGGGTTGGTTGTTCAACTACTGGAAAGGAAGATCAAAAGGTGTATGTTCAGTTGCAATGCTCAACCATCAAGGTGAAGGCAAACAGACAAGGCTTGTGAGAGATGAGAGGGAGTTATCCTAGGGAAGAGCTGCAGTCAATAGCAGGAGAGGCAGGGGTTGATTCCATGTGAAGCCCAAGAGGCAGCTATTTCCATGCTAGAGCTTTCCCACAACGGTTTTCCCTAGAAGAAGAAGAAGAAGAAGAAGAAGAACTTTTAATGTCCACAAGGCTACCAAAAACAGCCTATGGGACAACAGATCTTGTTAAAGATCTTTCTGGCATTCTGATCTCCTGTTGGTGAGTTTGATAATCAGTTCCTAGGGTAAACTCTGTGTTGTGAGTATTCTTACATGTGTGCGCATTTGAACTTATTTCCTTTCATGTTGAATTTGGTAATTGTCATGGAATGAATGGTCTCTTTGAATGGAATAGCGCCTTGAACATTTGTACTTATGAAAGGGCTGTAGTTGTAATTCATATAGCTGTTTAAAAGATGTTTTCACATTCACACATTAAAATCTCACATATTGGGTGGACGGCGAAGCTAATTGTTATATTAGATATTTAATATTTTGACAGCCATAAGATGGAGACGAAAGCGTTTGGAGAAAAGTGTGCAGAATATTTTGTATATCTGACATTCAAATTTCAGCCTTTTATGTTGTATATCAGTATCAATTCATTGAATCCATCTTGCAAAATTGTAGCAAGCATACTCTTCAAAACTTTGTGTCATTTTGGTTTTAGAGCTAGAGGGATTTGCTAACACATTGTGGTTTGTGTGTAGTAGCAAGGTTGAATGCCAATTGTTGAGGAAATTACTGCAGAATTTTAGAAAGTTGCATAGATTAACCATTGGAAAATGGAAAGTATTCAAACTGAAAATGTCTAGAAAAGCTCCAAGCTTGCGATCCGCAAATACAAGAGGAGAGCCAAGAGCTAAGGCAGATAGTCCAACACTTGGAAGAGGAGAAAGAAAGATAACTTGATTCCCCACATATTCCCTTACTGGTATTATAGAGTAAATGAAGAAATGTAGAGGCCAATTGTTTGCATGTGGGGAGTATTTTCTTTATGAGATAGGGAAAATGGGGCAAGAGTTGGATACAAAAGAGGAGTTTTTGACCAAGCTCCAACAACACAAAAATATCTATCCACGAAAGAGTAAAGCAAAATAAGGCCCCACCCCTACACAAAAATATCTATCCACGAAAGAGTAAAGCAAAATAAGCACCTCACTCATTGTTGAATCTCCCAATGAGATGCAATATGAGTCCCTTGGTAACTTTGAAAACTATATTGACGGTAATGAATGGCCGAGGAAAAATCAACCCCATTGAGTTTGAGGAGCAATCCCATTATGAAGGCCTAGAGTTTGTTGATGACCATAAGGAGGCAGGAGAATATTCTAATGTAGCCCAAAGCAAGAGCCGCTTTGTTATAGGAGTCCAAGCCACCTCTAAACCAAAGTCCCCCAAAGAAGCTAATAACATTACTGAAATTCTTTTTGTGAAGTCGTCTTGAAGTCTCAAGAAAAGGTTAGGGAGTCTGAAAAAAGTGGACAGCCTTCCGATCATGAGGAAGGTAGCATTTCAGCATCTCAAAGGATCAAAGAAGCACCTCCTAAGGGAGGACAGCCTTAAAACTAGGTGAACCACTCCATCCACCTTATACCAATTTCAAGAAGAGATGGGGAGGCTAGGGAACTCCAGAAGCTTCTCAACTTGGATGTCCAAGCAAAGGCATGAATCAAGCACAAAAACGACATAGGAAGGTACGCAAAAGATAAGTCTTCCATCAGTTGTTTCCGATGTAAAAGGAAAGGCCATGCAGCACATGAGTGTTGGTATCTCTATCCATGCACAAAACATTGGAAGATTAACTATTTTGTGTGAGAGGAAAAAAATCCACCATGAAAGAGCCTAAGATCTCTAGAAAAAGGGGGAAGGGGAGGATCCACTCTTCAAACTTAGCATGAAGAGCGAAATGAGGAATACAAGAGAAGAAGTCACGCTCGAAGGAGGTAGGAAAACACTTTTCATGAGTACATGTAAGTCTTAACAATTTTTGTAGTCATTGCAAGGTTAGTGGGCATTGAGATGCAAAGTGTTGGAGATTTCATCCACATCTTCACCCCAAGAGTGGAAAAGGCAAACAAGGGCAGCCATAAACAAAAGGGGAGAAGAAAAGCTTACCATAGCAAAAAACAAGCCAAGCTTACAAGATAGAAGTAAGTATGTAAAATCAATCTTCTCATGTATTTCCATTACCATTGTGAACAGGTAGTGGTAAGGAATTATCCTTTGTTTCTTGGAATGAGGATTTGCATAGTTTACAAGGAAAATCTTGTAAAGAAGTGCATTCAACGTTATGGGTATCCGTAACTACTAGCAGCATTCAAGCTGAGTAGCACTCCAAAAGCACCCCAAAATTGCATTCACGGTTTGATTTGTTGATATACATAAGTATGGAACTAACATCACTTGGTCTAGCAACTAGGAAGGCATTCCACTAATCAAGAATGAGTACGGAGCAGAATGTCTACTTGAGAGGTGCTAGTAGGGAGAATCATATGTAAGAGGTTGTGTCATTTTCAGCCTTTTACATTCTCATGTTTCATGTTCATGTAGATATATGCTGTATTCTAACCACTTGCTGTAGCGTGTGCATATAAGGGAAGGTGGAAGAGAAGCACTATGAGATTGAAAGCAATACGAGCAAGCTGGGCAAGAATTCCTAGCAAGTTGAGAAGCATTTAAGTGGTAAAGCAGCACTATGAGATATGAAGCAATACAAGTAAGAAGCTGGGCAAGAACTTCCAGCAAGTTGAGAAGTGTTTAAACATTGAAAACCAAGCATCACAATAGTGGCAGCCAGCTGGTTTCCATTGTTCTATTATTGTAGTATGCATATTCTTAACATGGCTATGTGTTGTAGCTTGCAAATTTCTCACATGGCAATTGTTGTAGCAATATAAATTTGAGCATGGCAATACGTTTTATCATGTATGTTCCACTACGCCAATTAGTTGTTATAGGAATATCAAAATAGATTTATATCCAAGCTGATTTAAACATAACAGCCATTGTAATATGTTGTTTTTCATTGCCATGGGTTGTGACATGCATAAAAGATCATATTTGCAATGTATTAGTATGAACATAACAATTTATGTTTCAGACATGCATATTTTAGACTGGCAATTGAAGTTGTGACAACTTACCCTTGGATTTTTCTCCATGTTGGGGTTTTTATCCCTAATCCCTACTCAAGGGTCCACACCCCAAGAGCAGCCCATAAGTTTTATTCCCGATGCACGCTGGCACGTCACTTGGGCATTAAACCAAGTGCTCACCCAAAAGCATGCAAGGGAGCTGAGTTCCAGCTAGGTCAGGCTCAAGGCTTGGGGGAGCTAAGATGTGTGCATATTCGGACATGAACACATTATTCTACCACATTCGTATTCAGTTTCCTTATTCATTAGAACATATAGACCATTGTAGTACTATTGAAGGGCATGCACATCTATGATTCGAGCTAACACACCATTAAAACAAAGCTAATATATAGCTTTACAGCAGAGTAAAGTAGAATGACTTCATTATCTTCACATGCAACAGTTCAATACATAATCAGGCAGCATATCAGTGCCAATAACATTCTTTTATATTTCTCTACAATTCCAGTGGCCCATTTATAGATGTTTACGATAATTTGAATTAAAAAATTGCCTGCCCAAATTATAGGGGTTGAGCCAGTCTGCCATTAGTGCCGATGTACTACTCGACCAACCAACTTTCCCTCTCTTGGTTGTTGGGTAAAATGACTAAAGTAATAATAATTCTGCACATTTTACTATTTACCATGAGTAGTTTAGTTTGTTATATGGCTAGAAACAAATACTTGTTTGTATTATTTAATTGGGAATAGTATTCCCATGCATTGTTTTGATTGTATTTTGGTTTGTTGAGTTGTTAAACCCGTATAACCAGATTAGTTAATTAGTTTTGCCTGTCCAATACCTATAAGTATTGCAGCCCTCGCATTCACTACAATCTGATTTTTTCATATCAATACAATTACCAGGTTGCCGTCCCTATTCTTGAACTACATTCAGTATCAGAGCAGGTTGTTGGAGTGTAGGAGAATTCGGCAGAGGAGTTTGATAGGTTTAGGTGAAGCCTGAGCAAGAAGAGGAGCCATAGAAGCCCTTTGCCTCTTCCCAGCCCCATTCCCTACTTTTCCCACCCCTTGACAACACTAATTGGACCCGGCAAGCTGCATTTCAAGAGTACATCTCAGGAAGCGGTTTGTAAGAATTTGTTTGAGCACTGAGCACTAGGCAAGGAGGAGCCACCCAGGCGCTGCCTCATTAGGTCGGCCTTGGTGTTGGCCATAACATATGAATAGTATATATAGGGATTTTAGGTAGTAGTTCATCATCATTGGAGCATTTGAGTCTTATTGTATGGTTTGGAGGTTGCCCCCTCGAAGTGGCGAAGCTATTCTAATTGCATATTGAGATCATTATTCTGGAATATTGTGTTATTTGGTGTTATATTTCTGCTCATGATCTGAATTATACAAGTAATTTCATTACAAGTGGTATCAGAGCTGCGATCTGGGCCAAAATTAGGGCAAAAACCCTAATTTTTTGTTTCCGCCATATATGTGAACCAAAGCGAATTGGTGGGAGATATTTTTACCAGAGTTGCAAAACATTTCAAGTAAGGTTCCCTGAAAATTTCAGACTTTTTTGATTTATTTTGCAAAAGTTATTACAAATTTAGGTTTTTCATAAAATCGCTCCCTAGGGTGCAAATTGTGGAATTTTTTTCAAATTCGTTACATTTTGGAAAAAGCACAAAAAAATTATTTGGGGTTTGTTCTTTAAGTTTTTTTATATTTGGCCGAATTCGTATTGAAATACGAAACCCTAAAATTTGACTGTGATCCCTACATCCTACTATTTTGGGGCATCATGGCGGGGCCTTCCACAAGAGGAAAAAAGAATCCCATCACTCCGGGTAAAACACCAGAAAAGGATGAGATAGTAGTTGAGGAGTTGGAGACAGAAGATATAACTACAGATTCCTCAGGGTTAGGGTTTACTTCGACAGACCACAAAGTAAGCCAACTTGAGTTTAACCTGAGAGACCTCGAATCTCGGGTGGCCAACAAAGAAGATGTGGATAGGATTGGAAAAAGATTGGAGGATTTCATGCAAAACTTCAGTACGTATATGATGGGTAATCATACTTATGTCAATCAAGGTGGATCCTCATGTCAACATAATAGACACATGAGCCAGAGTGGATCTTCGAGTGTGCACAATCCAAATACGAGCACTCTGCAGGCCCGTACTATGTTTCCAAAAGTGGAGATGCGTAAGTTTGATGGAAAGGATCCACTCAATTGGATCAACCAAATGGAGAATTTTTTTGAACTACATCAGATTCCACCAGGACAAAAGGTGACCATGGCAGCTTTCAGATCTCGAACCCGACCAACCCGTCTCGGTATCGATGGTTATGTGCTCAAAGGAAGTAAGAGTGGTCTCAATGTTACATGGACAAGTGTTCATCAAGAGTCAGCAATTACACTATAGTTCTAGTGTGTCGATAATTACTTCACCAATTAGCAAAATTGAGATGAGATAGATCTGTTAAGGATTACATTCATCACTTCCAAAACCTTTCTCTATGGGTGGAAAATATTATCAAGAGAATCAATGACCTATTTCTGGGGTCTTAAGGATCACATCGAGCATGAGGTGCGTATGTTTAATCCTCATAAGGGTTTTGATTCGATGATTATGGCAAGAAGGGCAGAGGAGAAATTTGTTTCAAGTAGGAGACAACATTTCACTTATATAGAGATCGCAACACCTGGCCCCAACACTCCTCGACCAGCTTAGATCGACACCTCAACAAATTGAAGAAAAAAGAGAAAAAGGTTTATGTTTTAATTGTGATAATAAATTTGGACCAGGACATAAATGTGCTGAAAAGAAGTTGTTCTACATTGATGGGCCTAGTGAAGATGAAGAGAAGGATGAAGATTCGAGTCGAGGTCTTGGTTGAGCAGCAGGAGGAGTCAGAGATCCTCACCAACAATCTCATGCCATGCAATTTCAGGTATTAAGACCCCCAAACCCTAAAGGTGGTTGGATTCCTAAAAAAATAGAGGGTCACAAGTTGTTGATTGATTCAGAAGTACTCACAACTTTATCAATCATAAGTTAGCAAAGGCGCCTAAACTCGCTTCATTTATCCAGCTCCTGAATGTCAAGTAATGATCATTGATGGAGGTATTATTATTTGTTCTCGAAAATGCCATAAAGATTAAGCTTGCCATGGGAGATTACATACTAAATAGTCCCATGTATGCCATTTCTATGGGAGGAGCAGATGTGTTAGGGGTTCAATGGCTTACCACTTTGGGAACCATCGAGATGAACTTCCAAGACTTGTTCATGCGATTTCACTCTGAAGGAAGGACTTTTGAGCTAAGAGGCTTAAGAGCAAAGTCTCCACAAATAGTAAGTTCTCATCAGATGCACAAAATGCTAAAAAAGGGTGCAGAGGGATTTGTGGCACAACTATTTTCTACTGAGGCTCATCATTCTAAGGACATTATACCATCAGATATGCAAGCAGTGTTGGATGCACACTCTGTTGTATTTGAAAATATACCAAAGGGCTTACCTCCAAAGAGAGATCATGATCATGCTATTCAGCTTATTACCAGAAGTCAACCGCCTAACATCGACCTTATAGTACCATATGTGCAAAAGAGTGAAATTGAAAAGATCAGACAAGAGATGTTGGAAGCAGGAATTATCCGTCATAGTCGAGTGCTTATTCTTCTCCAAAGAGTGATGGTACAGAAGAAAGATGACATGTGGCACATGTGTCCCGATTATAGGGAACTTAATAAGTACACAATCAAAGATAAGTTTCCTATTCCTGTAATTGATGATTTGCTTGATGAGTTGCATGGTGTTGTTTATTTTACAAAGCTTGATCTTCGCTCGATACCACCAAATCAGAATCAAGGATGAGGATGTTCATAAAACCGCCTTTCTGACACACACATGAAGGCCATTATGAATTCCTGGTAATGCCTTTTGGACTCACAAATGCACCTTCTACATTTCAAAGTTTGATGAATTCTATTTTTAAGTCATTCCTATGGAAGTTTGTCTTAGTGTTTTTTGATGATATATTAATTTATAGAAAAACATGGGAGGAACATTTGCATCATGTAAATAAGGTTTTGGAAACCTCGAGCAACATCAACTTTATGCAAAGCCCTCTAAGTGTTCTTTTGGACTCAAGGAGGTTGAATATTTGGGTCACATTGTCTCTCATGAAGGGGTTAAAGTGGATCCTAATAAGATCAAAGCCATGATGGAGTGGAAGGTTCCAAAAACCCTAAAGAATCTACGAGGATTTTTGGGGCTTACAAGTTATTACCGAAGATTCGTAAGGCATTATGGAAGCATATCTGCACCTCTCACAACTTTATTAAAGAAGGACTCCTTCCATTGGAGTGAGGATGCAACCAAAGCATTTGAGCAACTAAAGGAGGCCATGTGCACCACTCCAGTCTTGGCTACTCCAGATTTTTCCAAAACATTCATTGTTGAATGTGATGCATCAGGGGTGGGTATGGGGGTAGTTCTCATGCAAGAAGGCCATCCTATTGCCTTTTTGAGCCGTCAATTCAAAGGTAAGAATCTTTCCAAGCCGACTTATGAGAAGGAAATGCTAGCCATACTTCATGCAAAGTAAAGCAATGGAGACCATATCTCATAGAAGACACTTTAAAGTGAAGACAGATCATGATAGTCCAAATACTTTGAGAGCAACGTTTATCATCTGAAGAACAACAAAAATGGGTCTCCAAGATGTTGGGATATGATTTTGAGATTATCTATAAGAAAGGGAAGGAGAATGTAGTCATGGATGCTCTGTCGAGGAAAGATGAATCAACTGCAGCCTTGTTATGTGCCATATCCATATTACAGAAGATGGATAGATGAGGCAAGGTCCGAATGGAGAAATGACCCAACCACACAAAACCTCATTCATCATCTCCAAAATGATCCAAGCATGTCAAAAAAAAATTTATTGAAAGGGGATGTTTTATGGTATAAAGATAGATTATACCTATGTAAGAACTCCACTCTTAAAAATAGGATTCTATCTCGAGCTTCACTCTTCTCCAAAGAGGGGGCACTGGATTCTCAAGACTTATCATCGAGTCAAACAAGATTTCTTTTTGGGAAGGTCTCAAAGGGGATGTCCAAAAATTTGTGGCGTAATGCATGGTTTGTCAAAGAAAATAAGGGTGAAACAGCTTCGATCCCCTGTGTCTTCTACAACCTCTATCTATTCCTAGCAAAGCGGTGGGAAGAGGTTTCCATGGACTTTATCACAGATTGCCTAAATCAAGGAAAAATGTCATCATGGTGTGGTGGATAGACTCACCAAATATGCTCATTTTTGTGCCTCGCACACCCATTTCTCAAGCAAGCACGAAGTAACAACCTTCATGGACACAGTTCAGAAGCTTCATGGGACACCGAAGATTATAGTAAGTGATCGAGACCCTATATTTACTAGTAATTTTTGGACTGATTTATTCTCATGTTTGGGTACTCAGTTAGCTCGTAGCTCTTCTTATCATCCCTAGTCTGATGGGCAAACAAAAGTTGTAAATAAGTGTTTGGAGGGATATCTCCGTTGCTTTACGTCAGATAAACAAGCAAGATGGGTCCAATGGTTGCCACTTGCAGAATGGTGGTATAACACTTCCTTCCATACTTCATCTAAAATGTCTCCTTTTTGGCACTCTATGGGTACCATCCACCATCCATCACATCATCATTGAGAGGACAACCGCGGGTTAGAGCAGTAGAAGAACACATTCAATATCAACAAGAGGTCCTCTCTAGTCTCAAGGAGAACTTGGTCATGGCACAAAACCGCATGAAGCAAGCAAAAGTTGATCAACATCGCACGGAAAGGCATTTTGAAGTCGGTGATTGGGTTTTTGTGTGGTTACAACCATATAAGCAAATGTCTTTGAAACAACAACAAAAGGATAACAAACTTTCACCGAAGTATTATGGCCCCTATCAAGTATTGCAGAAGATTGGTACTGTAGCATACAAATTAGAACTTCCACAATCAACCAAAATACATCCAGTCTTTCATGTTTTTGCTCAAGAAAGTAATCGAGAGAGTATCAGCCCAAACAGTGTTACCTGAGCTCGATGAGGAGGGGAGAGTCATCTTGGAACCTGAATGCATCCTTCAAACACGCACTAAAAGATTGAGGACACGGGTTATTACTGAGTACCTGATCAAGTGGAAGAATATGGACAATGAAGATGCAACATGGGAAGATATGACATTCCTGCAGCAACACCCAGAGCTTCTCAACATTGGGGACAATGTTTTTTTAAGGGGAAGGGCATGCTACGCCCTTAACCTATTGCTTGTATTAGGATATGAGTAGCCGACTTGTGGCTTACCATATCATTTTATTATATCATTTATACTTTCTCATGCTTAGTAGGTCGGCCTTGGTGTTGGCCATAACATATGAATAGTATATATAGGGGATTTTAGGTAGTAGTTCATCATCATTGGAGCATTTGAGTCTTATTGTATGGTTTCGAGGTTGCCCTCGAAGTGGCGAAGCTATTCTAATTGCATATTGAGATCATTATTCTCGAATATTGTGTTATTTGGTGTTATATTTCGCTCATGTGGCGACAATTATGTTGCATGGAAGACAAAAATACGAGACTCAACTTGAATTTGAAGACATATAGAGTGTAGTTGATGGTACCCTTGTTCCTCTTGATAATGATGCAAATGGACATAGGCGGTTTTACTAGGCCAATCGAGAAGGCCAAATCGATCATATTGTTTGCAGTCTTAGATGAGTTGTAACCCCACATTTGCGATGCTAAAACAACCAAAGAAGCGTGGGATAAACTCAGCACCGTTTATGAAGCCAAAAATAGAAACACAATTTTGCATCTCTAGAGTCAACTACATTACCTCAAATTGAAGAATGGTGAAAAGATCGATGCCTTTTTAAGGCGTGTTACGATGTTGAGGGCATCACTCCGGGGATTGAAAGTGGAAGTGACAGACAACTCTCCTATACTCATCATCTTGAGAGCCTTACCTCCCTCATACAAGATTTTTGTGACCACATTGAATGTAATGAGTCAAACAATGACTTTTGAAAAGTTAGTGAATATGTTACAACAAGAAGAGTCCTTCGTCATACAACAAAAGAGCCGAAAGAACAAGTTGTCGCTTCTCATTAGAAAGGGAAGAGACAATTTCAATCTTCAATAAGCCCCGTAAGTAGAATCATCAAGAAGGGACAAACAACAAAAATGCTTGATTTGTGGCAGGAATGGCCATGAATTAAAAGATTGTTGGTATAATACGTTCGAGAAAGGATCATCGAGCAACAAGAAGGCGAACAACCAACAATCTCATCAGGGAAAACAAAGCAATAAGCAAGTGCAGAAAAAAGGGGGAATTGGAGGAAGAAACCCCAACAACAAGGCAATGTTGTTGAACAAGAAGATAATTCGGATGATGGAGACTTCTTGTATGCTGCCCAATCAAGCAGTGAATCCACGTCTCAAAGTGCTATTTGTTACGTTGACTCGGGAGTCACTTGGCACATGACTTGATGAAAGGACTTGCTCTTCATAATGCACGACACACCCACCAAGAATCATGTTTTGTTGGGTGATGATTAAATCGTCTGTACAATGTCCAAGGTATTGGCAATATCTCTTTACCCCTTGGTGCACACAATTACAAAATATCTGATGTTTTATATGTCCCTAGTTTAACTAAGAATCTACTATCGAGTTAGTTAGCTTTTAGATCACAATTTTAAAATCGATATTGATAGTAAAGGCGGAAAGAAAATGTGTTTGGTTAGATAAGATAAGATAAGATAAATATATTAATGTCCAACGAATGACCACAAAAGTAGGTCAATGGGACTGCAACCCAAACAATATACAAAGTGTGAGTGGGGACAACTCAAAACGAGTTCCCAAAAACAGAAAGAAAGAGAAAAGACAAAGCAGAAAGGAAACCCGAAGCCAATACCCCCACAGGCGGGGGCAATGGAGCAAGTGGGGAGAAAGACGAGAGAAGCAAAGAAGGGAATGAAGGGGGCAAATGAGGACCAATGGTCTACTCAGGAATGGTAGCCACACCCCTCCTAACATTAGAGGCCGACGAAAAGAAGCTCTTGATGGATTGACAACCCGAAGAGGGGGGTGAAAACCTCCTCCCTTACCGAGATTTGAGATTGATGCGGCGACTGTGGGGGCAAATGGAGTGGGCTGCCCTCTAGTACGTGTGTGCATCCGATTCTGTTGGCGGTGATCAAGGGAAGTGTGAAGGTCAACCTGGGACGGCCGATCTATGCTCGTATCTTGGAAGCTTAGAGATAAATCTAGAAGCTAAAAAATTATGGCGAGATTCCAGCGTGGGACGGATGTTCTAACTTGATTTTGTCAGAGAGATGATCAAGCACTTGTGGTGAAAGACACCTCCTCAACACAATTGTGGCATCAAATACTTGGGCCACGTAAGTTTCAAATATCTCGTGATACTCCGCTAGTATGACATGGTGAGAGGATTGCCACCTCTTAAGAAGGACACAATAGTGTTAACATTGCTTAGCAGTAAACAACATCGATCACCATTCCGAGCAATAATAAATTTCGGGCTCCAGGTAAACAACATCGAGCACCTAATCATTTTGGATTTTAGTATTTTATGCTCTTTGTTGACGATTTTTCACGTAAAATGTTGATTTATTGTTTTTGTACTAAACACGAAGCTTTTGAGTATTTCAAGAAATTCAAAGTCGTAGTTGAAACCGAGTCTAGTTGTAAAATCAAAACTCTGCCCAGATCAAGGGGGAATACACCAGTGATAAGTTTAAAGCCTTCTTGGAAACTCATGGAAATTGTCGATAGACGCCTCCACACACCTCAACAAAATGGTATTGTCGAGAGAAGGAATCGTTTTGTCATGGAGATGGTGCGATGTATGATCGATGATTCAAGATTGACAAAGGCATTTTGGGTGAAGGCCAAAACAACAATATATCTGCTAAATAGAGTTCCCATTGTTGCTCTTGATGGGGTAACACCACATGAAGCATGGTCAAGGCGGAAGCCATCTATTGCACATCTCAGAGTTTTTGGATGCAAAGCGAGCATGCACATTCCCAAGAAGAAGAGAACAAAGCTTGACATGAAAGCTAAGAAATACATCTTCCTAGGGTATAGTGAAGAAGCTCTTAGATCTGATTGATAGATCCAAAGACCGAGAAAGGTGTATACAAGTAGGGATATTGAGTTTTTTGAGAAGAAAGAAGCGAGAGGCTCCTTCCATAAGCTCACTTAATGATCAAATCAGCCTTGTTATAAAAACAAATGACAATCCTCCCTCTGACGAAGACGGTGATGATGGGGATGATGGTGATGATTTGACAAGACCACAACCCACAAGAACAACTCAAGTATATGCCTAAATGGTATACTAATGTGATACGAGATGCCAAATTGGATGGTCTCCCAGACACATCCACACCTAGACCACAGACTTGCAACAAGGCTTGTAATGAGGTAAATTTTTCCTTAATGAGTAAAGTTGTTGAATCTGTTGAGCCCTCTATAGTTCAGAAGCCCTACTTTCCAAACCTTCAAACCTAGGCGATCATGAGATAAATCTCCCTCATTTAACCGGTGAGGCTCCGTGTGATTTATCAATAAAAATGTGTTATTATCTATCGGGGTTTTACTTTAACCACTTAGTTCATGAACCATAACTAAGAAGTTTTGCAGCAAGTAAGCAGTTGTTCAAGAAAGGAAAGTTATAGAAGAAGGAAGTAAAGGAAATACAGAGAAGAAATGGGGAAGATGTGCATCCCAATTAGTAGATAGCAGAGCTAATTGCATGCACACATAGAAGAAACTTAATAGATATGAACACACAGAATTATAAAACAAAGGCAGCTCTAGATCCAGATCTAAAATAACACAAAGTTTATTAAGAGATCTAAGATTTAAAAGCAAGAAACACAGTACACCGTGACACAAAGTTCTCCAGGAAACCTGCTCCTTTGTATTCCTTTGCTCCAAGTTGCTCTCAAGGGTTCAACACAAAGTCTAGAACACAAGATTGCTGCTTACAAATTCTGATCGATTATTAACCCGAAGGTTCTTCCTCTACTTATAGAATGTAGAGGGGCAATTACAAGTTGGAAGCTTTAGTTGAACTGGCACATGTGGAAGTCGGAAAAGAAACAACTGGCAATCTTCCTCCTGGAATTCCTCTTTGCATGACATGTATGATTTCAGAATCGAAAATAGAACCTTCTATTTTGCACGCCCGCCACCTATCTCCAAGTAGTTGACTTCTTCAAGTAATGGCTTTTAAACCAATCACTTAAGTTTGATAATTTAATTGATCGCTCAATTACTTTTGTCGGAGGAAAGAAGAAGGAAGAGAAAGAAGGAAAGAAGAGGAAGAGGCTGACTTTGTCCTTTTTCATGTCTCGCATGCGCACTGATTCTTTTCCTTTGATTCTCACCAAAGATCGATTTGGGAAACAAGGAATCGAAGCAAGCAGTTGGAATTGGAAGCAAGCGGAATTTTGCCTTCGCATTGTCTTCTCTTTTATCCTGAAGCTTTTGCAGTTCTTCTTTTTGCATGCATGCATCAATGCAAGGTTGGCCGTGAGATAACTCATCATCCTTATTTTTAATTGCATATGAGCAATTAAAAATTTCGAAAGCACTCGTGGTGAATGAAAATTCAATGAAGGCTTCAATCGGAAGATGAGAGCACATGCACAAGATCTTGAAGAATTTTCCACGCACCGACTTCTTCTTCATGGGTTGCATTCGAAACAAGAGGATGAAGCCTTTGTGCCGGAAGCTTTTGCAACTATGAGATTTGGATCTGGATCTGCATATGGATTTGCATCTGCATCTGGATATGGATCTGCACCTGCATAACAAACTTTGGCAACTGGGCTATGGATGGAAAAGCTGCAACTCGAATAATTCCACTGCTTTTAATCTGCACGCATGAGTGAAGTTTCTCCTGCACGCATGAGTGAAGTCTTTCCTGCTCTGGATTTGTCTATCAATTCAGCAAGAGGTTTCGAGCCTAGATCCGTGTCTCCAATATCTGTAAATTTAGAAGTGATGCATGACTCCGTTGTGCTTTCTTTTTCATCTTTCTTCGCCATAGCTTTGTCTATCTTTGTCTGAATAATTCTTTTTCTTCTTACTTGGCCGGATTTCTTCAATACTGGTGCAGATCTGGATAATTCTTCAGATTCGGAGGATATATGCAATGTATTGGACATTGATAAAAGCTCCTTTTCCTTTGTAAAGCACCTGTAATGAATTCCTGCAATTTATTCAGACAAAAATGGCCACCGGAGCATGAATAGTGAATTTTAATTGTAAAAATCTGCACTTTTCAAGCCTGCTGCCCCAAAAAATGGTGTTTAATTTGCACATAAAGAGAGCATGAATCCTTTCAACAACACCTGAGCTCCTGTAACACCTGTGCAAACAATTATGCAGACAAAGATCAACCTCCTTCAAAGCATGCGCCAAATTTGGAAGCTTTTAGCCTTGTTTCCACCTTGTTTCCACCTTGCCTGAGCAAAATCCTTCTTCAAATGGGGGCGCACTTTTCCTCTTGGCTGCAATTCTTTACCTGTGAATTAAATAATTCACCCATATGGCTGCCCATGCTTATATAACCCTCACAATTCTATAATTAATAATTGCCCTAACAATTAAAGGCAATTAATTAATTAAAAATCAAGCTCTTCTCTTTTAAATATAGCATGTTTAAGGACAACCATCCAATCAATTAAATTAATTCAATTTAATCATCCACACTTCACTTCACTTAAGCTTCACAGTGTGCTTTGACCATAGCCACTGAAAATAGGAATTAATATAATCATTTAATACTTTAAAAAGTATTAATTCCTTCTCAAAAGGGGCTGCATTAAATAAATTAAATTTATTTAATTTTGGAATTCTATTTCCAATTGATTTATTCCCCTTTGCTTTTGTTGACTTTTCCACAAGCCTGGGTGCCAAAATTGGGTGAATAAATATTAACAAATATTTATTTAATGCATTATTATTCACCCAAGGTGGGTCGCACTTTTTTGCATAATAGAATTCTATTTTTAAGAATTTCTGACAATGGGATTTTTACCCTGCAAGGCAGCCCCGGAAATCCCATGATCCACTTAAGTGATTTGACTTTGACAATGGGATTATTTACCCTGCAAGGCAGGCAATAAAATCCCATGATTTCACTTAAGTCACTTTTCTTTTATTTCACCATGGGAATTTTTACCCTGCAAGGCAGGCAATAAATTCCCGCCTGCCTGCAGCCTCTAATTTTCCCACTGCAGCTTAAGTGAATTTTATATCACGGGAAAAAGTACCTTGCAAGGCAGGCAATAAAATCCCACCTGCCTGCTGCTTCTAATTTTCCCACTGCAGCTTAAGTGAATTTTATATCACGGGAAAAAGTACCCTGCAAGGCAGGCAATAAAATCCCACTTTTTCCGCCTTAAGTGAATTTTCTATCACGGGAAAAAGTACCCTGCAAGGCAGGCAATAAAATCCCACTTGCCTGCTGCTTCTATTTTTCCCACTGCAGCTTAAGTGAATTTTATAACACGGGAAAAAGTACCTGCTAAGCAGGTATAAAATTCCCATCATGCTTGCGGCTTCTATTTTTCCCATTGCAGCTTAAATCCTTTGTTTTCCAAAATGCGCCCATCCCGCAGGGGCTTTTCCGTGCACGACTTCGCTTTTTCCCAGTGATCCAGACCTCCGATGGTGACTTCCTCCGGGCATAATGTGCGTATATGTTTTCCACCTGCTCTGTGCCAAAATCGGGCTTACCCTAAGAAAGGAATTGTTCTAGAGAAATTTCACGTAAAACGAAACGGACAACACACAAAAACACGAAAAATTGCCAAAAGTTACAAATAAAGCCCAAAACTTATTCCAAGTTAAAACCCTTCTGGTACATAGGAATAATGATATGTTCGATCATAACAGAGTTAAAACGGAGCGCAAATAGCCTCATACGGGGCTCAAAATAATTAAATACAAATTTCCCGCAGACAAATCCCGACGACAGAATATAACAATTTTGGGCATCTGGGTATTTGGCGAAAAAGGCTAATATGGCTCTTTGGGAATATCTTGACGCAATACAAGAACTTTTAGGCAATAAAAACACAAACTCATCAAATCATTATATGGTCTCAAATAGGCTCCCCGAGCTTGGTATATCAAAATTGATGAGCATCTCGTTCAACATGGATTCTAGAGGAATCCTTATGATCCCAATCTCTACCTCAAAAGCAAGGGGAGATTGTAAATATTTATGTCGATGATCTGGTCATCATCGTGATTCAGCGAAGATGATCGATGCAATGAAGAAAGATCTTAATCGATCGTTCGATATGACTGATCTCGGGTTGATGCATTATTATCTTGGCTTAGAAGTATGACAAAAGGAGAATCATATTTTTGTATCTCAATTGAAATATGCCAAGACTATGCTCGAGAAGTTTTAGATGGACTTGTATTCCGATTGTCACACCTATGGAGACAAGACTTCAGTTGTCTCGTACATATACATCACAACAAGTAAATGCAACTTTACATCGGCAGTTGAATCGAGAATCCCATTTACTTGACTTACACTAGTCCGGACATCAACTTTGCGGTTTAAAGAACGATCAATTCTTCTCGATAGGATATTCGCACTTTCGGATCACGCAGTAACATTGATGACAGGAAATCCACTTTTGGATATGTATTCTTTTTGGGATTTGGTCCAATATCATGGGAAGCAAGAAACAAAACTTTGTTTCTCAATCTTCCTGAAGCCGATATCGCATGTAAGAGGAGCTATCCGCATGAAGCAATATGGCTATGTCGCATACTTGAGGGACTTGGACTACCATAAGAGAAACCTACCATCTTGTATGTTGACAACGAAGGTGTTCTAAAACTTGTTCGCAATCTAGTGTTTCATGAGAGGACAAAGCACATTGAGGTACGGGTACATTTCATTCGCGAACATGTTATACAACACAACATTCAACTTCGGTTTTTCCCAACAGATCAACAACGTGCATATGTATTCACAAAATCACTTGCACAGGATAAATTTGAAGCATTCAGAGAATCTCTCTTGTTCACTTATAACCATGCAAAATTAAGGGGGTAATGTTGGGTAAATTGACTAGAGTAATAATAATTCTACATATTTTACCATTTACCATTGGTAGTATTAGTTTTTATATGGATATAAACAAATGCTTGTCTGTATTATTTAATTGGAAATAATATTCCCGTGCATTGTTTTGATTGTATTTTGGTTTGTTTTAGTTTTGGCTTTACAATACCTAAAAGTATTGCAGCCCTCACATTCACTACAATCTGATTTTTTCATATCAATACAATTACTAGGCTGCTGTCCCTGTTCTTGAACTACATTGGTAGATCTGCCACTATGATTGTTGCTGGTTGCTTCTTTGAATTTCCTGCTAACACCAAGTACTTTGTTGGGTGGCATCTTTCTTCAAGCCCTACTAGCTTGTGTTTAACAAAAACAATGCCGACCTAGGCACACATACAAATACTTGTACTTAATATTTCGGGATCAACATCCCCCTGGACTAACTTGGCTGTCCATCCCTAAACAACTGCTTCTGTCAACCCAAGTCGCTCCTTGCTTATTTCAATTCGGCCTCGAAGGCCTCGAAGGCACTCCACTTTGTTATTGCAACTTTTACTTCCTTTGTGGCATAGGGTATCTCCTCGAGAGATTGTTTTCATGGAATTTAACAACTCCCCTTCCTTGGCTGTCATGCACGCGCGTTTGTCAACTTTACCATAATCCAAGATTCTAGTTCCTTTAGATCCTCTTCTTCTTCCATTGCTTGGAACTAAAGATTATAGGACTCCAATGTTTTCGCTTAGTGATAATGGCCTCTCCTAGTGTTAAGGCCTCTTGGTAGATTCACCCTCTCTCTACCTTGTCCTTGGTTTGGGAAACCTTGGCCTCGAGCGCCTTTTTCCTTTCCTTATTTTCTTCTAGGCTCTTATTGGCCTTCTTATTCCCAGCTTTGTTGTTTGCAAAGATCTGCCCCACATCTTTTCTTTTTCTTGGAGCTCGGCCAAAGTTTTCTCTAAATGAGTCATTTTTTCCATAAGGACCTTCCGAGTTTCACCCAAGGATTTGCCTTCTTCACTTTGGAGATGGCCTTTTCAATAGTAGGTCAAACATTTGCTCTAGCACACTAATGGTGTCCTTTGCCTTGTTAACCTTTAATGAAGGGTTCACTCCCAAAAGCTTCTTCTTTAACTTTTCTCGTGTTGCTCCATCCTTGCAAGTTTTCTTTTCGCCCAATGGCCCTTTGTTGAAGCATCTGCTCGTTTTGACTACGCTTCCTTTAGGGGCACTTGGCTTCCTTTAGACATATCCCCATTGATGAGATTCTACCTAAGAACTTCTATAACTAGCTTCATCGGGGCATATCTCGACCTATTCCTCGGTCCTGAGTGTTTGGGTCCAAGAAAATTAAATCATGCCCTGTTATGGTGATGTCTTACTGAATTTCAATTTTTTTCTAGGAAATTCATAGCAGGCTCATCCAAATGCGCATCCAAGATGGCTGATATTTGCTTCCGTTTCATGGCATTTTTAGGGTGTAAGGCACGGGTGAGATAAGGCTCATCTCCCTAGGCTATCCCTTTACTCTTATTTACTCCAACGCTTTTTGACTCATGGTCATACGCACTCGCCGCCCCTTGTTTTGTTCACGGACATTTTCTTCCCTATGTCTCGATGGGCTGTCCACATTCATCGTCTAGTGATGTCCCTATGTTTCATCTCGTAGGATCTGGTCTACTTAGGACTTGTACCTTTGAAGAAGATTCACTCCTATATCTGGCCATTAATCCCCTAAGGGAAACCTTTGCTTCCTTCCTTGCCTCATAGCTACTTGCACGTATATGCGAGACTTGTCTCTTTTTGTGAGCCACCTATTGGTGACATCACAGGAGGGGTGAGTGGACTAGTGACGGTGATGTTGGTGACCGGGGAAAGGTTAGCACCTTAGGTGGCGGCTGTTTTTGTTGAGGTTGTAGGGATTGTTGCTTGTAGTTGAGGTGGTCTCTTTGGCTGTTGTTGTGGAGGAGGTTGTTGTGGTTGTTCGACACCTTTTAGGAGATGCTTTTGAGGACTCACCTTGAATCTCTACTGTTTATTTGATTCTCCCCTACAACCATCTTCTTTTTCCATGGAGTTTTGTACTTGGGTCTTCTTCTTCCTCCTCTTCTCTCTTCGAGATCCCATTTGTTCGTTAGATTTTCTCCCCGGACTTAGGGGTGCCTTGATATTGGATGTCGGGATTAGGTCCTTGGTAGTCATAGGGTTGGCTACCCTTATCTATGATATACTCTAGTGGTGGCTTCGCCTTTAGTATCATCGTCTTTCGATTCGTTTTCGGAGGCATCTTCTGCCTTAGGGTACCTCAAGAGGGACCTTAGGACCAAGCTATTTTCATCAAGCTTGAGTGTATCCACCCTTGCTCTCTTGGCATTCATGATTTGATCCAACAAGTACTCCAGGGTAGGTGGCGGTGAAGCCGTAGGGGATTTTCTGACACCTCGACCACTTGTTGGTAATCAACTGATCCTTGCTAGGCACAATTGCTAGATGGCGCCAAAGACCATATAATTTGGTGGGCTGCAGTCAATTCAGAGGGATTCGCCATTCTCTTCTAAAGGTTGCTATACAATTATCATACCATTGATGAAATGCCCCTCTAAAATAACATTGTTGAAGACCCTTGGCCTATTTTGTCTACCCGATGGCTAAGGGGTGAACTTAAGGGTGACTTAAGTCATAATGAATTATTATAAAGTGCCAAAAAAGAAAAAGAAAATTATAAGCACTTATAATTAATTATTATGACTTAATGATAAAGTGCAAATAGAAAGGTGATTAAAAAGACTTAGCAAATGTTATATTCCCAAGGGAAAAATGCGACCACCCTTGGGGATGAAAACATGTGAAGGAGGCATTAAAAAATTGGAGAATGCTGATTGGTTGTTGTGGGTGGTCATTTTGGGCCCTTTCTTTTCATTAAGGAGGCAAGTCGACTTGCTTTGGGCATCATTCTATTTTTATCAAAAATTCTGAAATTTGCTTGTTAGCCTAGTGCTTGCAGCTGTATTCTCTGAGGACGAAAACCCTCATGAGAAGTGAAGGGAAGAACGAAAACTCTTCTCTTTGGATTCATCTAGTAGTGTGTTAAATATTCAAGGGAAAATTATTTGCTGAGGTATTTTATTTTCTCCAGTTGGAGCGACCCAGTTTGAGGATTGTTTTGGCATGAAGGAAGGGTATAAAAATCAGATCTGAGTGCTGCTGCAAGGAGCTGATTTTCAGTCATCTATTTTGCTATTTTTGGAGTATTTTCTTGGGTCCAAACCCTCCTTTTCCAGCTGTAACTGCAGACAAGGGTTTGCAGATTTTATTAAATAAAATCAGATATTTTTGGAGCTCTAAATTGGTACATTTCTCTTGCTTGACCTTCTAAAAATTATTGCTTTCATTTGGACAAGAGAAAAGCTTTGTTTGGTAACTTGTGATGCATTTTCTATTATTGGTGCAAGTCGCATTTTCTAATATTAATTTCAGATCTGCATATTCTGAAAAATTTATGGTACATTTGAGGTTGGTTTTTGGCAAAAATCCATTGTATGCCCTTTAAGGTCCATTGGGGACATTACAATGGTATCAGAGCGATGATTCTCCCAACCGTGAAAGAGAAAATCAGATCTGAAGATAAAGAAGGTGACCATGGAAGGGCATGATCGGAGAGTTCCTCCTACAAATAAGATAAGTTATCTGAATGAAGCAATCACTAGAGGCCACAAAGAATTGCAAACTTGTTGGTTGGATGCTCAGAGAGATCTAAGAGACTCTGTTATAGGAGCCATGGCTGATTTGAGAAGATCTATACAGGGAATGAGTACTTTCAGACCAAACTCTCAAGGAAATCAAGGCAACAATGGTGAAGAAAGCTCTAATGGACCAATTAGAACATCCGCCAAGCCTCCACATCAGATTTTCAGAACCAAGTTTCTCCAAAAGGAGGAACAACCAATTGAGGATGATGACATGGAGACATGGGGTAAAGAGTATGCAACACTCAGTTCCAAGGTAAGATCTATGTTGACCTTCGAAGATTTTTGTGAATTGAAAGATAGTAAAGGCATTAGAAAAAATAGAAAATATCAACAGGAAAAAAGTACCATGCAGAAAGTGGAAGGAAATCAGCCCATAGAGTATTCCACCATGCCAAGTGAAGAAGAAGAAGCTTCTAGAGAAAAAGGTATGACTTCCATTGAACAAAATATTTGTAGGGAAGGCAAAATTGAACAAGATGTTTCAGTCCAAAAGCAACAAACAACACCTTTGGGGCAGCCAAAGGGATCATTTGGGCAGCCAAAGACTTCTTCAACTAGTGGGCAACAAGGCATGAGGAATGGTATTCCTCAAATTGTGGCAGCCAAGAGCATGGAAGGATCAATCCAAGAGCAGATTACCCTAGGATGAGAATGGCAAAGAAAGGAGCATGTTATCGCAGCAGTTGTCTCATGAAATAATTCAGCCCATTGTTGATCATGGAGACATCACAAGGTATGGGACAAGTGAGATAATGTCATTGCATATTCAGATTTGTTTTGAGAAAAATGATGAAGTAGAAGAGGAAATCTGCAATCTGAAGTATGTGATACCTTGGATGCAACCTTGTATATATGATCATCTTGAGAGTGGTAGATGGTGGCAAGATTTAGCCCACTTGACAGGTACAGGGAGTCGACTTTTGGATCACTTCAGCATGTTTTGTCTCTTGTGCATGGCACTTGGACAAACAAGTTATTGCTTGAGGGCAAACAATTTTGGGAAGGGAGGATTGTAATATCCCCTTCCCAGTTGAAGACCCTTAGCCCATTTTGTCTCCCCGATGGCTAAGGAATAAACACAAGGGGAACTTAAGTCATAATAATTTATTATAAAGTGCAAATAAAAAAATAAAAAAAAAGAAAATATTATAAAGGCACTTATAATAAAGTTATTATAGACTTAATAACAAAATAAAATTAGAAAAAGCTAAAGCCACCTTATAAAGTCTAATTTTCCCCTAGAAAATGTGACCTTATGGGATGGATCAAAAGGGAAAAACATTAAATGAGGGGCTAAAAGCTTATTGGATGTTAAGGGAGGCAAGTTGGTCCATTAGCTCTATATAAGCAAGTTGACTTGCTTGAGGAGAGCATCACTTGTTTATTCTCAAATTTCAGATTTACTTGTTGAGCATTTTGCTTGAATCTTCTCTCTGGAGGACGAAAACCCTTTTAAGAGATCTAGTAGGGCGAAAACTCTTCTCCTAGTTGAGAGGAGAAGATCGATTTCAAGCTAAATTCAAGGAGAGATCAGATCTGAAGTGTTTGATCAGTTTTGAGGTTTTTGGGCCTTTCCTAAGTGGGGCAAAATTGTATTTCCAACTTTCACTTACAGCTAGGGTTTATCTACATTGTTCCAGAATTGCAGATCCGTTTTGGATGCCTTCCCGCCATTGAAAAATTCTGATTTTGGGTTCATTGGAAAACTTATTTTTCAAGCTTCAATTTGAGCTATCATTTGCCTAGAAATTTGGAGTATTTTGCAAGTTATTGAATTTACAAGTTCTGCTGCGTTTTTGCCCTAATAAATTCTAGAATTAATATTTTTCAAATCTGATTGAAGATCCTATTCTGATTATTCATTATCTACTTGCAAACAAATTTTCATAATTTTGGAGGTATTTTGAGGTGGAAAAAGCTATATTTGCTAAATTGCTGGCCTAGGGCAGCAAACTAGGGTTTTCTGGAAAATATTCAGTTTGTGGCCTAATTTCATTCTGAATTTCAGTTTGATAGCAATTGAGATTTTTTTGGCTTTTTGGATTAATCAGATTTGGCCCTAGTGGGAATTGGGAAATCCACTTGGGGTTGAAATATGTCCATTTGGGGACATTACAATTGATCAAGCTTCATCCGGTAAGGCCTTACAAACATCTTTGGGGCATGTGTATTTTCAAGCTTGCGCCGGGCAAGGATTTAGACGGTGGATTCTTCCCATATATTCTAATCATATCTATCTGGGAAACCTATTTCATTCACCACAATTACTATCAACATATTGACCCATTTGAAGGAGTCCCTTCTTCTGCGACACCTTAACTCCTCCTATGATGTCCTCACACATGTATTTAGTAATATTGTATTATTTTTTCTATATGAAAATCATGTGCACAATGTAAAGCCATATCTAGCTTATGCTATCCCATTATCCTCGGTGTGCAACCATGTCGTTGAGGAGCCTTACACATATACACATAGTTGGGTCCCTAAGCTCCTTTATGGGCATTGTTAACTTTCCCTCTTACTGCAACTTAGTTGTCTAGCCAAGCTCTATTGAAGAACTATATTCTCTAGGCGGTCAGATATTTGCGCCTTCGCAAGATATCCTAGTCAATCCATTTATGAGCACGGACAATATTTTCTTTCACCTCCTAGTAAAGTAGAATCAATTTCTATGTATGCATGATATGAAGAAGCATCCTAGTTTGCGTGGCTTCCCCAAGAAGGGAAGTTAAAATAGTTGGAAAACCCCATCTTCTCCAAGTCCAATTTGATTTGTATGTTGGCAGTGATTTTGGCGCCTTGGATGGTGTCCTTCACCAAATAGTCCCTCTCCCAGTCTTTTTCATTCTTCACTTATTGGTGGTTATATCCATCTATCATGCATTTTCCCACCATTGTCACTCATTCACCCATCATTGCGCATTCGGTAGGGAAGAACATCGCTTGTATCTTGTCTTCGCACTTTCCTCGGTTGAAGATGCCGACGACTCATGGACTTCCTCTTCTATGATGGAAGTATCCATCATTCTTCTTTAATGCCTTGTGTTAGGTGGTGGCACTTGTGGATTTGCTTGTGGCACTGCATCTTTGCCTTGTTATTGGGCGGCGTCTTTGTCAGTGTGGTCTTTGGTGTCGCCATCACTCTCTTCTTTAGCAACATTTTCCTTCTTTGCAAACCCAAATTGACCCTTGGTGCATGGGGGTTTCATAGGTTCAACGTCTTTTCGCTTTAGGGTTTTCCTTCACCTATTTCTGCAACCCTATTCCAATCTTCTGAAATCCTCTTGGATTCTTTTGCAAGTCCCTTCTTCCACCTTTTTGTGGTTGTTGGCTCTTCCTAGCTCAACTGGTTCTTTGTTGTGCCGCTCGTTGGTCTCCTTGGCTCAAGTTTCACTTTGTTTATGACTTTTCTCTTCTCGTCTTCGTGCTCTTGGCTCTTAATTTTTCAGCTCATGAAGTTTGCAAATGTGACTTGATGGGGGTGTCAACTTTATATAATCCTTCCCAACGTCATCCCGTGCCATCTTCCCGTTGGGATTCAAAAAATGCTTGACTAGGAGCTAAGCCCAAGCCTTTTCTACCGGAGGTGTTATTTCATCTCTCCTTTTCTGTTGCTCTCTTTTCTTGGCACACTTTACTTTCTCTGTCCATCGCACGCTTTACTTTCTCTCTCCATTCAAGTGCTCTTTGTTATTTTTTCTCTTGTTGGTCAACACATGTGGCCAACGCAGTTCATCTTTCACTTTTGTGCATCTCATTTGGATGCTTTCCTCTCATTTCTCCTTGGACTTATCTAGCGAATGGTCCTCCATTGCTATTTTATCTTCACGACTCTTCTCATCCATTCCTTTTTTCTACCTTTATCACTCTCTTGGGCGTATCTATGCATTTTGCCACATCCCTACAATCCAACTAATGTCTTGCCCTTTCGTCTTATGCACACATCGTTTTTAACCATACCTAAACAATCTGATTTGTTGCCTAGTCAATATATCTTGACATATTGGACTGTTATTGGTGTGCATGCGTATACACACTTTACCAAAATTAACAAAATAGAAAAATATATTAAAAAGCAACTTGTTGGCATTTTAGCCTTATTTATAGCTTGATAGGGGCGGTCGAGGATGATAAGGTTTGAGCCTGCTCCCATTTAAATGACTTGGAAGCAGCTCGCCATCCAAAGTGCTTGAAGCTTACAAGCACCTATTTCCAAAACATCTTGGATGATGTAAGGTCCCATTCATCTAATATGCAATTTTCAGTGCTTGGCATATCTGGAGTCGATAGAAGCACATGTGCTCCTTTGTTCAACACCTTATTCTTGATGTGTTTATCATGCCATATTTTTCGACGCATCTTCTCTACTCCTTGACTCTATCTAGCCAAAAATTGTTTCTCATCCAATGCAGCAATAGTGCTTGAAGCCTCTCTTTTGTTGCCCTTTTGTCATCAAGCTTTTCTACATGGGCTATACACAAAGATGGTACTATAAATTCCACGGGTAAAACTACCTCTTTCCCAAAACTAAGCTGGAAAGGAGTATGGTTGGTCAATCTCTTGTATGTTGTCTTATAAGCCCATCTTATGCTGATACTTTGTCATCCCAATTAGTTCTCCCCGTAGCACAAATTTTCGTTAAAGTTGTGCCCATTATTTTGTTGAAGGACTCAATAGTTCCATTGGCACGAGGGTGATAGTGTGTTGTTTATGATGCGAGAATCATGAACTTAGACAACAATATTCGCACATTTTTGCTAAGAAATGGTTTCCGTATCACTTTGGTTAAGGGGCATCCATACCTACTTATAATATTTTCCCACATCAATTTGGCCACCTTGTGTAGGAGCTGTCTGATCCCTAGTGGGGCTGCTTCGCCCATCTTGTTAAATAGTTAGTGGCAGTAATAATGGAATGCATGCCCATTTTGCGCGTAGCTAGGGAGATGGGTCCTATAAACTTAACTCGCCCACTTCTCAATAGTTGTTGTGCCACTACAGGATGATAGGCATTTTGTCACATCAATTTGGTTTCCCTACTTGTAGGCATTTCATTCCATAGATTTGGTTTCTCAACTCATTGGAAAATGTCACACTTTAGTACAAAACTCTTTGCATCTTTGAAGATGTCGGCCACCAAAGCCCTAAAAATAAAAATTTCCTTCTGCAATGGCTTCTCCAACATAATGGCCTCTTGCAACTCCTCCATGCGCCTCTCGATGCGGGAGCATTTGGGTTCATGAGAAATCTTGCCACCCAAAATATTTAGAGTTAACAAATTAAGACTTGCACAATACCGCACCACTTCTAAGCAATCCGTGTAAAGAATGTTTACCCTAGTCATTCTACGGAAGCCATGGAAGCTTGTCAAGCCGCACAACATTTGCCTTGCCCATGCAAAGATAGACTTAACCGTGCATCAATGTGCTTAGCTGCGCATAACCCCACATGTTGTGCAATACTTGTGCGCAACACTTCAAGCTATGTAACACTAAACTTGCATAGAACAACTGCGCACATGCCTTGTGTAGATGCCAATGCTTACCCAATGCCACGATATATTGTAGAAGCCATCAAACACTATCAACGCTGCGGAATACCACATTCTCAAGGGACCGCTCCCATTCGTTTCAATGATGAGATCTATTTGCTTTCAACATCAATATAGTTATTAGAGAATAAATGTGGTTTTTGATACATCTATTTTGGCTAGGGACCAACAAAATGATATGATTGCGCTCGATCCAATAGAGGGGAAATTTTGTAGCTAATCAATGGCCTTGAGAGGCGACCCGAGGAATATTATGTAGGGGAATCTTTACTTGCTTGAAGGCATCTTGTCCTTCCGCCAAAGCTTTTGTGAATTCTATAAATATAGGGGAGCTGCAAACATGTAAGGAGTAAGAGAGGTTGATTTCCAAATTAAGGAATCAAATGACTATCCTTGAGAGTGTGAACCTAGGGTGGTTTTGTAGAAGCTTTGCAAGCTTAGGATAAGTTTATGTTTATTATTCTTAGAGGAATTCTTGCAGAGTCTTGTCATAAGTTAGTGTGTTGAGTGATTGTTAGTTGTAATCTTTCCTTACATTAATAGAGAACTTTGTTGTTTTTTCTTGTTAATATTTGTGCTTGAGATCTTTCTTCGGTGAGATCTAACTCTGTCAATGGCTATGTGGTGCAAGGCGTCCCTTCATTGGGACCTTGACCATGACTTCATCAATATGGTATTAGAGCAAGGATTTCAAAGTCCTATTGAAGAGATTGGTATAGACATCAATCTGGGTTGTGTGAGTGATCTTGAGATTTGTTGCTTTCCATACTAGGGGTGTGGGTAGAAAGTAGTTGCAGACATCTCCAACATTTTGGGTTGTTGGGTAGGTGTGAGGTCACAAAATTTTGGTTTTGAGAGGTTGCGAGGAAAAGATGGCGCATAGAGTAGGGTTTGCTGATAGAGAAAACAGAGCACCAAAACTTGTGGATTTGGCTGATGTGATTAGAGAAATGCAAACCCGTTTGGAGGCCATAGAGATTGCAAAACATAGAGGAGCTCCGTTTATGAAGATGAAAGTGATGATGACTGAGAAGCGAGAGCACCTGCAGATCAGGAGGCTGAGGTAGAACATGTAGATAAACAAGAGGATCAATTATTATCGCAATCACGAGGATTGGAAGCAAGCTGCGAAGAGAAGTTTCATGCTGTTCTGGGAACTTAGATTCGGCATATCTTATCGATTGGAGAAATACTTGGAGTATGAAGGTGTAGAAGATAACAAGAAGGTGAAATTTGTGAGTACCAAGTTAAAAGGACATGCATCCTTGTGGTGGGATCATGTGCAGGCCAAGAGAGTTCAAAGAGGCAAAGATAAGCTCAAGAAGTGGGATCAAATGGTGACAAAGTTAAAGGCTAAGTTCATGCTTGTAGATTACTAGTCCCATTTGTTCAAGCAATTGCAGAATTTGCGTTAGAAGGAATTGAGTGTGAAGTACATTGAAGAGTTAATCGCTCAACATTGGAGCTGGACATGTGGAGGATGATGCAGAAAAGATTTCAAGGTATGTTAATGGATTACATATTTCCATTCAAGATGAACTCAATATGGTCAGACTAAGATTTGTGGAGGAAGCCTATCAATTTGCGTTGAAGGCGGAGAGAATTGTCCTGGATGTAATAGAGCAATTTGTGGGGAAAAGGAAAATTCTTGCGTTGAGGTGGAAGTTTATGTAGTGATGCACATAATCACGCACATGAGGGAGAAACAAGCAAACTCCATGAGCAAAGTCATGTGTAGAGAGGTGGAGGTAGATCTTCTTCCGAGGAGGAAAAGGATGCGGAGGAGAGAGGATTTAGCGAACCTGTTTCTGTTGTGGAGAGGCTGGTCATCATGCATTTGAGTATCCACAAGTCGCACAAAATAATGGCAGTAGGAGGAATGATGTCGACAAGTCATGTTGCTCAACACACTGATGTAGAAAGCCATGCGTCAACTAGTACAAAGCAAAAGAACCAGAACATGGAGAAGCGCTCATGATGAAGAGGATGTTGTTGAAGCTTGCAAAGGAAGAGAATGTGCCCATATAGAGAAAGAACTTGTTCAAAACCATTTGCAAATTTGGAGGTAAGTGTTGTAAGGTCATTATTGATAGTGGTAGCATTGATAATCATGTTTTAATGAGATGGTTAAGAAATTTGGTTTGAAGATAATTGCTTGCCCAAACCCAGTATGTACAAGGTATTGTGGCTATTAAAAAGGGCATCTATTGCTTGTAAATGAGCAATGCAAAGTGCGTATCAAGATTGATGCATATGAAGATGAAGTCTGTATGTGATGAATGCTCATGGACATATGCCATGTGTTGTTGGGAAGACCTTGGTTTTATGATAGACAAGTGATTCATGATGGCTCAATAAATACTTGCATGTTGGTGAAAGGGATGGATGTACACTTTGAAACCCTTGAAAGACCCAAGTGTAGAGGTTGAGATGAGTCCGTAGATTTTGCTAGTTTGGGAAAAGAGTTCACGTGAAAAGGGTATGAATGTTTTGCATTCGTTCGAGGCTCACATAGAAAACAAAGGAAGGCGAAGCCACACAAATAAAGGAGATCATCCAAAAGGGGAAAGAGATGCTAGGTGAGTACACGGATATCATGAAAAAAGATTTTTCGGATGGTTTACCAACTACACGCAATATTAGTCATCATATGTACTTGAAACTAGGGGCTAGTTTACCAAGAAAAGCCACAAATAGACACTATGGAGAAATGATGGAGCAAGTACATGAGTTCTTGACAAGGGTTGATTAGAGAAACCTTGAGCACGTGTATGATACCCGCATATTGACACCTGAAGAAAGGAGAGTGGAGAATGTGCATTGAATTTAGAGCCATCAACAAGATTACTATCAGGTATAAATTTCCATTGCCTCACATGGATGATTTGATGGACTACTTGAGTGGAACAAAATACTTAACAAAAATTGATTTGAAGAGTGGGTACCACTAGATCAGAATTAGGGAAGAAGATGAGTGGAAGATTGCTTTCAAAATGCAGGATGGATTGTATGAGTGGTTGGTCATGCCATTTGGGTTAACCAACACACCAAGCACGTTCATGTGGTTAATGAATGAAGTGTTGAAGCCTTTTTCTAGGTAAGTTGTCATGGTTTATTTGGATGACATTCTAATTTTCAACAAGACGCAAGAAGAGCACTTGATCCATTTGCGGAGGGTGTTAGAGCGTTTGTGAGAGAAGCTCTTAACAAATTTGAAGAAATACGGTTTTATGCGGAAGGAGTTAGTATGCTTGGGATTTGTGATATCTCAAGAAGGGTTGAAGATGGATCTTGAGAAGGTATGAGCTATTGTGGATTGCCGGTCACCCAGAATGTCTTGGAGGCTCAAAGCTTCCATGGACTTGTGAGCTTATATAGGAAATTCATTAGAGGATTCAATGAGATTTAAACATCATGATCACAGAGGTGATGCAGAAGGACAAAGGGTTTGTGGATCATGGATGCAAAGTATGCATTCTCAAAGTTGAAGGAAAAGGTCAAACAATAGCTAGTGGCCTTTTCTGATTTCAATAAAGTATATTCGGTTGATTGTGATATTAGTGGAGTAGCCATTGGAGTCGTGATGAGTCAAAAAGGGAGACCCATCGCTTAGTTTAGTGAGAAACTAAATGACGAAAAAAGTAAATATTTAGTTTATGACCAAGAGTTTTATGCCATTGTGTAAGCTCGAAAAAGTGGAGGCATTATTTGTTTCCCAAGGATTTTGTGTTGTATATGGACCACCAAACACTAGAATCCATCAATAGCTAGGGGAAGTTGAATCAGAGACACATGATATGAGTTGAATTCTTGCAGAGTTATTGATATGTCTTGAAGCACAAAAGTGGAAAATCAAACACGATTGCTGCAAAATGCACTAAGTAGGAGATGCATTTTATTTACTTAGATGTAAGTGTAGTAGGGTTCGAAGCGATAAAGGAGCTTTACATAGAAGATAGATTTTGCGAGAAGCATCGAAGGCATGCGCAGAACAAAGTGAGCATTGACCACATGCCATGATTAGACTATTTCCTACAAGAAGGATTGTTGTTTAGAGGCACACAATTGTGCATACTACAAGGATCAATGAGAGAAAATTTGATCCGGGAGAAGCATTACAAAGGAATGTCAGGTCACTTTGGAATAGGTAAGTCTTGACACTTTGTTAGGAGAGAGATATTTATGGCGTGGATGGCTACAAATGTTCACAAATATATGTAAAGATGCATAATATTTCAATGGCAAAAGGTAAGAGTCGAGAATGTAGGGTTATATCAACCACTGCTTTGCTAGTACCTGAGAAACCTTGGGAATATCTGAGTATGGATTTTGTTTTGAGTTTACCTAAAACGTAGAGGGGTGATGATTCTATATTTGTTGTGGATAAATTCTCAAAAATGGCTCATTTTATTGCTTGTAAGAAGACAAATGATGTTACACATATGCGGTAATTTGTTTTTCAGGGAAGTTGTGAGACTGCATGGATTTCCGTGCATGATTGTATCTAATAGAGATACCAAATTTGTGGGCCGCTTTTGGTGAACACTATGGAAGAAACTGAACACAAGGTTACAGTTTAGTTATGCGTATCACCATAGATGGATGGCCAAATAGCAGTTGTTGATAGGAGCCTTGGCAATTTGTTGAAATGTTTGGTAGGAGAGAAGACAAGAACATGGGATTTAGATCTCGTTGCAACTAGAGTTAGCATATAACAACTCTCACAATAGGCATTGGAAAGTCACCTTCAGAGTGTGTATGGAACAAGTCCATGAGAAATTGTGGAATTGTGAGAGTTGCTGCGAGAAGAAGGGAGAAGTGTGGAAGTAGAAGACTTTGTGTAGTACACGGAGGTACGAAAAAGTGCACAAATAGTTGGAAAAGAAGAACGAGCAATGCAACAAATGCACAGATTTGCGGATGAGACAATTGAAATTTAAGGTGAGCGATTTAGTTCTTTTGCACTAGCAAAATGAAATGTTCCTGCAAGGAGCATATGATAAACTCAAGTGCAAGAAGATTGGATTGTGCAGAGTCTTGAGGAAATATGTGGAGAATGCAAATGAATTGGAGTTATCAGAAGGGATCTACATCTTGCCTATCTTCGACATAGTGGATCTATACCCATATTTTGAAGGGCAAGCAAGTGGAGATTCAATTCTTGCGCAAGCGAAGTTAACATATAACAACTTTGTCAATAGAAGCATTGGGAAGTCACCTTTCCACATCATGTATGGAACAAGTCCATGAGGAATTGGAGAATTGTGAGAGTTGCCGTGAGAACAAGGGAGAAGTGTGGAAGTAGAATACTTTGTGTAGTACATGGATGTACATGAACAAGTGCACAGATAGTTGGAAAGAACAATGCACAATACAAAGAACGTGCAAATTTGTGCAGGAGACAATTGGAGTTTAATGTTGGCGATTTAGCTCTTTCACAAGGTTCCCGCGAGGAGCGTATGATAAAATCAAGTGGAAGAAGATTGGATCATGCAAAGTCTAGAGGAAATTTCCGAGAATGCATATGAATTGGAGTTGTCGAAGGGATAGACATCTCGCCTATCTTTAACATGGCAGATCTATACCCATATTTTGAAGGGCGGGCAAGTCTAGAAGAAGACCGTGTAGAAGTAGATTAGAGGCACCAACTACCAAAACAAAGGCGTGTAGAAATTGAATGCATTCTGGATGGCTGCATAGTAAAGATGACACACAAAAAAGAGGATAAGGAATATCTGGTGAAATGGAAAGGCAGGGGGTCGAAGATGCTTATTGGTTTACTGAAGCAAAATTTGCTAGACTTGGTCATTCCGTTACAGACCTTCAAAAACCTGTTTGACCAGGAGCTCAAGTTTCTTCTTACCCGAGGTGTTTGATGTAGGAGCATTTGGGGTCACCAATAGTGTTGCCCCACCCAAAAATATTTAGAGTTAGCAAATAAAGACTTGTGCAATACCATGCCACTACTAAGCAAGCCGTGCAAAGAACCTTTGCCTTAGTCATTTTGCAGAAGCCTATCCAAGCCATGAAAAACTTCATGACCCACGCAAAATGCCAAGCCGCTTAACATTGCCAAAAGCTGCGCAAGCCTACCTATGCTGCACACCATTTGCCTTTCCCATGCAAAGCTAGACTTAACTGCACACTAGTGTGCTTAGTTGCGCATAACCCCACATGCTGCGAAATACTTTCGCACAACACTTTATGCTGCGGAACACAATTTGTGCAAGTTGTGCACATCTTGCGTAGATTGCCGATGCTTACCTAATGTTGTGATATACTGTGGAAGCCACCAAGTAGTATCAATACCGCAGAATACCGCATTCCTGTGGGACCACTCCCATTCATTTTAATGATGAGATTTGTGGCTGACAGAATCACCTGCCAACATTGATAAAATTAATAGAGAATACACACGGTTCTTGATCTGTCTTTTCAGGAAGGGACCAACATAATGATCCGATTGAGCTTGATCTAACGGAGGGGAACTTTTGGAGCTAATCAATGGTGCTGAGAGGCAACCTAAAGAATATTGTTAGGAATATTCGGTTTAGTGTTCACATTTGTTAGTATTGTACTGTGTAATATTATTATTAAAATGAGTTAACATAAAATAACTCATTTAATAATATAGTAGTTTAGAATAAATAAATACAATCTCATATTGAGTTGTATTATTGTATGTGAGTTGTAGTACAACTCACTAGAGATTCTAGGGAACTAGTTGAGATATCCTAGGAAGGGATTGAGTATATTGTGGGATCTAAGGTGAGTGTTTACTCCTTCATTCTAGGAGAACAACTAATTTATATGTAACCTCTATTGATGAATATAATGTTCTGATTGAATTATCAAATAGTAGATTTATTGAGTTTTTCTCAAGTATATTTTTGTTTATCTTGTGCAATCTAATACCAAATTTACATTTGGTATCAGAGCTGGATTGCGTCCATAATGAGATTCTTTGTACTATAGCTTCCATTCTCCCATTTATTCAAGCGTGTAAATCGCCACTTAATACCAGGTAAGTATTTGTCTATGGACTATTTTTTGTTCTGTGTTCGGATCAGAAGTTTTATTAGTTTAGTGCTGTGTTCTAGTAATTCTATATCAATTAATGCTTAACGTGCAGCCTCGTGATAGTTCTACATAATAGTGGTAAATATCAATTCATCCAATTCTGCAGAGACGCAGTCATTACCTCTTACTGTGCATCGAAGATCTATGTCTACCAATCCATTTTTTGTCTTCCATGAATACGTTCCTTTAATCTGCATTCTGACACATTGACCACCAACTCACCTCAGATTTTGCTCACCAAAACCATTTCAAACCAGCCAGCAACATTTCTTATACGAAAGGAGTAGTTTTTCTTTATGTAGGTCTGTGCGTACATTCTTCATGTGTGCATCCCTCATACATGCAATGGTCATGTAAAACACACAATTCTGTACCAAATTTAAAGGTGTGTTATTAAGCAAAAGTGAGTTCTTAAAAGTCAAAATTAAATTGTCACGTAGATTATGTCAATTTATTGGTAAAAATTCATGTCTAATTTGTTGTTTTTGTTAAAAAAGTGCAATTCATCAATTGTCTAATTAATTTAGTGTGTAATTTTGTCACAAATTGACATTTGTCATTATATAGTCTTAATCTTGAAAGTTTGTTTTCTAACTCTTAGATGTTTTTCTAGTTTGTTATTTAGACATTTAGTTATTTGAGTTCTGAGTTTTATTATGTCATCCACGTGAAAAGTGGAAATAAAGTTAAAAAAAAATTGTTTAATTTTGTCAATTTTATTATATTTGTGTATGTCATAAATAGAGTTAAAAGTTATTATCATGTTATCATGATGTTGTCATTATAAATCGTTTTGTGGTGTCATCTTTATTGTCTTTGTGAGTCAATCGTGCCAATACACATTGTCAAATAGAGTCAAAATATTCTTATTGTCCTTATTATAGTCATGTCGTAAAATTCATCAAAAATTGTTTGTGTCAATAATCGAAAGTAATTATTGATGTTAGTGTTATCTTGTGAGTCAAAAGAGTAAAAGTCCGAAAACTATTTTTTTCCATATTTCTCTGGATGCGATATCGCTTGTATGCGACATCCAAATTGAGGGGGAATATTTTGAGTCTCATGATCAAATCCAGCTAAGTTAGCAACAGACTGTGATGGAGGACGAAGGCAACAGAGGAAGGAGGTCAATCCATGACCTCTTGCCCCTAAGCTTTGACAGTGGCCCCATAATGAAGTTGTGACATTCTTTCAGCTCTATGTTTAATTTCCACTATGTTCTAATAAGAACAGATGATTCATTCATGTTCACACTTGTAATAAGTGAGAAAATTTGAATGTAATCCCTTGATGTAAGATGGTGATGAGAGCTAAAAGAGTATTGTAACATCATGATATCTAGGTTGTTGGTTGACCTTGTAAAACCATCATTTGTTGTGGTTGTTGGTAAGCCACTGGAAAACCATCCTATGTTGTGGTTGTTAGTAATCCATTGGAAAACTATCATTTGTTTTGGTTATTGGTAAACCACTTATAAAACCATTCCGGAGGTTGTTGGCTATCCTGAAAAAGAAAACCATCCGGATCATGAGCAGAGAAGAGGCAACACGTTGCAGTACAAGATAAAGTTTTTCCCATGTTCGCATTAAGGGGGAATGTTAGGAATATTTGGTTTGGTGCTCACATTTGTTAGTATTATATTGTGTAATATTATTATTAAAATGAGTTAACATAAAATAACTCATTTAATATTATTGTAGTTTAGAATAAATAAATACCATCCCATATTGAGTTGTATTAGACGTGAGTTATAGTAGAACTCATTAGAGATTCTAGGGAACTAGTTGAGATATCCTAGAAGGGGTTGAGTATATTGTGGGATCTAAGATGAGTGTTGACTCCTTCATTCTAGGAGAACAACTACTTATTTATATGTAACATGTTGAAGAATATAATGTCCCGATTGAATTATCAAATAGTATATTTATTGAGTTTTTCTCAAGTATATTTTTGTTTATCTTGTGCGATCTAATACCAAATTTTACAAATATCTTGCAGGGGAACCTCTACTTGCTGAAGGCATCTTGTCCTCCCACTAGATCTTTTGTTAATTTGTTAAATAGAAAGGAACTTGATGTAGGAGGATCCGGGTTCATAAGTAATCCTACGCCATCAAAAATGCTTAAGAGATAGCAAATAAAGATTTGCGCAATGCCGCACCACTCCTAAGCAAGCCACAAATACTTACCCAAGCCATGAAACACTATGGATGCCGCATAAGCTTTGAACAAAGCTGCACAATACTATGGAAGCTATAGAAATTTATCTAAAGGTGCAAGCTCGCCCTTGATGCTGCGATACACTAAGGAAGTTGCGAACACTAGAAAATCCGTGGAATACTACATTCTTGTAGGACCACTTCCTTGAGCTTCAATGATGAGATGTGTTTGATAGAATCACTGTTGACATCAATACTGATTAGCGAGAGAGCATATGTGCTCCTTGATCGTCTCTCTTTTGGCTTTGGCGATGACCAACAAAATGATTTTTTGAGCTTGATCCACAAAAGGGAAATTCTAGGAGTTGATCAATGGCTCGAGAGGACACACAGAAGCATATTCTGCAGGGAACCTTTGTTTGTTGAATATGTCTTATTCTCCCACTAGAGCTTTTGCAAATTCTATAAATAGCACGGACCTGCAAACTTGTAAAGCATCTCTTGTATCTTGATAAATGGCATTGAGATTGAATTCCTTGTTAAGTGTGGTCTTGTAGAAGCTTCACAGGTGTTTGTAAGCTTATGAGAGGTCTAGTATTGAAATCCTTAGAATGATTCGGGCAGAGTCTTGTTCCAAGACTGTAATTGGAGTGCTAAGCTATTGTGCCTAATTCTATAATATTCCCTTGCATAAATAAAGAAACATTGTGTTTTCTAGTTAAATTGCTTTTCTTGGGATCGTATGGTTTGGTCAAACTCGACAAGTGGCTGCGTGGTGTAAAGCATCCCTTCACTTACCTCATAGATTGTGTGTCCATCATTTTATTATGCAAGAGATAGTTACAAAATGGTTGAGGTGGTTATAACCGAACATTAGTTAATACATAACTAATAGTGACTTAATTATAAAAGGTAAGCCTTATATTCTAATACCCCTCTTAAGGCTTACACTACAGAAAACAAAAACAAACATATTGACATAAAATTAAAATACAAGAACCATGCATTCTTTAAAAGCTCTCTTTGAAAACAATTCTTTGACTAGGTAGGACTCCATCAAGCTGCCTCATAACTTTTGTAAATGTGCAACTCCCGAGCTAAATTCTCGTGTTTATGGATTCCACTTTCCCAAACTCCTGAATTACGAACCTCTTGAATTATTGGACAACCATCCATATTGAGCTACATCCACAATGCTCCATCAAGTTGTCTCATGACCCTCGTAAGGGTATAATTCCCAAGATCCACAAACTCCTAAACTAACTGGGTAGCCATCCATGTTGAGCTTCATCTACAGTAGATCCCTTCCCGTCTTCAAAGTGTGGGCTTCTTTAAAATTGTAATGTCCTCAAATGGACAAATTATGCCCCCAAACGGAACAACAAATCTGATCTAAAATAGCAATTTATAGACGATGTACTTGAAATAAATAATGCAGATCTGAATTTATGCAGAAAAATGCGACTTGCTCTAGGAGTTGTTACTCCACAAAACTGAAGTAATTTCACTGAAATCTTTTACCAAACAAATCAGCAATTTTTATTTATGCAAGAACATTAGAAAAATACCAGATTTGGATCAAATAAAGGGCTGGAATTTTATTTATAAATCTGCAGATGAACAACTCACAGACATGACTGAAAATAGAGTTTCCTCAGCCAAAAAAACATGCAAATCAGTTGATCTTGGCTTCTAAAAATCTGATTATGGAACAGCAAATCAGATCTGATCCAAACGTGCCCTAGATCACTCAGAAATGCTCCCAAGGTAGGTCGTTCCATTGTAGGAAAGCTAGAAATGAAGGGTAGAAATCAGCAACAAGCTTCTACCTTCAAACCCTTGCTAGAATCAACACAAATTTGCAACTCCGACTTTCAACTTTTTGGAATTTTGAAATAGAACCTTGAAAAACAATGGAAACCCTTGAATAGAGCTTCTTCTCAAAAAGGGAGAAGAGTTTTCATTCTTCTTCCTAACTTAAAGAGGGATTTCATCCTCTCAAGCAAAACTACAAAGGGTTTTTGTCCTTTGGAGTAAAAATGGAAAGCATGCAAGCTTAGACCAAATATCATAAATTATAAGATGCCAAAAGATGCCTCTCTCGTGCATGGCGATTTACTTTTATAAGTTGTCTTGGCCTATTAGCCACCCAAAACAACCAATCAACTCACTTTACCTCATTTAATATTTTCCCTTTGCTTTATTTCATCTCTAAATGGGTCGCATTTTTTCTCTAGGGGAAAATAAAATATAAAGTAATTTTTCATTTCTTTAATAAATTAATATGAGTACTTATAATAAAGTTTCATTATGCACTTTAAAATTAATTAATTAGGACTAGTTTCCCTTTTTCTCATTTCCTTAGCCGTCGGGAAACAAAATTAGGCTAAGGGTCTTTGACCTGCTGCTTTCGAGAAGGGGATATTTCAAACATACAAACACTTTATCAATGAATTCTTCACTACTTACAACATCCATTGGATTTCAACAATGGCTATATTAATTTCATTTGATTTGTTTTTCATCTAAATATTTATTTTCCATGTGTGGAAGTTGAGGCCAAAATATTTGTCTAATAACCACAACATTTGTCTAATGGAATTTCCATTCTTAAACAAAAGACCCCAAAAAATAAGCCTTTCCCAAAAAATAGAATGATTCGAAATTAATGTAACAATATTTTAAAAATTGGTTTTTTAATTTTGTTTTATAAGAAAAGAAAAGAAATTGTACTAGGTAGGTTTGGCCCTAGATGACTAGATGTGACTGAAAACCGCCAAAAACCGCCAAACTATATGCCCTAACAATGAATGACTCTTGAAAATTTGCAAATCTAGAAATGCATAATTGTATTTTCTTTGATTTTTCTCTAGATATCACATTTTTTTTCTCATCCTCATGATTTTGGACTGTTTTCATAAAAATGTGCCCTAACTAATACTTTTCTCGCTGCATTTTTCTTGTCACTTTTTATCCTCAAAACGTCTCATATTTGTGCCCTAACCGCATGAACAACCCTACAAAATCCTTCAAAATGGCAAAATTTATGTGCCCTAGTATTTTGAAATGCCCTCAAATTTGTTTGAAAACACAACAAAAATTGTGCTCTCGAATGGTGTTTTTACGGGTGTTTTTTTCGCACCTTATAATGATGTCATTGTATTTTTGTCCTTGAACCTCGTGCAGCCATGTCCTCTTCAACTTTTGTTCATCCTCGGTCAGTGCCCTAAGATTTGATACCAATATTAGAGTATGTGAACAAAGAAGGAATGAAGAGAAACCGGTATGCACACCTCATAAATTGTGTGTCTGCCATTTTATTATGCAATAGATAGTTATAAAGTGGTTCAAACCGAATATTAGTTTATACATAACTAATAGTGACATAATTATAGAAGGTAAGCCTTATATTCTAATAATAGATAAAACCATGAGTTTAGAAAAACTTGATAGGCGAGAAGATATTTTTATAGCGGAATACTCTGCTTTGAACCGCTTGAAAACTCGCTACTTGAAAATGTGTGTAGATACGTGCAAAGATTTGGTGGATTTTACGAAGAAAACACAAGTATAGAAAAAAATTTGCCATTTGTGAAAGGAAGAGTAGCAAAAAAACTTGCATGTGCCATAACATCCGTGGGGTTGCTCCACAGATGTGGCAATATTTTCTTATTTTCATAAAATCCATTTTTGCACCCAAGCAACTTCTTGCATCTTCTTACGAAAGAATCATGAGCTTTGATCAGGCAGATTAGTAACAATATTGGGAGAAACCTGGGAGCATTTGAGAAGGATTTTGCCCAAAACGCAAAAGGGTTATGATTTTATCTTGGTTATGTAGATAGATTCTCAAAAATGGTTCATTTTATGGATGAGATAGTCCATACCGTGAGTGGTAAGAAAACAAGTGATGTTACACATGCCCCTAACTTGTTTTTCGAGAGGGAGGAAGTGAAGATTGAGGACGCATGGGTTTTTGTCCATGATTCTTTGGATTTGATTATACCAATTTTTGGGCCACTTTTGGTCCACTTAGTGGAAGAAAGTCAACACAAGACCGGTTGTCGTATTCGCATGATGATGCGATTTTTAGTTATGTGTTATCATAGAAAACACTCTAGACAAATGGCCAAACAACAATTGTTTTTAAAGAAATTTGAGCAGTATAGGAGCCTTGGCGAGGCAATTTGCTGTGATGTTTGGTAGGATAGGCGGAGAGAAGGCGGAACATGTGATTCAATTCTGAAAGGAAGAGTCGAACATAGGGTTACACTGGACCCTTTGTCAATCGAGAAACCTTGGGAGCAACGGATTTTGGAGTTCGGTAGATAGATTCTCAAAAATGGTTCATTTTATAGAAGCACTTTGTAGTATATAACAACCAAACTCCATGATTGTATTTGATTATACCAATTTTGGGCCATCAAAAGCAACACAAGGTTGCGGTTTAGGAAGTTTAGTTCTGCTTTGGGAAGTTTAGTTCTTGATAGGTGGAGTTCACATATAACAACTTTGTCAACAGAAGCACTAGGAAGTCACCTTTCCAGATTGTATATGGAACAATTCCACGAGGAATTGCAAAGTTAAGGAGTTTTTGTGAAAGGGAAAAGTGCGGAAGTAGAAGACTTCGCACAATCCATTACGAAAGTGCACGAATAAGTGCACAAACAGTTGGAGAAGAGCAACACTCAATACAAGGAATACGTAGATTTGTAGAGGAGACACTTGGAGTTTGAGGTTGGAGATTTAGTTCTTGCACACCTATGCAAAGAGAGGTTGTTGCGAGGAACATATGATAAATTCAAGTGGAAGAAGATTGGACTGCACGGCTCCTGAGGAAATTTGTGAAGAACGCATATGAGTTGGAGCTACCAAAAAAGATAGACATTTCACCTATCTTCAACATAGTGGATCTATATCCGTATTTTAAGGGGTACACAAGAGGAGAAGATAACATAGAAGTAGATTAGAGACACCAACTACTAGAGTTGAGGCACACAAAAGTTGAATACGAAAGGAGCACAAAAATATTTGGTAAAATGAAGAGGCAGAGAGCAGTTGAAGACGCATCTTGGCTTATAGAAGCAAAGATCGTTAGACTTGGTCATTCCATTTTAGACCTTTGGAATACCACTTGAGCAAGCGCTCAAGTTTTTTCTTAGACGTGTCTGATGTAGGAGCATCCAAGTTCATAAGCAATCTTGTGGCACCGAAAAATATTTAGAGAAATTAAAGATTTGGGCAACACTACACCACTCCTAAACAAGTTGCACAAAACTCCATTGTGTTAGTTGTTTTGTAGAAGCCGTGCAAAACTTTGAATGCTAAGCTTATCCAAGACGCATAACACTGTGGATGCTGCACAAGCTTACCCAAGCCATGCAAGCTTACCGAGTCACCTAAAACTATGAATGCCATTCACCCAAGCCGTGCAACACTATGAATGCCGCACAAGCCAAAACAAAGCTGCACTGATAATATGGAAGCCACAAAAGTCTATCTAAAGCCGTGTAAGCTTGCCCAATGCTGCAATACACTAAGGAAGACACCAAACACTAGAAAAGCTGTGGAATACTACATTCTGCAGGATCACTTTCTTGAGCTTCAATGATGAGATATGTGTGCGGTAGAATCCCTGTCAACATCATTCAATTAGCAAAGAGCACATGTGGTCCTTCGATCCATCTATTTCGCCAAAGACCAACAAAATGTTTTGTTTGAGCTCGATCCATCGGAATGGAACTCTTAAGAGCTGATCAATGGCTCTAAGAGTAGATCTCAAGAATATTTTGTTGGGAACCTTTACTTGTTGAAGGCGTTTTGTTCTCCGACCAGAGCTTTGTGAATTCTATAAATAGTAGTGAGTTGTGAACTTGTTTTTTTGTATCTTGATTCAAGGCATTCAAATCAAATTCCTAGTTAAATGTGAACCAAGTGTGGTTGTGTGGAAGCTTCGTAGAGTCTACAAGCTTATGATAGGTCTAGGATTGGAATCATTAGAACGATTTTGGCATTCTTGTTCCAAGACTATAAAATTGGAGTGTTAAGGTATTGTACCCAATTCTATAATCTTTCCTTGAATAAATAGAGAAACATTGTATTTTTTGGTTAAATTGCCACGCCTTAGATTTTGCTTTGGTGAGGTTGAACTCTGACAAGTGGCTGCGTGGTGTAAGGCGTCCCTTCACCTAGGAACTCTAATCGCAACTCTATCAATTGCGAACGTGTTAAGGATGGAAAGTCCACCAAGAGAGGTTGAATTCCAAATTAAGGAATCAAGCAAATGTCCTCGAGATTGTGAACTAGGTGTGGTTTTATAGAAACTTCGTAGAGTCTGCAAGCTTAGGATAGGTCTAGGATTATAATTCTTAGAATAATTCTTAGAGTCTTGTCATAAGATTGTGATTGGAGTGTTGAGTCATTGTGCTTGAGTTTGTAATCTTTCCTTACATTAATAGAGAACTTTGTTGTTTTTTCTTGTTAATAGCTGTGCTTGAGATCTTGCTTCATTGAGATCTAACTCTGTCAGTGGCTATGCGGTGTAAGGCGTTCCTTCATTAGGAACCTTGACCGTGTCTCGCATCACTCTTGCAACACCGCTCTCTTTCATGCTCTAGCACACAATGACGCGATACTTCATTTCTTCCCATTTTGTATAGTTCTCGGGAAACTAGTTGGTAAGGGGCTGCTTGGTCTGCTAGATTCTTCTTCTCTTTTGTTGAAAGTCCCTCACGGATCTATTTTTGAAGCCAAAAATGCTGCAATGTCTTTGAGTTCGTCGGGGACTGATCACTCTATAGAGCTGTGAATCTGGCATATGGTCCTCAATATTATGTTTGACTTACCAATACTTGTTCTTGAAAGATGATTAGGGCCGCTATTTTTTCATCTTGGATTTACCACAATGACAACCTGGAACTCTTGGACTAAGATAATCCATCGCATATACGACCTTGTAAAAAGGTTTTTCACCGGGTATGTAAGTGCCTCATGGTTTTTATAAAACACGGGGAGTTGTTAGTAGGTATTGGTGAAACTTTTCTAATGCATATACCATGGCCGATGCCTCTCATTCATTGATGGTCTAATTCTTTTTGTGGAAGATAGATTTCTGCTAGCATAATAGATGGGATGATGTACCTTGCCCTCCCCTGGTTGTGCTAAAATGGCTCCAATTGCTTGTCTTGAACCACCCACATGCACATTAAAGGGCTTCTTCCAATTTTGGAATCTCAAGATAGGTGCACTTGCTAATTTTTCCTTAGGACCTCAAATGCTTCTTGCTGTTGTTCAGTCCAAGTAAAAGGGGCTTCTTTCTTTAATAGTTCCTCGAGTGAGCCTGCCATTCTTGCATAATTCTTGATGAATTTTCTATAATAGCCACAATGTCCTAGGAAGGCATGCACATCTCTCTGTTTACTTGGTGCCTCAAGCTGTAGGATGACTGCTATCTTTGTTGGATCTACTAACATCCCTTCCTTACAGATCACATGACCTAGGAGAACTTCAAATGGTTTAGCAAATACATATTTCTTAAGGTTCAAGATAATTGTAGCTATTGGCACCTTTTAAACATAAGCCTAAGGCTCATGTAGTGATCCTCTAGTAACATGTAGACGGTCCAGACATCAAAATATATGTGTAGAAATTTTTGAATGAAACCTTTGAATGCTTTGTAGAAATTTATGAATGAAATCTTTGAATGCTTCTACCACTATGCGTGAGAATACAACAAGTGCATTCTTTAACCCGAAGGGCATCACATTATAGGCAAATGAACCCCACTCAATGGCAAAGGCTTTGGCAATGTTTGCTTCAGCAATCCGGACTTGATAATATCTAGAGACCCAATCTGTGAAGGTGTACTCTTCGTATCTTGCCACTCCCAAAATTTCCTCCGTAAATGGGGTAGGGAATGGTTTGTTCACACATGCTTCATTAAGCACGTGATAGTCAACACATATCGTTGTACACCCATCCTTTTTAATGCTAATGACCATAGGGCTTACCCAATCTGATTCGTCTAAATGGGAAAATGACCCTTGATGCATCTTATTGATCTTCTCCTTGACTTTTATCCTTAAGTTTGGGTTCATCTTATAAGGCCATTTTGTAACAGGTCTAGCTCCTCTCCGCAACTTGTTGCTCATCTTTCCCAAAGAGGGGTGAACTCCTTTTGTTTCGTGTTAACACTTAGGAAAAAAGTCTTTGAATTCTTTGAGAAATTTAACAATGCAGGCCAATTCTCAGTCAGACCAATAGTCACCAATGGTAGCAATTTTTGGGTTGTCTTCAGTCCCAATGTTGACGTATTTCATGCGCATGGGCTGATTGAAGTACCGTACTCCCTGATCTTTAGTGTGCTGTACCAAACGTTATCCCTCAATTATTGGCACATTGAGATGCTTAGGGTCGTCAGAGTCTTCATCAACCTTCATAATTGCCTTTCCTTTTTTAATCTTTTTCAAGGGACGCGGTCCTCTCGAGAGAAACTGTTCGTTGGTTCTTCAAACATAGCCTAAAGGGCATAATCATCTTCACTATATATCTACCTCACATGCTCTTCCATCTGTGTGTCTTTGCTGAAAATGGAGTCCCTTATTATTTCCAAGGATGCATTTAGATGCTCTTGTTCCGATGTGAAACCAAATGTCCGCGCAAATAATGCCTTTACCGATTCCCATTCAGCAGTCTCTCTTTTGGTTTCCATGATGACATACCATGCACATGCATATTTAGTCAAAGTCCCATACAAAGCATAGACCCACAAAGTAGTTGGAAGGTGGGTGGAAGGACTCGGTCATACCTGTTCACATTTTTGCAAGTGGCTGTTAGGATAAGTGCTCCCATCATAGATTGGTAAGGCTTTTCTAAGGTTGCTTCTTTCAAAGCGGGTCTTAGTGGCCTCTTTGATACTATTCCATCCTGGTAGCCTTGGTTTGATGTGTAGCCCACCATCATGTGGCTGTGCTTTTCAGTGTATAGACCAAGGACTTAATTCTCTCTTCCTTCTTTGGTAGGCAAGCTTCAAGGTCAACCAAATATGCGTCTACACATGTAGACCCATTGAAATGTGGTAATTTGCTTGGCCTGCCCATACTTAGTTGGAATACCTTTTTGCTAGTGGTATGCACTTAGGTCTCCATTAACTTCCATCGGCGTGCACACATGAGTCCCTTGAACTCTTTGTCCAATTGCTGGTCTTCTTTTCTACTCTGGCACATCTTTGGCTTGTTGCCTCATATGCCTCCTCGACCAATTGATGGCAAGCAGTATTTATAGTATTGGAAAACGAAGTACTACTTCCCCATTCAATCACTCCATCATCTCTTCGGTTGATGTAATCTCACACCTATGCATCTGCATTATAGATATAGTTTACATTTTCAGTGCCCACGCTTCTAAAAAATGGGGGTCCAGGGGCATTGTTTAGTGGAAATACAACTCGGTGTTCATCATTCTTAAAACTAATGCAATGCTTCTTGAAGTGCATGTTTACATCTCAAAATGCCACGGTCTTCCCAATAAGGCAGGATAATTATCAGCTTCTGCAAACTCTATTACTTTCAAATTTGTCTTAAATTTTGCCCCCATTATCTCAAGCTCAACATCATTCAAGGTTCCAACAGGCCTAGCTTGAGTCTTGTTAGCCATGATAAATATGTTTGTAGTCGGCTCCAATGGTGGTCTACCCATCTAATTCCATGCATTGGTTGTTAGAATATTGATTTTTGCACTAGTGTCGATAAGGATATTTTTTTATCTCATGCCCGTTGATAGTTGCATCAATCAACAATTCTTGATCAAAGCTTTGCTTGGCTGATTTCAACTCTCTTCTTACCATTCATTCAAGCTCAAGTGGTTTCTTAATATTCTGTACCAACCATTCTTTTAGCATGGGCAATACTCCACTTATTTTTAGAAGAGTTAAAATTTCAGTGAGCTCGACCACCTCTTGTGCAGATGGGTTTCTTTTAGACTGCTCCCTCATGCGTGTTTCTATTTCTTTAGCTTCTTGGATCTCGCATAGCAAGCTCCTTATAATGTTCATTGCCTCTTGTATGTCTTTTTTGAGATAAGCTGTCAGGGTACCCAAACTTGGTGTTATCTATAGTGTGGGTGGGATCTCCATTATTTGTGGCTGAGTTTGTGCATCACTCCTGGTAGTTACATCCAACTTAGGGCCCTTTGTTGTAGCTTTCTTAGGAACCCATCCTCCAAGTCTAATCGTTCTCGCACCCTTAGGTGCACCTTCATTCTTCTGCACCATCTTCTTGTACAACTTAGGACATTCTTCGGTTCAGTGTGTCTCTACAGTATTGACATGTTTAATAAGTGGGGTAATTGCTTTGGTAGTGGTTAGGTGCTCCACACTTGTAACATGATCTCGGGGAACCTTTCTCCACCCCTTGCTTCTCTTATCATGGTTAGTTCTTCTGGCATAACCCTAAAACTGATGTGGTTTCTTTTGGTTGTCTATCACACTTCCGTTTCTCTTGCTTCCTTAATTTTACAATGACATGGCATTTTATAGTGTCATGCGTACTAGTGTCACAAACTTTACACCAAAGGGACACCTTGCTCTGCTTTACCCTCTGAAGAGTGGGACAGTTCTTCATATCATGGTTCTGATGAAATATCTCACAACCCCTAGTCATTGCTCTAACCCTATATATTGGACTTATTCCTTGTATGACGTTTAACAGTGCAATCTATGCACCATAGTCCTTTGCTTCAGGCGCTGCAGTTGTCTTTAACATCTGTAGTTGGGTGGCCCTATTTGAGATCTGTGCCTCTAAGAAAGAGCTTCTGCTCTCAACGCATCTTCCAGCGCTCTCGTGGTTCCTTGAAGGTGTGCATTGATAGAGCATGTCAAAGGGGTGCAAATAGTTTTACGAACCATTGTGCTTGTTGTACTGGATTAAGTTCATAAAACAATTTTGAGATTAACGTTTTAAACCCTGCATCATACATGTGCAGTATTTCAGTCAAACATTGCTTGATGTCTTTTAGCAGCACAATACTTTGTTGCTCTAATTCTGGTATATCAAATTCTTCTTAAAACTTCTTTTTCAAAGTATCATAATCTACACAAATTTGATTTGGGTCAAACTTTCTATACCAAGCGTGCGCTTGATCTAGGAGTGTTGTCGCAAACTGAATAGCCTTCGATGGGGCAGTCACGCCATTGCTCTCCAAATAATCTCACTGGAGTGGGCATGATGTCAGGTCAAGTATTGGAATGAAAAATTAACATTGGTGCAAAAGCGAAAAATTGTATTCACGTTAAATATTTGAAAAGAAGCTTACAATATATAAACCCAAGATCTGGCTGTTCATTTCACCTTCTAAGTGACTCTTCCTATTCCTATGGGAATAACTATTCATTTATATAAATAAGACAAAAGCCTCTGACACCTAGGATTAACATATATTACAATAATGTTACATCCCCTCTTAATCTGTAGGGATCATAGTGAGACCAAACATTCCTTTGAACTTTTCAAAATTTCTTGTCCAAGCACTTCTGTCATGATGTCTGTTGGTTGCTCTGCTATAGGGCAATGTTGCAACTTTACATTGCCATCTTTCACATAGTGCCGAATTAGATGAAATTTAGTATTGATATGCTTGGTTCGGTTGTGAAAGATTGGATTCTTTGCCATTTGAATTGCAGAAGTGTTGTCAACCATGAGAGGTGTTGATGAAACCTCTTGTTCCTACAAATTTGAAAGAACCCTTTTGAGCCACAAAATTTCTCTAGTTGCCTATGGAGTAGCCATATACTTTGCTTTTGCTAAAGAAATCACCGCAACTAATTGCTTCTTGGACTTCCAACTGATCATTGTTGTTCCCAAATTCATTAGAAAACCGAAGTGAATTCCCCAACTTCAAAATCACTAGCATAGTCAAAATCTGAATATCCAACCAATTTAAAGTTTTCTGCCTTGGAGTTTTTAGCCCAAAATGTGGTGTTCCTTTGTGATATCAGAGGACTCTCTTTGCTGCTACCCATTGACAATCTTTAGGTTGTTGCATGAATTGAGAAAGAACCTAACAACAAAAGAAATATCTGGTCTAGTTGTTGTCACATTGATCAAACTTCCAATGAGTTGTTTGTATTTAGTAGCATCTACAAAATCTGTGGTATCTTATGTGGTCAATTTCAGATTTTGTTCCATGGGCGTACTGAGAGGCTTACAATCTTCCATTCTGAACTTGCTTAGAATGTCACCAATGTACTTCTTTTGAGTGATGAAGATATACTTTGGTTTTTGAATTACTTCAATACCCAAATAGTAATGAAGATAACCCAAATCAATAACTTAAAAGCTTTTGAATTTTACAGTGCATCTTTCATTGTTGGCTATGATAAGTAGGTCATCAATGTACAACACTACAAATACAACTGTTTTGACAAAAATGTTGCATCTTCAAACTAAAAACATTTGAAGTTCATGTTCAAGAGGTGCTTAGCTAGTTTGTCATACCATGCTTGAGGGGCTTGTTTCAAACCAGACAACGATTTTTCAAGTTTGCATATGTTGTGCTCTTAGCCATCAATTGCAAAACCTGCAGGCTGAGTCATGTACACTTTTCTTGAAGATCGCCATTCAAAAAAGTAGTTTTCACGTCCATCTGATGAATTTTCCACGCATTTTGTGCTGCCAAAGCCAGCAAAGTCTCAATGGTAGTCCACTTCGCTGTTGGTGCAAAGGTTTCATTGTAGCCTATGCCTTCCTTTTGAGCATAACCCTTTGTCAAAAGCTTTGCTTTATGTTTGTCAAGCAAGCCATCAACCTTGTATTTGTTGCGGAAGACTCACTTGGAACTAGTTGGTTTACAACCGAGTGGAGGATCAACCAACTTCTAAGTCCCAATTTTCACCATTGCATCATACTCATCTCTCATGGATTTTCTCTAGGACTCATCCTTGTCAGCTTCTTTGAAAGAGGTTGGTTCAAAATTGAATGCAACATTGAGTTCTTCTAGAGAATCATTCAAGGTGAGATTTTCAATTTTGTTTCGAATTTTTTCTAGGACATTTTCTACTGCTTGTGCGGCCGCATGTGCACTTTGTGTGCCGGTTCTTACAACTTCATTAGGACAGACATCTTTCAATGTCTATGTTCCCCATTGAGGCATCTTTTGTTGTGGTTTTGGTGCCTCAATCTCATCATATGAAGCTCCTTCACTTTCTATTCTCTGTTTTTGTGCCACTTGTCCATTTTCTATTGAAGTTTCATTTTCTTCTGTAAGAGGAATTTCAATCTCTGTTAGAGGAGATAATATGGAATCGAATGACTCCAAACAGCATGCCCACCCTCATTGTTTGGAATTTCCAAATTACTCTCCTTATAGACATTGAACTTAGCATATACTTCTCCAGTCAACTCAAGTGACGATTGATGCCAGCCTCATCCTTTGCAGTTTCACATAAGACGACCTCCCTTGCAATGAGGAATTTCTCTCTTTTTCATCATAGAGCTGGTATGCCTTGGAAGATTCAGAATATCCCAAATGAATGCATTTATGGCTTCTGTGGTCCAACTTATTCCTTTTCTCCTTAGAGATCAATGCGTAATATGTGGATCCAAAAACCTGAAGATGACTAGATCACGTTTCATACGGAGTCTTCAATTAAAAGGCTGTTGCTGGTGGCTGTTGATGGTGATTTGTTTCGGAGGTACAATTTTGTTTATGCTGCTTCTGCCTAGAAGTGTAGATTTACCCCCTAACATATAACATTGCACGAACCATATTCATCATGGTTATGTTCATCCTCTCAACTACTCCATTTTGTTGAGTGTGAGGAACTGTGAGATGGTGTTTGATCCTGTTTTGCTTGAGATAGGATTCAAATGCCTTTGAAGTGTACTCACCACCATTATTAGTCTTGAGTGTCCCACAACGAGTTTGAGCTTCATTTTCCACCATGGCTCGTAACTTTTGAAATGTTTCAAAGGCTTCTGATTTTTATTTGAGGAAATAGATCCATGTCATTTGGCTGTAGTGGTTGATGAACAACATGAAGTACTTGTGACCAAGGCCATAGAATTGGAAGAGAACACTAGTCAGAGTGGACCAACTGCAACTTTCCATTCTGACTTTTGAAAATATAGGCTTCACACTTTTTTAGATTTTGTGGGTAGGGTGGGGAATTCTACTGCACCATTCTTTTGCAAAATATGAATGCAATCATGACTTGGGTGCCTGAATCTTGCATGCTACAACATCCTTGGAGACATTCCTTATTTCTCCCCAACCATTCATGGGGACAATGCAACAAACGTTGTTTGTGCAACTCTATTAGGCGATGGATGTGGTAGTTTAACGCGACAATATTACTCGGAAGTGCAAACCTAAGGCACCACTAATAACAAACACTGTTATTTGTTTGGTTTGCGCTTTTGCTTTGGTTTTTCGAGCTTTTGCTCAATTTAGAATCTGCTATTGAATTGAATGGCACAATAGAATGACTTATTTGTTATTTGAGCCTTTGAAAATAAAGAGCTTAAATAAAAGAATCATAAAGCATTATTCCATTCTTTTAGAAAAATCCTCCAAAATGACTATATGTCTTTTTAAGATTAAAAAGAATCCTCCAATATAAATATTTGAGCCTTTGAAAATAAAGAGCTTAAATAAAATACAAAGTTTCCAAAAGACAAACTTATCATTAATAAGATACAGCTCTGTAGACTCTGAGTCCGGGTTAGGGTTTACTGGCTTGAGGTGTTGAGATCACAGTACACCGGCCGCAGTCAATAGCACCGTGGTCGGAGACAACATCAATATGCAGGTTTGCTGCAGATTGTAAATTCTGTCACCTGGTGGGAACCATATCGCTTTCCTCACGCTGCTTTGAATCACAGAGAAAATAATACAGATTGCGTTTCAAATAAGCTCCGCAAATATATGTAAGACCAATTGAAGACTTGTAGATAACAGCACCAATGAGAAAGGACAGGTCTGTATGAAGATTGCATTAGCTGGGGGTCAAGTTTAGGTCTGCAGACTCTTATTTTGTTTTCTTCTTTTCTAATCCACCTATCTAGTTGTATGGCCTGCAAAATTGCTTGGGCAATAAAAATGTAGATAGAGCTTGCAACTAGTTGGGAATAGAGAAAAAGAATTTGCAGTGGGCAGAGGAGATGGATGATGAAAAATAGAACTATCCTGTCTATGGCAGGGAATGAAAGGATGTAGGATTAAAAATGAACAATCTCGTGCTTTGATACCAATGTCAGGCCAAGTATTGGAATGATAGATTAGCAATATTGGTACAAGCCAAAAATTGTATTCACGTTAGATATTTTTGAAAAGCAGAAGATTACAATATATAGAGCCAATATTTGGATGTTCGTTTCTCCTTCTAAGGTGATTCTTCCTATTCCTAGGGTAATGACTCTTCATTTACATCAAATAAGACAAAGGCCTATGACACCTAGGAGTGGACATGATTGGTTGCATTCACCACTCCTCTAAATTCTAGCAAATCTCATGGATTGGTCATAATAATAGTGTAGAACCGGCGCCACTTCATTCACAATAGATGGCATTGTTGATGATCTGAAAAATGTTTGAAGTGCTTCACTTATCAATGTAGCTGATTTCGGATACTTATAATTTGTTTCTCAATTTCCTGTAATACATTAAAATTGGCTTACTTCTTTATAAATCAGATTTAAAACTGATAAATAATAGCAAGAAAATAAATAAAAGCACGGAGAAAATGCACACCAAATTGATAATGGAGTTCACCCATTTGGGCTACTTCTCCGGGTCTGAAAAGCACTCGAATCGATCAATTAATGATACAAATATGCTTGTACAATTTTATTTACATCAAAATAATATTTTCAGTCTACAAATAAACCTTTGGTGCCTTTGGGTTTTGCTCTCCAATAGATTTTCGCCTCCAAAATATTCTATTTGCTTGCCTTCTCCTTTAACAAAGGGGTTAAATCTTACCATTCAAATATGATTTCATCCTTTTTATATTGTTTCGAACTCCCCGGTTCGTTGCTCAAGTGTTAATCCTTTTAACCAACATAGAGGGGTTCAAATACCTTGGAAAACGCCCCTTTTAAGCTTCCAAAGCGAGCTTGAAGGATTTATAATAAATCCTTTGGCTATATTTAGCAAGGTTAGGCGTGGCCTTAACAGATTAAGAGCTAAAATGGGAGGTATGGGGTGATGGGTTTGAGCCCCACTTCCCACTTTTTGGCCTTTATTCATGCCTTCGGAGTTGACTAAATATCCCACATTTGTTGGGATTTAGATAAAACATGGTTTAAAAAGAAGTTTCTTCGCCCTTTGAATCAATCATAGAGACCATCCATGCTTGGAACTTGGTTATGGCTGTCTTGGAGCTCATTATTGGATGCCACGTTGTATTTGGTGGCGTAGTCCTTGAAAACAAAGGAACATTTGGTCCCACATTGGTTGTGGGGAAGCTTGTAAGAAGGTTTATATACAAGAACATTTGCATTACGGTATGAAGTTGGTGACACGGTCCCCTTCATACATAAAGAGGACCCCAGGGCTGATGGGCCCCAACCGACAAATAGTGTGGGCCCCACATACAAACAGTACACTTGTCAAAGACCGGAGGCCAAAACCAAATAAATCCATTTGTTCCTCTCTGCCATGTGTCAAAGCATGGGATTGGTCCACGTGTTAGGATGTGATTGGGCCACCTATTAAGTCTAGTCAAGTGAGTAGGATGACGTCAACAACGTACTCTTTCATATTTATTACTTGATTCAATGATGATCAAACCATAGTTACTCGGGACGGGGGCGGGGTTTCGGGACAACAATTTTTTCTAAATTTTGGGGACTAGCTGGGGACGGCTGATTAAAAATATATAAATATTTAAAATAAAAAGATATAGTGACTAAATTATATAAATAAGCTGAAATAAAACCATTTGAGATTTAAATAAGGTGAAACTTGAACTCATAAACATCAAATACATTCCTTAATACTATAATATCAATATGTTAATGTCAAGTATCAAACCTAAAAATCATAATCAACATACGAAGCAATATCCATGAACTCCTTCACTTTGGTACTAGCATCCTCGTCCTCAAAGGTAAGCCCAATCAATCCCCGCTGCACAATATTGTCCTCTTCAACCTGCCTCGGCTCCTCGGGATCTACATCCCACCGTAATGCTGGAGTCTATTTGTACTCAGGTGTCTTGTGATCTATAAGATGCAAAACACTCGTGTGTATACGGCTACAAGCTTCTCCGCTCTCGCAGAGATAAGCCTATTCCTCTTAATAGAGTGTATCCAACCATATGTAGACCAGTTCCTCTTAGAGGTAGAGGAGCTAGAAACATGGGAAAGGAGGCGAATGGCAAGTGGTCACAATAGTCTTGGAAGCCCATACAGTTGCCACCAACTCACTGGCTTCTCTGTCTTTGTTACCCTATTTGCCTTTCTTTGATGTTTAGTACCCATCAAGTTCGGTGAAGTCGAGCCACTCCATTTTGATCTCGTGAAGCCACTGTGGAGTACATTTTTTAAAGGCCTTCATAAGGCCCTTCTTCACCTCATCATCATCAATGGGATAACTCTGCTTGGCCTCTCCACATACCATTTGGGATTTAGTGCATACGCAACCATATGAAGAGGAGTGTTCAACTTCTCCCATCTCCATTTGAATAATGGGTCTGTATATGTTCATTATAGAACTCCAAAGTGGGGTCCCTCACCCGAATAGCTGCCTTCATTTGCCCAAGCATGTTGTCAATGCACTCGTAGATCTCACCAAGATTGGGGCTGTTAGAATCCCCATATTTGATGACACTAAAAACTGGAGCTATGATTGATATGATGTATTTCATATCAACCCAAAATGTTTCCCTCAACACCACTTCCTTCACTCTTTTCCCTTGATCTGTCTTGGACTCACGCCACCTAGTCCAATCTTGTGTCATAATCATAATTTGTAGGGGCTCTGCAACTCAGACATCCTCTCCAACAAAATAAAATAGGATGCAAAGTGAGTGTCAACTGGTTTCAAAAATTCCTTCTTCGAAAAAATTCGAAAAAATGCCAATGATGTGTGGTGATTACATATGAACTTCTGCACATCTCTGGGCTCAGCCACTATCTGGTTAACCCATTGAATCTTCCTTATGTTTTTCAAGTGCATTGTTCATGGCATGCACACAACATGGAGTCCAATAAATATGCCTATACTCCGCTCCACTAGCTTGCCTGCTGCTCTGCACACATAAGCTGCATCTGTGACAACCTGTACAACATTTGAAGGTCCAACCTCCTCAATGGCATCCTTCAAAATCTGATATTGAAACTCAACATCTTTCCGCTTCCCAGAACAATCAATTGCTCTCAAGAAGTACGGTCCATCTTTGCAAGAGACAATGATATTGATGAGAGGACGGTGTCTAATATCCGTCCACCCATCCATGATAATGCTACATCCATGTGACACCCATGTCACCTTCATCTCCTCCATCAATAGATTAACCTTGGAATAGTTTCTATCCAAGATTGTTGTCCTGAGTTTTGTGTCTCCAGGAGGCACATAACTTGTACTTGCTTTTGCAACCTTAGCCATAGCCTCCTTGTAATAAGGAGAGCGAGCGACATTAAATGGAATCCCAACAGATAGAAAAATTTCCCAATAGCATCATCTACCTCTTCCCTTGCCTTTGAATCAAACATGTCAACAACTGAATTTGGGGCTGCCCCCACGGCCTTTCTCTTCCCTCTGCTTTCCACTTTTGACACTCCAAAACTAGAACCAGCCAGAGTATTACCATGTTTGCCAGTCTTATGAGCGCTCAATGGAGTATTAGCCGTAGAACCACGAACTTTCGGCACTTTGTCTGTGGTATTTCCATAGAAGATTCTCACCATCTCAGCTCTCAGCTCTAGTGAAAGGCCCTTACAAGTGCCAACCCCCCTTCCTGTAAGATGCAACAAGTGTGCATTGGTCCTAGTGATACTGCCATGTCAAGTCAGTGCACATATGTTGCACTTCCATACTTTGCTCCCCCCTCCAGACTTGGGGTTATCAATTATTTGGGCAAATTGTTGCAATGGCTTCTTATCAAATGGTCCAATGGCAAATTTGGACAACATTTGAGAGGGGCAATTGGTAGCACTACCAACTGAACTACCAGTTGCCGCTGCCACTACATTTTGTGTCCCTTCTTCACTCTCCCCCATTGTGGCATCACCAACTCTTCCACGGCCACCTATCTCAACTTCCCGTTCAACCCTCTCCTACTCTGATTCATGCTTTGATTCATACTCATACTCAGAAGAAGAACTCATGGTGATGATTGCTGCAATGAATTAAAAACAACCATAACTATATGATTGATTGATTATGTAATGAATTATTTTAAAAAAAACGTAGCCAATATGCATTTTTAAAATCGTACAAACTATATGCGTGATTATATTGTGAATGTAGATGCAAATGTTAAAAACAACCCCTAAAAATGCAAAATATAATATAAATTTTAAACTAGAAATAAAATGTAATTAAAAAAAAATTAACCATTTAAATTTTAAATTTTATAACCAAATCCTATGCAAGGTGCATTTTTTAAATCCCGAAACTATATGCATGATTGCATTATGAATGTAGATGCAAATGCTAAAAAACAACCCCTAAAAAATGCAAATATAATATAAATTTTAAACTAGAAATAAAAATGTAATTAAAAAAAAACGTAACCATTTACATTGTAGTTTGTACAACCAAACCCTATGCAATATGCATTTTTTTAAATCCTACAAACTATATGCATGATTACATTGTGAATGTAGATGCAAATGCTAAAAAACAGCCCCTAACAAATGCAAATATAATCTAAATTTAAAAAAAAAAACTTTAACAAGTATTGTAAGCAAATAAAATTATAAATACCTCTTGCTCCCTCTTGTTCTTGCTCTTGCTCTTGCTCTTGCTCTCCCTCTTGCTCTTGCTCTTGCTCTTGCTCTCACTCTTGCTCTCACTCTTGCTCTTGCTCTCACTCTGCTATTGCTCTTGCTCTTGCTTAGTGTGAATATGAAATGAGCCCATAATGTAAATTTATAATATAAAATAGCACTTTTAGGGTTAGGGTTAGGTTAGGAATGTTACTTTTATGCTATAAGTGTTTTGCAATAAAAAAATTATTTTGAGTCTAAAAAGTATGTTTTTTTATTTTAAAAATGCCAAAACTCGTGGGGGATGATGGGACGTCTGGACGTCCCCGCCGTCCCCCCCATGTGCCCCACATCCCCGGGACGTTTCCTCCACTCTCCAGCCGTCCCCAGGGTGTTTCCCGCCACGTATGCACTATAGGAAACGTGGGGGAAACGTTTCTCCACGTTCCCGCGTCCCGGGACGCGTGGGACATCCTAGACATGTCAAAAATGGGGGACGCGCCCCGCGTAACTATGGATCAAAGCGATGCTTGTCATGCCTAGCCTTATACTTGGCTTGGCTCTTTTCCAATTGCTCTTGGACAACTTGATGAAATGATTGGATCTTCTTGATGAACCTCATAGCTTTGTCTGCATCTTTATGCCCATTTGCCATTGATTCTTGTCCAAAAGTGAATTCCAAGGGGACTAGGCAAATAACCAAAACAAGTCTCAAAAAGAGACTTACGTGTTTTTGTGTAGAAGAATGTATGGCACAATTGTAAGCATGTTGCACATAACACAAGTGTTCATCCCAAAGCTTAGGATGCTTACTACAATATCCTCAGAGCAAATGTACCCTTGTTTGGTTAACCACTTCTGTTTGCTCATCGGTTTGTGGATGAAAGGTAGTGCTTTTCTTGAGTTTTGTGTCCATCAAGTCCCATAAAGCTGACCAAAACTTCCCAATAAATTGAGAATCCCGATTAGATACAATAGATGTGGGCAAACCAAAATGAACCCAAACATTTTTGAAGAACAAGTGTGCAATCTCCTCACCTATTATCTCTTTTTACAGGGCACCAATACACACATTTTGCTAAATCTATCCACAACCACATACAAATAATCATGTTTTCTTTTTGACATAGGCAAGCCACCTACAAAGTCCATAGAAACACTTTCCCATGGATGGGTTGGTACGGGAAGTGGGGTATACAAGCCCAAACTTCTATTACTAGGCTTACTTGTGGCACAAAGAATACAACCTTTTACATACTTAGATACATTTTCATACATCCGAGGCCAATAACAATATCTTTGTAATTGTGCAACTGTTTTACCAATGCCAAAATGACCAAAAACAAGAGAAGTATGTGCTTCCTAATCACATGAACTCTTTCATCTTGTGGAATGCAAATTTTACCAAGATGATAAAGTAATCCATCATGTAAGTGATAGTATAATTCTTCCACTTGATTACCATGAGTTAGATCTTCATAAACATCCTTAAAATCAACATCTCTAGCATATTGTTCCTTATAACTTTCATGCATCAAAGGACTATGTTGCAAAAGAATAGATGCAATAATAGGAGGTCTTGAAAGCATATTAACAACCTTATTTTGTGTACCTTTTTTATACTTTATCACAAGATGGAATTGTTGCAAAACCCCATCCAACGAAAGTGCCTTGATTGTTGTAGCTTTGACTATGATTGGAGATATTGCAAAGGCTAGTGATCCGTATGGATTATAGTCTCTTTTCCCATCAAATAATGCTTCCATTTTTCACACTTTGTACCAAAGCATACAACTCTTTATCATAAGTAGGATAGTTCCTTACCGCACTTGTGAAGGTCTCTAAATGGTAACACATAGGTTTTTTCTTTTGCATTAAGATGACACCCATGGCATAATCACTTACATTGGTTTCAATCTCAAATGGCTGTTGTAAATCAGGTAGTGCTAACGTTGGGGCTATGCTTATCTTTTCTTTCAACATGTCAAAGGATTTTTGGTACTTTTGCCTCCCACTGAAAGACTTGTTTAGTACTTGTCAAGGAATGCAAAGGAGATGCAATAAATGAAAAGTTAGCAATAAACTTCCTCCAAATATTGACTGCCCCTAGGAAGCTTCTAACTTCAATAACATTATTAGGCTTAGGCCATTTCATAATGACTTCAACTTTAGAGGGATCAATTTTCAGTTCACCACCCCCTACTACATAGCCTAAATAAACCAAATATGTTTTACCAAATTCACATTTAGACATCTTTAAAGTACAATTTCTCCCTTTTGCAAAGTATCCAAGACTTTCTTAATGTGTGTATAACATGATCTTCCCAACTTTTACTAAAGATCAAAATATCATCTAAGTAGACTATAACAAAATCATCTATGAATGGCCTAAATACTTCATTCATAACCCACATGAAGGTGGTGGGTGCATTACAAAGCCCAAAGGGCATAACAAGCCATTAAAAAGAACTTGCTTAGTTTTAAAAGCAATTTTCCAAATATCACCTTCACTAATTCTAACTTGGTGATAACCACTTCTCAAGTCTAACTTAGTGAAATAAACAACATTTTTACCTAATTGATCTAACAAATCATCAATATGAGGAAGAGGGTAGCGTTTTTCACCGTTATTTTGTTCAATGCTCGAAAATCCACACACATTTCCAAGTGCTAAAGTGCCATCTTTCTTTGGCACCAACACAATTGGTGAACCACATGGAGAAGTGCTTGGCCGAATGATCCCTTTTTTTTGAGCAATTCTGAACTTTCTTCTTTATTTCTTCATTCTCTACCATAGACAACCTATACATGCCAATGTTAGGAAGAGGTGCATCTTGCTGCAGTTGAATCTCATGTTGTATTTCCTTTTAGGAGGTAAACCTTGTGGATCTTGAAAAAACATCATCATAGTTAGATATAATCTTAACTATTTCATTCTTATGTTTAGGATCACAACCTTCTAGAGCCTTGGATTATCATCATCCTTGGCTTTTACAATCATGAGTACAAAGCTTTTGCTTGCATTGACAAGCCTTTTCATCTATCCTGCATATACAAGTGATAAATTTTCCTTTATCCAATGGGCTCTTATAATGTATTCAATCCCATCTTTTACAAGCAAATATTTATTCTCTTCCCTATAGAAGATTGCTTTTCTATCAAACAAATAAGGACTTCCAAGAATAATGCCACAAATATCAAGTGGAACCACATCTAATTCTACCTCATCAATGAACTTAGAGGTGATTACAAATCTAAGTTTGCATGTTTTAGTGACTGCAATTTTAGCATCATCACATACCCAACCCAAAGGGTATGGTTTAGGATGTGGTTTAGTCTTAAGTCCCAAATTTCTTAACAACTTCTTCAAAATGAGATTAGCTTGTGATCCACTATCAAAAAGAGTATCAATTTTAGTATGTTTTAGAAATTACTCTTATGTGGAAAAGCTTCATTTCTTTTATTTTCATCATGCATAGATTTAGAATTAAAAGAAGAATGAGAAGTATGAGAATTAGTGCTAGAAGAGGAAGAAGATGAACCTTGCAAACCCATAGTGGTGATCTTGGTCTCATCACCTGAATCAGATCCAAGATCTTGCTGTACTGCTGCAATAGTCTTCTTATCACCTTTCTTGTTCGAACCTCTTTGGTTTGAGTTCTAGATGGAGCTTCCAACACTTAACATCCATATGTCCTTTTTGCAATGTGAAGAAACATGTTTCTTATCTTCTTTCTTAACCGTGGAAGTGTGTTTCGTCTTACCCTTTCCTTTACCCTTCTTGTTTTCAGGCTGTTTGCTTGATTTCTTTGTGAAGTTTTCCTTAGTCACTTTACCCCTTGATTCAATATGGGTAGCTTGGACACAAACTTCATCAAGATTAGTGGGATTAAACATAAGTATTGTATGCCTCAAATAACTATGTAACCCACCAATATACTTTAAAAGAGTCTCTTGAGTGTAAAGGGGAATGCCCAAAACCAAAGCCCTTTTTCTAAACTCTTGAGTGTAATCTTGTACACTTTGACCCTTAGTTTGCCTTAAATTTTGTCAATCCATAATAGCTTGTTACATATAACCCAATGGATAAAATTGTTTTTTCAATGCAGAAACAAAATCATTCAAGAAGAAATCACTTTACCATGTTTCAAAAGATCTTCTTGTGTCTTACTCTCCCACCAAATGAGTGTTGTACCACCCAACCGAAGAGTAGCTAATTGGATTTTGCTTCCTCATCCACAATCTTTTGAACCTTGCAGTATACTTCAATCTACTTGATCCAATGATCCAATTTTCTGCACTAAGCTCTCCATTATAAATTGGCAAATCAAACTTAACATCAAGCTTTAAAATGGAGGAAACAGAATTAGAAATTTTCTTTTGTTTATCATCAAAGGAAGAACTAGAAGGTTTGGAAGGAGATGGAGGAGATTTAGAGGTTCTCTCCTTTACCCTTACCATCGGTTTTTCCTCTGATTTACCTTCAATCCTTTGCTTCCTTTCTCGGTATAACTCTTCCACCATGCTTTTCATCTCTATAAAAGCTTGTCGGAAGGCCATTTCTGATTCAAAACCTTCCCTAGGAGATTCCATGGCTGAACTTTGACTTGCACGTTTTGAACTAATCTCAGGATTATACTCTTCAAGCGATCCTTCTCCACGTTTTGACTTAGACCTAGTTAGCATTCAAAACGGAAACTTGCAAATCCAATAACAACGTTAAAATATCCCGATCAGCTGCTCTGATACCAAACTTGATCCGAAAAATGTTTGAAGTGCTTCACTTATCAATTTAACCGATTTCAAATACTTATGACAATTTTCTCAATTTCCCGTAATACGTTAAAAATTGGCTTAATTCTTAATAAATCAGATTTAAAACTGATAACTAATAGTAAGCAAATAAATAAAAACATGAAGAAAATGCAAACCAAATTGATAATGAGTTCACCCATTTGGGCTACATCTCTAGCTCCGAAAAGCACCGAACCGATCAATTAATGATGCAAATATGCTTGTACAATCTTATTTACATCAAAATAATATCTTCGATCTACAAATAAACTTCTTCCTTGTCTCTAAGAAACCTCTTGTACCTTTGTTTTTGCTCTCCAATAGATTTCTCACCTCCAAAATATTTGTTTGCTTGTCTTCCCCTTTAACAAAGGGGCTAACAAACTTACCATTCAAATATAGTTTCATCCTTGTTATATTGTTTGAACCCCACGGTTCGTTGGTCAAGTGTTAATCCTTTTATCAAACATAGAGGGTTTCAAATCCCTTTGAAAATGCCCCTTTTAAGCTTCCAAACCGAGTTTGAAGGATTTATACTAAATCCTTTGGCTATATTTAGCAAGGTTAGGCATGGCCTAACGGTTAATAGTTAACATGAGAGGTGTGGGGTCATGGGTTCAAGCCCCACTTCCCACGTTTTGGCCTTTATTCACGCCATGATGACTAAATATCCCACATTCGTTGGGATTTAGATAAAACATGGCTTAAAAAGAAGTTTCTTCACCCTTTTAATCGGTCATTGAGAACATCCACACTTAGAGATCGGTTATCGCTGTCTTGGAGCTCGTTATTGGATGCCACGTTGTATTTGGTGGCTTAGTCTTTGAAAACAAAGGAACATTTAGTCCCACATTGTTTGTGGGGAATCTTGTAAGAAGGTTTATATACAAAAACGCGTTTGCATTGTAGTATGAAGTTGGTAGCGAGTGGTCCCACCGAGTTGATGGGCCCCAATGTGACAGATAGCGTGGGCCCCACATACAAAGAGGTACACTTGTTGAAGGCTGGAGGCCAAAAACCAAACAACCCCATTTACTCGCTCTCTACCAGTGTCGGCCGTGAGATTGGTCTACGTGTTAGGATGTGATTGAGCCACCTAGTAAGTCCAAGTCAGAGGATTGACACCGTTCAAAATGTGTTGGAAAGTTCTCGACAAGCTTTTTATATTTTGCGGGCAATTTCATTACGATTATAGATTGTTTGATCAAATTGGTTGTGGGGATCCTCTGGATCGGTTGAACTTGGAATCGTGTTACCACTACAACAGGCCTCCTCCCGAAGTCACTACTATGGGTAGGATCTCGTGGCATGATGTTAGCAATCAACGGCACATTGGTGGGATTCACTTAACTTCCCATTCTCATTGATGTCGTAGAGGTCATAACAAATGTGCTTGGGTCCAAAGGGGGATATGTAACTAATTTCTATTGTACACAATGCTGGCCTCTGTTTATGGACATCTCCATTGCTCTGCGATCCTAATCCTTCATCAAACTCTTCTTAGTTTTGGTTCCCAATAGCGTGGTAGCGAATCTTTGGGTGGTGTTGGGAGCAATGCTTTTCCTCTCAAACTTTTTCGTCATCCGAGTTCTAAGGGATTTCATACTTCTCTAGGGGTGTGTGTGTCAACAACCCATGCTCTCTAGTGTTGGAAGCGTGTTCATGCCTTCCCTCTCCTTTTGGGGTCCTTGCAACATCGTTCTCCCTTGTTTCTCCTCTCCATAGAGCACTCACAATAGCTATAATCACCGATTGCGCCTCATCATACGCCTTCGGAGTTCCCTTTCATCCATCCCTTCCCCATATCTTTCGCGCTCCTTCCAATCACCTTCTTATGGCCATGCAAAGAAGGGGTTTAGTTCCTTATTCGCGAACTTCCAATCCCCAGTCAACAAATAGCATCTTTATTCTCCATGGAATAGATCAGATGTACAACTCTTGAGGCTCTCACCAAAACTGGTATTCCGCTTCTTTATGGCAAAAGTACATCAAAACAACAAACTCTAACAAGTAGCTTCATAGACCACCTTCCACACAAAAGTCTATTGTGCGTCCACGACTTGTTGACTTATTTCAATAGCTTAATTCGCTCTAGGGTCCATGGGTACCTCCGTCCTAGGTTTGATTCCTTCACAAGGTGTACACCACTATGCACACATACAAATGTCTTGGCAACTCACAGAAGAATATTGAGTAAATTGTGTCGTACAACATCTCGTTCAACAATTCCTTTGTGTCTCTCGTACCACGGCTTGGACGATTCACAACAAACTCAAGCTCTTGCTCAAACCATTCCTCAACACGTTGCAAGGAGATTCCCCCAAACATCTCCCATGAAGCCCATCACCTCATTTTGCAAGTGCTAGCAATAGATTCAAAATGTTATGTTTTTTTCCCCTAATCCCTACTCAAGGGTCCACACCCCAAGAGCAACCCACGAGTCTTATTCTCAATGTGCATTGGAACATTACGTGGGTATTAAACCAAGTGCTCATTCGAAGCGTGCACAATCGAGCTCTTGCTAGATCTGGCTCAAGGCTTGTGAGAGCTAGGACACGCGCATATTTAGACATGAACGCATTGTTCTACCACATTCGTATTCAGGTTCTTCATTCATTAGAACATATAGACCATTGTGGTACTACTGAAGGGCATCCACATCTATGGTTCGAGCTAACACCATTAAAAAGAGCTAATATATTACTTTACAGAAAAGTAAAGTAGAGCAGATTCATTATATTTGTGTGCAACAAGTCAATACATAATTTGCCAGCATAACAATGCCAACACCATTCTTCTATATCTCTCTACAATGCCAAAGGCCTATTTATAAATGTTTACAATAATTTGAATTATAAAATGGCCCGCCCAAATCATAGGAGATTGAGTTAGTTGGCCATTAATGCCGATCTACTCCACCAACTAGCTTTCCCGCTCCTGGCACATCTAGTGCTTTGATTCTCGCTGGTTGCTTCTCCAGTTTTCCTGCTGACACCAAGTACTTTGTCAGGTGGCATTTTCTCTATGCCTTACTGATGTGGGCATTTGACAAAAACGGTGCTGACATTGGCATGCGTACCGATACTCATACTCAAATTTTCGGGATCAACACTCCATGGGGAAGAGGACAAGTAATTGGAGGAAGAGTAGTTTACCGCTCTTTTCATTGAGGAGGGGGTGAGGTGCAAATATGCAGCTTCAAAATCATGAAGCAACATAACGAGCATAAGAAACATATTGTAGCAATCAGTGAGCAAAAGACACCGAAATCGTCATAGACAGCCATGACATCAAAAAGAATGCAAGTGCTGCCATGTTATCAAGCAAGTTATGGATATTACTTGAGATACTTCAAGGACACGATCGAAACATAACCAATTTGGCTGGATCAGCAGGTAGGAACAAACATCCTCCCCTCATTGAGTTGGAGGGATGAAGAATAACTCGAAGGTAGAAGGTTGAAAATGCATTTTTCATCTTCTACGTGAGTAGCTTTTGTGGAACCAAAAGCCTTCTCACTAGGGAGGAATTGTCAGAAAATATTCTGGGTAGTTTGGATCTAGAAGATATAAATAAAGCACGCAAAAAGACAAGAAAGAAAAAAACAAATCAACCTCACTAGATTTCAAAATGGGGCTATTCAAATATGGAAAAGGAAGAGTAAGCGGTTTCTATTCAGTTCCAATTCCCAATTATCAAGGTGAAAGCAAAAAGGTAAAGGCTTGGGAGAGCTGAGAGGAAGCATGATACACTTGTAATGTTCCCGAATGGGACTATTTGACCCAAATTGGATTTTAGGCAAATCCAACACCACAGCCGCAAGATAATAAAATATTTATCAAATTAAAACTCTGCAGATTTGAACTAACCCAGAAAATGCGACTAGGGTTTAAAAAGGAACTCACACAAACAAGCCATATTGCTTAACTCTTTTCATTCCAGACTGAAATAGTGATTTTCCAAGGCCAAAGGCTGAAAGGACGTGTAGATTTAAGACACGGAACAGATCTGAAATATTCCCTATAAAATGCGACTGGGTTTATTATGAAAGCCCAACAAATATTCAATGAATTTGATGACTTTTCTACCTTAAACTGATTGCTGACTTTTACCAGTCACATATGGATAAAATAATGAATTTTTAGAAGCAAAAATAAGCTGGAATATTCCTCAGAATGCTGTAGATAAAGATGACTGAAAACAACACTATAAAACCTTCAAAAATGCTGAAAATGGAGTGTTTCAGTTGCTAAAACTCAGCTTTATTATTAACTTCCAAAATCAGTTCTGTAACAACTTGCAAACATACCAGATCTGCCAAGGGATAGGTTGCTCCACATAAGAAAAATAAGAAATACACAGCTGCAACTTTACTTCAAACCCTTGGACAAATATCTGTACAATTCCTCCACACAATTGCTGGAAATGACGCTGAAATTCACTATAAATCTTTGCAAGCACAATAGAATCTCCTGAGTAGAGATCCTCACATTCTCTAAGAGGGTTTTCGTCCTCTAGAGCCAAATACTAAGGGTTTTTGTCCTTAGAATATTTTTGGTAAAAGCTTCAAGCTTCAACATAAATCAGAAAATAGATAATGGTCATAGAATGCCCAAACCCAAGTCGACTTGTCCTTTTTAAAGGAAGAAGTGACCCATAGTGACCTTCTACACAACCAATCACTATTCTCCTTCATTAAATATTTTCTTTCCTCCATCTCTCTTCTCTAGACCAAGTCGCATTTTTCTAACCATTTTTATTGCCCCTAAGGCAAGTCACCATTTCTCCATAGAGGATACAAAAATAATGTGGCCTTTTTCCTTTCTAAGTTTCCATTGCTCCTCCTCAAGGCAAGTCGCCATTTCTCCCTAGGGAGAATAAAAATTACATTTGGACCTTTTTCTAACTTAGACTTGCCATAATATTAAGTTATTTAAATTATTATAAGTGTTTACATATTTTCCCTTTGCTATAGGCACTTTTTCCTTTGCTACGGGCAGTTTTCCCTTTGCTATGGGCACTTATAATAAATAAAAATAACTTAAGTCACCCTTATATGTTTCCTTTGGCCGTCGGGTAGACAAAATAGGCCAAAGGTCTTTGATTGGGAAGGGGATATTACAACACTATATAGTGAATGTTATCCAAAGGAAGAGATGCAGGCAATGGTAGGAGAGATAGGGTTGATTCCAAAGATGAGTTGTACATATTTCTTGCTCCATTGGAGCTGTGTCCAATTTGTGATTGTATTCAGCTCAATACCAAGTCCAAAATGTAAGTTTTCCTACAATGGTTTCCTCTACTGTAAATTCTTGTGTTGTGAGTCTTTTTATGTGCTTGTGCTTTTGAACTCATTTCCTTTCATGTTATTCACTGTAATTGTTGGAATGAACTGTCTGTTGGAATGGAACAACTCTGTAAGCATTTGTACTTGAAGTAATGGATCTAACTGTGATTAACATAGGTGTATGGAAGATGTTTTCACATTCATGCATTCTAATGCCACACATTTGATGTACGATGCAGCTAGTTGTTCTTTCTCCCATCTAACTTTCAGCCTTGTATGCTAGATTTCAGTAGCGATTCGTTGAACCAGCAACATGGATCAACTTGTGAGTTTGTAACAAGCTTGATCTTCACAACTTTACTGATCAGAAAGTTAACAAGGTCAACATTCTTGTCAAATCAATAGTAAATTGTTAAATATAACTTCAGACAATGCTAGAGTCTCTGTCAACTGCCGATTGTCCTTTGGTCAATGCTGGATAGTATTGGTACAGCACCATTGTCACACAGGAAAATAATTATTCTGATATTGTATTCAGCATCTTCAGATCTTTCATATATTCAGAATAACATATATATAGGAGTAAGCTTTCCTATAAATATGGAGGTTGCTCAACAACACTCCTATTCTACGTGACCACAAAACAAGAATATTGTTATGATTTGTTTATAATAACAAATCTATAACAATCCAACCATATACTGTTTACACATTACACATTTAATAATAATAATCACAAATATATATTTGCTCAAATATGTGAGCACTACGATATTAAATCCTAACATTCCCCCCCTTAGTGCGAACACGGGAAAACACCATCTTCAACTAAGCAGCATGCCGCTCCGTAGCCTGCACATGGTCTCGATCCTCAACACTGACTGTGGGAACTACATCATCCAGGGACCGTTCAACCTATTAGATGAATACATGAATTGGGACCGTTCAACCAATTCACATCAACCATCAAATCAGTCTGATCAAGAACACTTCCTGCAATAGTATCAATGGTACAAATCATTATCATCAGGGGGACACACAAGCACCTTTGCCGCACACAGAATGTGGATGCTCATCTGTTCTTATTCATCACACAAGACACAAAGATGTCACTAAAGCAGTTTGCGGCCTCTGAGGTAGTGACGAACTCGAGGACGCTGATTGTCCTCCTGCCTCCGTTGCCTCCATCCTCCAAAATTTTGCTACTTACTTAGCAGATATGGAAATGAGGCTCATTTACAAACTACTGGGTGTCGGTTTCCACCGAAAATGCACCCCCACTTGGACGTCGCGTACAAGTGATAATGCGTCCAATAGTTGAAATGTGAGGCAAAATTTTTTATTTTTACAATATTTTTGACAATTTTCCTAATAATCACCTAAATGACGATAAAAAACTGACACAAATATATTTTTGACACTTTGACTCTGACTATTTTGACAGACTAACGAATCAATTTTTGACTAGATTTTTATAAAAACAATAATTGACTCAACAATACTTGAGTCTTACAAATAACATCAGATGACTCTTTTATCAACGATAATCTTGATAACATACAATATAATAAATGACACCTAAAGAATATTTTATTATATAATGGACATGATCGACTCCACAAGTCTAGAACCCTTAATAATAAACTAAAACATACATAATACAAAGACTTAATAAAGCTACTTTTTGTTGATGAAGACGAATAATAAAAAACTTTGGAAAATAAACATAATACAAAAACTAAGCTATAAAACTAGACAAGAATATTTGAGACTTATGCTAAGACCATGGGTTTAACCCTAAAACCACCAACCTCACCTAAAAACGCTTGAACCAAAACGTATTTGCATTGAAACAAACAGCTGGACCTTGTTCACGAGCCGTGGCAGAGATTACAGAAACCAGATCTGTATACGTCTACGCTGAACGCAAATAGTGAAAGCCCCTCTGACAGAATTTTGCATGTGGTATGCTGATAGGCGCTCATATACAACTCAGATATGCATACTTTAATTCCACAGCTTATCAGATAATACACTTGGATGGCTATTATTGCAAACAAAGCAACGAGATATGTTCGTTTGTAGGATCCTTTTTTTTCGTTGACCGGTTCGATGCCAGAATGTAGAACGTCTGGAACGTGGAAGACAACTCAGCATGCATTACTGAAAAGGACCAGATCAATATTTCTCCTGATTGCATATAACTGCCTGATTCATTTTCATCCACCGCATTATCTAGACGTCTATAATGATGAACAGGTTGAGGGCACGCAAAATCTAAATAGTATGCATTAGAACATATATTACTTTTTCCAGTGCTCAAAATAAGACCAATGTGGATTGAATTTCAGTGATACAGTGAATGGAGATCTCACAAGTGAATCGAACCACTGTATTCAAGAAGACGTCCAACTATTTGAATAAGCACTTACGGGACTGAAAATGCTTTTAAAAAATATTAGGAATGCATACGTGGAAGCTTGTATTCATTGATGCAATCAATATGAAAGTCACGGTTCGAGGATGGTGACAAATCTGAGGAATATAATCTGCAGAAATTCAGATCTATGTGGACAGCATCACAGGAAACCTAGATCTGTAGCTATTCTAAAACCAAAACAATAATATGCTCATCGGACGGGACAATTGTGAAGTATGTACAGTGCCCCTCACTCTCACGCAGATCTCATCGCTCTGATACCAAATATTGGTACAGCAACATTGTCACACAGGAAAATAATTATTCTGATATTGTATTCAGCATCTTCAGATCTTTCATATATTCAGAATAACATATATATAGGAGTAAGCTTTCCTATAAATATGGAGGTTGCTCAACAACACTCCTATTCTACGTGACCACAAAACAACAATATTGTTATGATTTGTTTATAATAACAAATCTATAACAATCCAACCATATACGGTTTACACATTACACATTTAATAATAATAATCACAAATATATATTTGCTCAAATATGTGAGCACTACGATATTAAATCCTAACAGATAGATAGTCAACCCAGCAGCAGGAAGAAAAGTAAAACAATGTAGGAAAAGGTCAACACAACAGAAAACAATAAACACGAACGTATTCCTTTTAAAAGTTTGGTTTACACAACAGTAATGGTTGAGTTTTAGATGGTCAATGCTCAAAATTCAACTCTGCAGAAAACTCAATACTTGCCCGATTTTTGGTCAATGTGAGCGCTTACATCCACAATCTGTTTGTCCATTTTTCTTTTCTTCTGGAAATGTGCTAGGGTTAGAAAAAATGTCAATTCAAGTTATAATGTCTAATTGGGATCAATAAACACATCAAAGATGACGGAGTTACACATTCTAATTAAGCTTTGCAGAAACTTAAAGATCTTTATGCAAAGAAGAATAAAGATAGGGCCTTACAGTTGCAAACTCATTTAAGCCACTTGAACTTTCATTTGATAGTGTTGAGTAGTACCTTGCCATGATGAAGGAACTAAAGATACAACTTTTAAGCCACTTAAGCCAATGCAAAGGTGATGGAATTTGGGTTTTACAGGGCACATACGGAAGTGAGATTGTGGCAGGACCCCTTTGCTTCTATTTCTGTCCTAGTGAGATACCTGGGTGGCGGGATCACATGTATGCTGGTGTGACTGCAGGGAGATCTCCTAATGGTTGAGGTTAAGAACTCGAAGGAATATAATAAGTCAGCACAAGCGTTATCCATGAGGTCGCCTGCTCAAAATCATTTAGACATTGGGGGACTACTGAGAAGAAGCTTATAGACATTGCATACAATGAAGTTCTTTGATTCCTATGGCATTGATTTTCGTTACGCCCTTAGCCCTCCCAAGGCATAAATTGAGTCAACTCCTTTGGTCTCTCAAGACAACCTAATTGCTGTATGATTTATTCAATAATATTGGTTTTGTGATGGGCAGTAGAGACGATTTGATTGGAGTCTGAAATAAGTGATTCCTTAATGACGATTAATGTCAAGGGACACCCATCTTTGGACATGGCTGATGATGATCTCCTGTACTGGACCTATTGGGTTTTTCTTACCAAAGTGTGTTGTGTGCAAGTATACATGTGGGTTGATCTATAACATTTAGAGTTTGTTTTGTAGTTTGATTATGTTGATTCCAATTGTTTCAGGTGATCAAGATCATTTTAGATTGTGCTTCAGCAAGAGTGAATTTAACAAAACCCCAATAAACATTAGGAGGGCCCAGGGGTGTTAAAACATAATTTTCATCTCATTTTTGCCACGAGTATGTACTTATGGTGTCATAAATAAGTAATGGTTTGAGGCTTGTATAGTTTCATAGTATTGCATCATAACTTGTGTGTCGATAACGGTGGGCTAACATTGTCTATAATTATGGAAAACCATTACAATATGAAGTAATTGTGGGCTAACGTTGAATGTAAAGAGTTGTGGAGATAAGGGTCAATGAATATGAAGGATTACGGAGAGAATTATATTGAATTGTACATGGTAGAGTTTTGACTCTTTGAGGATGTTTCTGGTTGTATTTATCATTCTTCAGCAATAATAAGAAAGGGTATTTCATTTTCCTCCCAAACATTGTTGATGATTTAGCATTGCTCGATATTCAACAATATATTGCGAATTTCATAATTGCTTTAGATATTGATGTCTTTCAATATTGCAACACAGACATGAGCGTGTTTAGAGAAATAACAATGTTGGTGTCACAAATGTACCTGAGCATGGATTAATTACACCAAACTACTGGAAATAGTTGTTGCACTTAAATTGGATAAATAAATTGTCAGAGTATTTTGTGGAGATTGTTAGAGCTTGGATTAAACTTTTGATTGATTTTCATCTGTAATTTAATGGCCAAACTGAACTTGTGAACTATACCTTTTTTGAGAAGGTAGAGTTTTTAATCAAGCTTCTCATTTCAAGTGGCATTTTAGACTCATCATATCAAGCACACATAAGTGGAGTTTTCTCTCCTCTGCTGCTCATTCACGTTCTGATATTTGCATTTGTTTTTAACTCCTTGCCCCTATGAGTTGCCTTTAACCTTACCTCTTCCTATCACTTCCATCCCCTTAAAATAACAGGAAAGTAGTTTATAACTTGCATCAACCCACACTATAGTCTTTGATCTGTAAAAAGACTACGGTAAAGCAGGAGTTGCTATATTTCAGGCTATGTCATGAATTTAACGTTCATGTCTGAGTTTGGGTTCTTACATGAATAAAAGAAGATTTTGTGAGATATTTAGCACAATGTTCAGCCTGTATGATATAAAACCTATTCAATCTTGGAATTCATATTTTTGGTTAATAGAGAGCTCCTTTAGTTGTATGAAGATTCTTTCATGGAGTTATAGGCCCCACTGATTCATCTATAACAACTGGCATATATTTCCAGCCTCCTATTCAAACTGACACCTTCGCATACACAAATGTCTGCATTGTAGAACGTGACTCTTAACACTTCAGCCTTGTGCTGAAGATGGGTAAACTGCTGCATTATGTGTGATTGGGCTTGCAGAACCTCATGGAACAACACTTTGCTCACTTGTAACACATTCCAGTCCAACGCTTTATCATTAGAATGTATCTATGATAATTAATATTATATTGATTTATGTCCATGTTTGTCAGCATTTTATTGCACTGAGTAATTTTTGACGGTTCAAAAATTTTAAAATATGAAAACCTATATATCTCTGATTGAAATAATCAGTGACTAGAGATTCTCCAGTTCTCACATCTTTGTTCTTCCATTTTTAGGGTTTTGCGTGCATGTGCATGAAGCGAGTTCTGATTCCTTCAGCTCCATGACAAGTTTGTTATTAACCTTCCTTGTTCAGGAGCTATGAAAATTCAGTAACTGTTGACAAATGACACCTTTTATGGCTAGTTGTCCAGGTGTCACCGAAAGTTTTTGATTCCAAGAGAGGGAATGAATGGTCTATCTAGACATTATATTTGTAATGTCAACAACAACCCCAGGTTTAAGATTTACTTTGCAGGGATAGTATGTGAAAATGTTTGATCAAAGAAGAATTGTAAGGCAGATGGCCATGAAAAGAAATTAGTGGTCAATATCAATGTGCATGGAAATTATTTCTCAAAAATTGAGCCGAACTGTTTTTCTTTTGAAATGTTCTTTTCGATCCTCCTAGGGCTAACTAGAATAAGAGAGAAGGTATAATGATGTATATGAAAAAGTTTGATTAGAGAAGAATATGGTAAGACAGATGGCAATGAAAAACAATTAGTGGTCAATATCAATTTGCACGACTGTTTCTGTTTTGATTTTATTTTTCATTCTCTTGGGGAAAACTTGAATATATTAATGTCCTAGGGTTTGGCTTTGATATTGTATCAATATCAAAGAGGATCAAGAACAATATTACTAGTCATAATGACGAAAAATGTGAACATTATGGAAGGTCTTTACAAATGGCAATAGATTGAGGAATTGGACATGAGTGACACTAGATAATTTCTTTGATAACCTACAAGCTGTGTTTTTTTACGGACATAGTAGAATTATGGTAGTGTGTTGATATCATCTCCTATCTTTATTATGAGGATAATATGCCATGACATGAACTTGGATGTTAAGCTTCCTTAGAATCTCAATGTGTCCTCGTAGGGATCAAATGATTGTGTAAAGGATGGAGAGAAAATAGGGAATCTGTGTACCAGACACAGATAAGTGGATTAGATCATTATTCAATACATTGTCTACTTCCCAAGAAGTAGAGGCAATATGGTAGTGATGGTAACCAAAACTAGAAAATGTGTCAACAAGAGAATTATAAATTGAGTGCCGTTTGTAAGAATTTGGAGATGGAAACAAGAGAACTCAAAATTAAGAAAGCCAAGTCCATATTTTAAAGATGAATATGCTAGAGATTGACTTTGAGTAAAAAATGAGTGTAAAGGGCGAAGATGCACCTATTGTTTATAGGGAAACTACACTATGAGAAAATCAATTATAGACTAGTAAATACGTACCACATTACGACAAAATATGATAGTAGTCAATGCTTCATTCATGGTTAGTGCTTCAATACAAGCTTTTGGTTTGTGGAGGACTCTCTGTAGACACCCCCAAATTACCACTATACATCGTAATTGTCCAAAATACCATGACCACCCTTGTTCATTAATTTAATCAATTCTATTTACACCCTTATCACCCCTTACCTAATTTTATTAGATGATTTAATATCAAAATTCAATAAATAAATCCACATGTCCACTTTTACATTTAAATAATTTAAATAATCATCAAATCATATCCACCTCCCAAACTCAAGTTAATCAAGTCCTGACTCAAACTAAAATCATTATTTTTATCAAGAGGATCATGGATGTATTCAAGTTAACTTAAATTAGCATTTGAGTTAACTTGAGTTATCTTCCAAGTCATGACAATTCAAATTCAATCCAACTTCTTCCATCTTCCAATTATTCACAACACATTTTGGGTGAATAAAAAGTAGAAATGGAATTATTAAATCAAAAACATGTGCAACCCCTTGCCAACTCAACCTTGACTCATCCATGCAGTCTCAGAACAACATAGTCTAACTCTCCAATCAAATATGGAAACTCAACTAAACAAGCCAAGTCATGTTTAGTTATCTCCAATCAAACTCAATTAGAAATTAGCTTGAAGATTAACTTTCTTTAGCTATAAATCAATGAGCCTCCTTTGAAAATCATCCACCAAAAAGCTTAAGAGAATTTGTGTATTTTCATAATTGGTGAATCAAAGCATTCCTCATATCGTTACGTTGCTCAAATCACGCCAAATCCATCTATCAAACATGCTTGTGGCTTAGCTAGTTCCATTCAAAATACTTGGAGCATCCACAATCCACAAAAGCTTACAAATCCAATAGATCCAACAAAGGGTATCACAAAACCCTGCCCTTTCAACAAATCTGATCCAAGGTGGCTTAATATTCTTACAATGGAAGGTTTGCACTCTTTATTGTATTTATTTTCCATCTTGTTTTGATTTTCCATGGTCTACATTTTGGCACGCCCGGTGGGAGCCCCACGCTTCTTTATAGTTTTTAGATTACTTTTTGCTAATCTGATTATTTCATTGTTTTCTTAGTGTTGTTTTAACTTCACTTGTTCAAGTTTTAGGCTTTTAGGTGCAACAGAGAAGGAGAAAATCAGAAAAAACCAAGTTTTTTCATATTTACTTGATTATCCATCCACAAAGCTAAACGCGCTAGTTAGTGTCGCACGTGATTTGCACTAGCATATCACCGCATGCGCTAAGTCACAAAGTGCATGCGTATGTGTCGTGATTCGCGCGCCTCCGTATAACTAGATTTAATGCATTTGGTCTTAAACTGCTATACCATCTTCTTCAAAGCGCTATTGTCACATTGATTTTTGCCTTCATGCGCTAACATATTCGTCTACACACTACCGTCACAAACAAAATTGTCTACACGTGCTTACGCATGCTTCCTGCCATGCGCTATCGTAATATGTTTATGCTAGCTCATCCAAGTGTATGCTAGTGTGCTAGCGTGTTTTGTTTGTGTTTTTGCATTTTTTCTCTGTTTTCCAGCAAGTAAAATTTCTTCTAATTATTGTTTTTAGTATTGTTAATCATTTTCTTGCAGGGTTTCACATTTAATTAGTTTAGGTGTCTAACTTTCTTTTAAATTTCATTTAATCTAATCTTGCAAACCACCATGTATGCTCTTTTCTCGCACCCTTTTGGGTGATCTTGAAAATTAGAAACAATGAGTTTGCCCTTTGTGTTTTCTATGTGATTTCACCTCAGGAAAACTTCTAATCTATCGTTTATAGGACCGTCTGTATGAAGATTTCTTTTGAATCAAACTACTAACTATAGGTTGCCTTGTTCGTGAAATCAAGAAAACCTTATCACATCTTTTTATTAAACTTTATAAAATACTTTTATTAAATTTTTTGGAGATGGGTTTATTCCCGATCCATTGTAATTGTGGGAAGTGCATGGTCAGGGGCCAAAAACTCATTGTGAGGAGTACCACAGGAATCCCAAAGTAGTTGGCACCTTGAGGAACTGGCCAATGAAATGGGTACCCCTACCTACCTGACTAGTACACCCGTGAGAGATAGAGCCAAGGTTATCCTTAGTGACAACCCTAGATTTGATTATTTGAGCGGAGTAAAATCCCACGCTTATCTAATCAAGGGGGTAAAGTAAAGCCGATGACTAGCAATAGTTACATGCTCATTCCATATAATACTTGGTACTTAGGGAGAGAACCAATATATAGGAAGCCCCACTTGATCTTAAATTAGTTTAGTCATTCCTATTACTTTATTTTCATGTCAAGTTATGAGTCATTAAGTTTGTGTTCCACAATCTTATCATCCAAAATCTCTTTTCAAACTTTCCAAATTTTCTTTATTTGGATATCCATTTCGAATTGATTTTATCATGCCTTAGTCTTAATATTTGGATTCCCTTTCCAAAGTTTAAGCAAATTATTTGATTCAAATATGAGTCTAAGTCTTAAGTTTTGGATACCCACATCCTAACTTAAGCACATCCATTTCAAATCCAAGTCTTTATCTTTGATATTCACTTTATCAAAGATTAAGCACAATCATAATTCAATCGCCAATCCACAATCATTTTCATTGTCCTTAAGTCTTGTATCTTGGCATTCACTTTTCCAAAGTTCAAGCAAATCTATTCTCTCTCTGTCTTATAATTTAGCATTCACTTTGCTAAGATATAAGCACCCCCTTTTCTTTTTCCATGACTCTTATTTCAACATTCACTTTGTTTGAAATTTGAGCAATTCATTTTCATTTCCGCGTCTCTTATTTTCAACATTCACTTTGTTGAAATTTGAGCACTTCATTTTCATTTCTACGCCTCTTATTTCAACATTCACTTTGTTGAAATTTGACCAATCTTTTCATCCCTTCTCTTATTTCAACATTCACTTTGTTGAAATTTGAGCACTTCATTTCTATTCCTAAGTTTCTTATTTCAACATTCACTTTGTTGAAATTTGAACCATCTTCATTTTCATCTCTAAAGCCTCTTAGTTCAACATTCACTTTGTTGACATTTGAGTACTTCACATTTCATTCCTATGTCTCCTATTTTAACATTCACATTGTTTAAATATGAGTAATCATTCTTTTCATCTCAAACCTCCATTTAAACATTCATTAATTTGTTGACATTGAGTAATTCTTTATTATCCTTTTTTCATCTCCAAACCTCCATTTCAACATTCACTTTGTTGACATTTGAGTACTTTCTTTTTCATCCCCAAGCCTCCTTATTTCAACATTCACTTTGTTGAAATTTGACTATGTTTAACATTTCATTTCTATGACAATCATTTTTATTTCAACATTCACTTTAGTATATATTCACATCTACACATCACAAATTCCACTTCACCACTTTCTTCATACACAATGGTGGAAACACGTCATTGAGATTATGACCTCTTCGGTAGCCAAAATAGAAATCCCTTTCACATTGATAGTTCCGATGAGGAGGAAGAAAACCAACAAGAAAATCAACAACATGATGTTTTGAAGAAGAACAAGCAAGAGTTGAAGGGATTTTTGTGACAAAATAAAGATCAATTTCTTCTTCGTCTCCTTGAGATGGGAGCCAAATTACCTTTGGATTTTAGTGATGAAAATTTGAAACATCTTAAAATATAACCCAAACAAGTTGAATCAAGTAAGAATAACGAAGCCGAATCAAGTAAAAATAAGGAAAAACACAAAATCTAATGAAATCAATCAAATCAATCAAATCAAGATTTGCTCGACAAGATCAATGAAATGACCAAACAACTAGTTTCTATGGCTTTGAAAGTCAATATGATTCCAATAAAATAGAAAAAGAAAAACCATTCCAAAATTGATGTTCGAGTATATCCCACAAACCAATTCACCATTTGCACAAGAATGAAAAACTATGAAGGATACTATCTTAGGAATGCAAAAACAAAGAAAACAATTCAACTTTGAGGAATTGTGCCCTTATCTTTCAACAAGGACATATTGTGCTTACCATTTCCTAAATCTTTCGAAATTCCTAAATTCGATAAGTATAAAGGTGCGCACGACTTAGAGAACACATCAATGAATTATTTATGGCATGCCAAGAGGTTGCCTAAAATGACGTGTATCTCTTTACGCTTATTTCCAAAGAGTTTGGGCGGATCAAGCCTTAGATTGGTTCCTCCATCTTCCTAAAGGATCAATCAAAAATTTTGTAGACCTCTCGGAGAATTTGTAAAGAACTTCTCTTTCAATTTAGACTCTGAGATAATAATGATGGACTTATGCAATACCAAGTAATGAACAAATGAAAACTTTGCTCAATTTCTACAATGATGGCGAGGAATCGCGAGTCGATTCCCTTATTCAATTCCAGAGAAACAACTGGTTAGTATCTTTATACTGAACCTCAACAATGAACTATCCTTTCACATGCAAATGCATTGTCTCACTAGTTTTGAGGAAGTTATTGAAAATGGACCCAAATCGAAAAATACCTCATCGTGAAAGGTTTAATTAAACCTCCTTCTAAGGACCACACAAATAACAATAACAACAATCATTCACAAGAAAATCCAAGTACATCAATGGAATAGAAATGTTGTTAATGATGGAGTAACATACAATAGAAATGTGCATAATGTCTAAAATAATCAAATGAAGCAATCTAAATCAAAACAAGCCATAGTTGTTCCAAGAAAAGAAGCTACTCCCCCTCGTGACTATAAGTGAAGACAATTCACACCGTTGGGAGAAATCCTTTCAAGTGTCTTACGACAAACTGGTAAGTTCCAACATGGTTACTTACCCCATAACAAAACCCTTAAAAGAAGGGAAACCAAAACCATATTGGTATAAAACTGATGAGTATTACAATTTCCATCGCATTAACGAACACAATACAAATCGTTACATGAGACCGCCACTATATTCAAGAGATCTTCATTGATATCAAAGACATTGTAGTTGAAAACCCATCACCTAATAAAACGCCCAATGATAATCTAAAGATGTTCTCAAATCCTTTTCCCAAACATGGTGCAAGACAAAGCTCCTGAGAAGGGCCAGTCTCAAATAATGTTGAGTTTAACTCGATCATATCATTCATAGAAGAAACACTCAATTCCATTGCCACCATCAAATTCAAGCTCCTAATTATGCAGTGGTCCACGCGACAAAAGAAGGTTTGGGTGCATGTAGCGAAGCAACCATCCACCTCATCCACGCCTCAAGTGTCCACCAACCCTTTAACTATAAGCAATCTAAAGCCAACATCTAGTACTAAAGATTCCACATCTTGTACTTATGACCTTGTCATACGGAGATGCCCACACATATCTCCCTCATAGAGTTATTAAAGACGTCACCCGCACTTTCAGGAAATCCTTACTTGTGCTCTTCATGAAGCATGTGTTCCTAAGGACATTAATACATAACGTTTCAAGTACTTATTTCAATCTTTCGCCTAATAGTCATATATTGTCGGGCATGACCCTAAACCCAAATCTTCAAAATAATAACTCTTTATACATTGAAGCCTACATTACCAATCATAAGATTAAAGAGTCCTATTGATAATGGAGTTCCTTAAACATATGTTCTATGAAGATGTTGAGATGCCTTGGTCATACAAAAGAGATTTTGGGAGCTAACATTATAAATATTCGTGGTTATGAAAACAATGAACATAATCTATGGAACAATCACCTTATCCATACAAGTTGTCCCACACGGATGCTAGAAACCCCTTGCCATGTGTTGATGTTGAGACTTTGTACAATATCCCTCTAGGTCGGCCTTGGATACATGTAATGCAAGTTGCGCCTTCCACTTTTCACCAATGCATAAATTCCCCATAATGGCAAGGATTTTACCTTACTTGAGATGCAAAACCATTTGAGTATTGTAATATTTTGGAAGCAAGGTTTAACTATACAAATTATTGTCCTTCCGCAAACAGATTTGTTGCACCCAATGTCATACCTATTATTGATAACCGTATCGACCCGACATGCTTTTCCAATCTCAACCATCTCAACCTTCCACCTCTAATCCAAAGTTTGAATTGAAAATCACTCATAAAGGTATGCCAAGTATGCACTTGAAAATGCTTTTCATGTTAAGTAAGTACCATTGTTTTGTGCACATACGGAAGACCCAATACACCCCACTTAAAAGAATATCCCATCTACCACTTTGGTAATACCTTGTGGAAACGGTATGGATACTTAGAGGATGAACACATTCATGGCTATGATGGATCTTGGTTATATGAGGATCGGATGGTTGATTGCTATAAATCCTTGATTACAACAAGGCTCATAAAATGATGAAAAATATGAAATGGAAAGGCAAAGGACTTGGCCCACAAGAACAAGGTCATCTCGAACCCATGTTGTATGAAGAAAATCTATATTGTCATGGTCTAGGTTATGAAACTTTTGAAAAGAGGTTGATAATATTTGACATAACGACTAGTGAGGAGGATTTTGACTCCGAAGTTGAGACATGTTCCACACATAGCCTCTTGAGGACCTAGCTGAAACCAATTTGTTTATTGAGAACCTATCCATTCACACCCTTGACATCATCTATCCCAGTCTTATCCATTAGGACCAACTAAATCATGTATCCATGGACCTCTTTCGAATGTATGAGGCCATCAAAGAGTTTCTCGGGACTCAAAGATCCTATCCCCTTATCAGATCACAAGAAGGGATTCGATATAAACCTGGATGCTACAACTTGTTTTGGCGAGGAATGGATATCTCTAATCCACCACAACAAAAAGATGAAAACAAAAAGAAAAATGCATTCTCTCATAGTGAAACCTCATCGAAGTGCTATTTGAGAATTCAAAAAACAAAAAACAAGAAAAGAAAAAGGACACATCTCCTAGTGAAAACCTTTCTGAGGCACCGAGAGAGGAGACTCGCTCTTAGATCAAACAGGTGATTTGCATTAGTCTACAACATCTTTCCAAGACAAAGATATATAAAAAATTCTCATAGAAGAGACTTGTTATAAATATCGGAACAAGTGAAAACCCTAAACTATTACAGGTTGTTAGTTTATCATAGTCAAAATACAAACATTCATGATATTACTTATTGAGTTTCAAGATGTCTTCATGTGGTCATATAAGGATATGCCAGACTAGATCCTTCTCTAGTAATACATATTCTTGTGGTTCACCCAGATGCGAATCATGTCAAACGAAACTCAATAAGATGCACCCTAACGTGGCATTGTTGATCAAGGTAGAACTTTAGAAATTGCTAGAGGATGACTTTATAAGATCGAATTGATTATTTCGAATGGATATCAAATATGTGCATGTTGCTAAAAAGACACTAGAAATCAGAATTTGCATCGACTTCCGAGACATCAACAAGGCTTGTTTGAAGGACAGATTTCCCTTCCCCAACATTGACATGGTTGTTGATTCTACGATAGGGCACAAAATGTTATCTATGATGGATAGATTTTTAGGTTACAACCAAATTCAGATCGTAGAAGAGGACCAACACAAGATAGCTTTCACAACACCCTGGGGTACATTTTGTTACAAGGTCATGCCCTTTGGCCTTAAGAACGCAGGGGCCACATATCAACGTGCAATGATTGTCATCTTTCATGACTTGCTTCATGACATCATGAAGTACTTTGTCGAAGACATACTCACCAAATCCAATCCGGAATAGATCATCCTGTCATCTTGTGGCATATATTTGAATGATTGCGGGAATATAAGGTACACCTTAATCCTAAGAAACGTGTCTTCGGTGTCACTTGAAGGAAACTATTGGGATTGATAGTCTCACGGAGGGGAACCGAAGTTGACCCTATTAAATTTAAAACAATTATGGAGATGCTTCCCTCGTAACCTACGCCAACTATGTGGTCTCTAGGGAAAGATTCATCTATTCGACAGTTTATCTCTCACCTTGTGGATGAATGTCATCATTTTAATCAATTGCTTGGGAAAGATGTCCATTCAAATGGACACCGAGAATGTCAAGCTTCCTTCAACAAATTGAAATAATATTTGTTAACTCTGTCGGTACTAATTTCGCTTGTTTTAAGACAAGCCTATGCTTCTCTATACTTTAGGTACGTAACATGCCATAGGGGCATTGCTTGCATAACACGACAAAGGGAAGGAATAAGTAGTCTACTACCTTAGTAAATATCTTATAGCCTAGGAACTCCAATATGCCCAAGTTGAAAAAGTATGTTTGGTCGTAGCGTTCACTTTTCACAAGTTGCGACATTACCAACTCAATCATACAACCAAGCTCATCGCCAAGATAGACCCTCTTAAGTATCCACTCTTAAGACTTGTTCTAACAGGGCACATGTCTAGCTAGGTCGTTCTCCTATGTGAGTTCGATATTGAATTTCTCAATCAAAAAACAATAAAAGGAAAGCTCTAGCGAGATCAACTTGTTATAGCACCACTGCCAGGCTTAGAGCCCCTTCAAGTTGAATTTCCCGACGAAGAGCTATTGTATGTTGATGCAGTTCCTTTTTGGACATTATTTTTCGATGGCTCTTGCAACATTCACTGAGTCAAGGGATGGTGTCCTATTACGCACACCCGAGGGCGATGTTATTCCAAATTCTTACCGCATTGGATTTCCATGTACAAACAACATCGCAGAGTATGAAGCACTTTTCGTTGACCTAAAGTTTGTAATATCTTGGCGGCTCAAAGATATCTTTGTTAAAGTGTCCAATTGGGTTTGTTTGGCATGTTTTTGGACCAATTGCACGTATTATGTTATTATCCTGGTTTATTCATAGCCATGGTGTATATTCATCTTATTGTGTTCAATTGGGTTTGTTTTACATTTCTTTTCAACTTTTCTTTTTAACCAATTACAAGTATGTTGTTAGCATCTTAGTTCATATATAAATTTGGTGTACATCATCTTACTTTGTATATTGGGTTCTTTTCAACTTTTTCGTATGTGTGTTTTTATTACGCGTATATGGGTTTCTCATCATGGTTTTTCAATAATCATGGTGCTAACTCTACATGTGCAATATCAAAATAGGTTGCTCCAATAATACATCTCTGAATGAAAGCTAAGCTATGAGCATGTCATCACATATCCATAATAAATCATCATACAACATCATTTACACTATGTGTCTCATCATATCAATCAAGCAGAAAATACCAAAAAAATAATAACATCATCATATATCCAATCACAATGTCCATATACATCAATACATTCCATGTCTTTGTCTCATCTACAATATACATATCAAAGTTCCATCAAGGGCATCAATCTACAAAAATGTGTGCCTTCATCTCGAGGCATACACACTAGAAAATACAAAATGTCTATCCACAGAGTCATGGATGACTCTCACCAACGCTCGGGATCTGCTGGTTTCTCACCACCTCTCGGTGGTGGCATTTCTGACCGACCTTGCGACCTAGATGACCTCGTGATCTCGCCTATCCTCGTCTACCTCTACAATCGACAACTCAAAATCATCACACTCCCACCTATATCGTATGTATGGTCTCCATGTCACCATATGCACATGTAGATCATCAAATGCCCATATGTAAAATGTGATGTCACCTTGATGGCCTTTGTGGCCAACACCCATTGTCTCCCATTCGAATGATGAGGGCTCCTCCAGGTTCTCTGTCACAAAGTATCCCTACTAGTCGGTCGATCGCCATGTGGTCCCATGAGCATATCCACAACACTGTCATTGGACTCGGAATCCTTGCTCCCTATAGGCCACTAAGTGTAAATCCTTGTACAAATGAACTAGTATACAATGTCCCCATAAACACTTTGTGATTTCCATAAGCTTTGCCATTACTCCAATCGTGCCCAACCTGAAAATGACTCGGTCTTATCGGGTAATAAATAGCATTTAGTAAGAGCCATAAGGTAGACATGCAATCACACAACTATAGAATCATCCATGCACTCATATACGTGCACCGTCATCCCCTCTCTAGGTATGTCCTCCCGACAAAATAATAACTATGTGTCCTCGTACACGCCCAACATGCCCATCCCACAACACCAATCTACCTCATATTAGCACCCAAAGAATCAAATACACGTCCTCTAATATCATCGTCATCTCACGGTCGTGAACCTAAAAGTTTGGCTATTGTTGTGCCATTGCTCACCAACACGATCAACTTGAAAGTTTGGCTCTCGTTGTGTCATCACTCAGTCAACGTGATCAATAAACAATGGTCTTGTCCGATCAATGGAAGTTGCACAATGAAAGTCCACTCTTTTGCCTCGAACAATGCGCACAACCTGTTGTCTCTATTCACCGCATATAAATCTCCTCCAAAACGACAACATATGTCCATGGTACCATGTACATCTAATGATAATAATCTCTCCTGCAAATCATCAAAACCACATTGTTAGGCCATTTTAATTTTATTTTATCCTCTTTCTTTCTTCTAAATCATCCTAACTACGCTAGCACACCCATTGATATGATAGTGTGTGCACTCATACGCTAGTGCATCAAATGCTATGCTAGTGCGTGCACCTTAATGCCAACGCATCAACACTAACACATCTACTTCAATGCTCATGTTATTATTTTCACACTAGCGTGTTTAACACGCTATCATATTTCCCACTTAACGCTTATGCCACTAGTAGCACACTAACACATACACTAGTATGCTAGAGCATTTCACGGGCTACACTAACGCACCTAAGTGCGTGCACTAAGCATCAATTTTGATTTTTCTCCTAGTTCTAACTATCAATAAATGTGATCAAATGACAAGTTTGAGAGTTATATAATGTGTCGCCCGTATCTAGTATTTTCCTGAACTCTCGAACATGGTCTGCACGATGTTTCCACTATGATCGACAAGCCATATCTCTCAAATCTTAGAGAAAAAAACTCAATAAAAAAGCAAATGTAATCTATAAGTACAAATGAGTTGCGATATTTACCACCCCTCTATTTATACCCTCCCACTAACCCTAAATCTTAATTTTGGCCCCCATGACCAAAATCCCTAATTTTTCTTTGTCGTTTCTATCAATGTTTGTCTCTAGCTTCTTCTCTCTCCTATCAAGCAATTGTCCACCGCTTCTTCGCGTCACACCGCCGACTCAAGGGGGCACTTCAATTAAGTAATTCGGACTCACTAGGGCATCCAAATGCTTCACTGGGGAAAATCAGGAAGTCCTTACCACTTTGTTATCATTCGAACACCATTACACCCGTCTACTATCTTTAAAGCGCTATTACTTCGTAATAACACTTTAAAGAGGGCCAAATGTAGACGCCCCCAAATTACCACTATGCATCGTAATTAACTAAAATACCATTACAACCCTTATTCCTATATAGAATTAATTTAATTAATTCTATTTACACCCTTATCACCCCTTAGTTAATTTTATTAGCCGATTTAATATCAAAATTCAATAAATAAATCCATATGTCCACTTCTACATTTAAATAATTTAAATAATCATCAAATCATACCCACCTCCCAAATCCAAGTTAACATCATTTTAATCAAGAGGATGAGTTCAAATTGACTTAAATTAGCATTTGAGTTAACTTGAGTTATCTTCCAAGTCATGATAATTCAAATTCAATCCAAATTCTTCCACCTTCCAATTATTCACAACACATTTTGGGTGAATAAAAAGTAAAAATGGAATTATTAAATAAAAACATGTGCAACCCCTTGCCAACTTAGCTTTGACTCATCCATGCAATCTCAGAACAACAATCTAACTCTCCAATCAAATTTGGAAACTCAACTAAACAAGCCAAGTCATGCTTAGTTATCTCCAATCAAAACTTAGTTTGAAGATTCACTTTCTTCAGCTATAAATCAATGAGCCTCCTTTGAAAATCATCCACCAAATTTTAAGAGAATTAATGTTGCTTTGTATATTCATTTGGTGAATCAAAGCATTCCTCATACCGTTACGTTGCTCAAATCACGCCAAATCTATCAATCAAACATACTCGTGGCTTAGTTCACTTCATTCATATTATTTGGAACATCCACAATCCAAAAAAGCTTACAAATCCAACAAAGGGTATCACAAAACCTTGCCCTTTCAACATATCTGATCCGAGGTGGCTTAGGATTCTTACAACGAAAGGTTTGCACTCTTTATTGTATTTATTTTCCATCTTGTTTGTGATTTTCCATAGTCTACACCGCTACTCAACACTCTTTTCCCTGGTGTACATCATTATATTTGTATGACAAGAAGGCCTAATGGTTTATCGAGTTAACACGATTATCAATAACCCAACATAATTATAGATGACCGAAAATACAATCATTAACCACAACTTGTTAGCTACTAAAATAACCAACTCTACTAATATGTCAGTTTACATTATCCCCCTTTAACCAAGTTTCCTTCGACCCAATTTGATGCAAATGGGAATGGGGCCCAATTGAGTGGATTCCTTACTCCCAACTTAGGAAACATACTTCACTTAAATGGACAACACATAGACACAAGGACTTTAAATGGTACCAAACAATCTTTATTAAAGAAACATAAGCATTATAGAGATTCACTTATACACACTTCCCCTACTGGACTATGAAGAAGACACTATTCATAGTCTCATGGACTCACTTTAGTGCATAAACATCACACTCTAAGCTCTATGGCCACCTTTTTACCTAAGCTAAGATTGATTTTTTCCTATTTTGCTCTTCCATAGACTTAGAACCTCTCTCACCTCAACTCTCCCTTGCTTTAACTTATTCCAACTCTTCCTCTCCCAATTCATTCATATCTCCTAGGTATAACACTAACCTCCTTACAACTCCGGAGTCCCCTTAACATTGGAAAAATAGCCCACAAGTGACAATAATGGATTGTGGGCATTACTTTACACATTTTTACATTGCGGGAAAAACCGTCAATATAAGTAGACCGACAATTGCATTGCAATACCATTTTAGTAAACTCGATGATTGTGAAACTATGGCCTATGTAAAGGTGTGGTTTTGCCACCGCCCAAAGTGGGTAATTTTGACCTCAATGGGATGATTGAAACCGCCTTCTCTCATCTTCCTTTAGCCTTTTTGACAAGTTAGACTTAACATGATGTTATCATGCATGTTTATGATCTTCCTCCACACATGCAATCTTGTCACCAAAGTCAAAAAGTCCCACATAGTAAGGGTATAAATCCTCTACATTGAAGATAGGTGATATGCCAACCCCATCCCGTAGCTCATCTCATACGCATTTGTTGAAAATATTTCTAAAAATCTGCAAGGTTCAATCTTCATCCATTTGAGCTTATTGTATATTCCTCTAGGGAACCTCTCTTTAGATAGATGTGCAAAAACCAAGTCATCTACTTGAAATTCTTACCCTCTCCTTAACTGTCCAACTTGTTTATACTTGATGACACTTTCCTCTATTTCCCTCTTTCCTTCCCTAAACACCTCATCCATACAATTTAACATAATTTTCCAATTTATAATTTCTCATATTAGTCGTGGATCTCTACTCACAAACACCTTGGGGTGTAACCATGTACAACTTGAAACGAACTCATTCGTATACTTCTATTCACAGAGTTGTATGCAAACTCAACTTGTGCAGTGTCATCCCATTGTTTATGCTTTTCTCCTACTATGCATCTTAGAAAATTCCCGAGGATTCACTTCACTACCTCTGTTTGTCCATTTGTTTGATGATGATACATTGATATGAAGTCTAATCTTGTGCCTAACTATCACCACAATGTTCTCCAATAGTGCCCTACAAACCTTGTATCCTTATCTAATACTTCGTTTCTTGGAAAACCGTGTAATTTTACCACCTCCTTCAAGAATAAATTTACAATGTGTGTGGCATTGCATGTCTTCCTACATAGTATAAAGTGCATCATCTTGGAAATTCTACCAACAATCACAATGACAAAATCATTATCTTTTGAATTCTTGGTAATTCAAGAATGAAATCCACGCTTGTCTCTTCTCATAGCCTCTTGGAATCGGTCAAGGATCATATAAATTGGTATTGTGACTCTTTCCCCTTGGCATATTGACAAACTCTACATCCTTGCACAAACTTCACGTCTACACTCATCCTAATCCAATAATAAATCTTAGTTAGTTGTGCAGTGTTTTATCAATGCCAAAATTACCCACAAGCCCTTCACTATGTTTCTTTCTTATCAAGTTATCCCTCAGAAATTTGATGTATGCACAATCTGTTTCCCCTTGAACAACAAACTATCATGCAATACATATTCCAGCCATGGGTGTTTTATGCATGCTGGTTGGATTCATGCATGCTTCCCATGCATCAGAAAAATACAAGTATTCCTCATACAACTCCATTAAGTCAAACCCAATGACCCAACTCTCATCTCGGTCATAAAAACTCTCCTACTCAAAGCTCTTGTAACCTTAATTGATTTACCACTCTTATGCTTCAAAGCAAGATAATAAATTTGAATAAACTCAACCCACATCATCTGCCTTTGCTTCAACTAACTTCTTGTTTATAAAGTGTAGTGCTTGGTGATCCGTGTGTAATGTTGAAATTAGGTTTTCTACTCAAGATATATTACTTCAATTGTGTATTATGATATAGAACAATAAAACATTAACTACAATAATCCTAAATCATGTGTGGATAAATATCCAATCAATACTACTTCTAAAAGTTATACAAAGAGAAAATAAATTTAGGATTAGAAAGATTGCATTGTTACATGAGGTTTGGAAGCGTGAAGTGATCTAAAACCGTGAGAATAAGTTGTGTAGAGTTTTGTTAATATACTTGTAAATTATGAGGACTTGGGAACTCGAGATCTAGACATAATCACCTATGCTAGATAGAATTGCCTAATGATTTTGTTGTTAGGTGGCTGATTTTGTCCTTTGTTGTGATATGTAACTCAATGATGGCACCTAGTGCGCATGTTTCTTTGGATCTTGGATATGTGACTAAACTTTGGTAATCGCACTTGTACCTATAAATGACTTATTGTATTCAAACCCTTTCTACCCTATTGTGTCTTAAAAATAAGGTTAGTGTGGATTTGAGTCAAGACACTAAAACGATACATACTTATCAATGCTCGAAGAGGTCTCGGACCCATGTAGTTCCCCATCTTGATGAATTTGTGTCAATGTGCATTAATAGTGTATTTAGAAATGACCCTAATAAGGCCTTCAACACTTAGCAATGATCTTTAGCTTCAATTTTAGTGCATGAGAGTGATCTAGTGTAGAAAATAATGATGTCTAGAAACTTGTAGTTTGTTGTAGTGCTCTAAGGAATCAATGCTTTGATGATTAGAGCCTAAAGTCCTTAGGACTTTGTGTTTGAGTATAAGATCCCTAGATGCCCCTAGTAGGTTAGGGTGCATGTGTTTATATAGGTGACTTGTGCAAATGATTTTCTGCTCAATTAACTATAAGCCAATTGAAGTAACTTGTGCATTTAAAAATATGACAGTTTCAAGTACAACAAATAGAATTGGTCACCTTGGCCGATATTGTTCTATAGAATATATTTTTAGGCTTTAGGATGGACCTAATCGGAGACATGATAAGAGTAGTTGAGAGATGTGAAGATTTGTTTTGTAAATGGTGCATTGATTCTAGAGATGTTAGAAATTTGAACAATAAGTGATGAGCTAGTGGACTTAGAATGCGGGAATTGACCGAGATGCCTTTGGATTAAGTCAATACATGTATAAATAGGCTAATGCTAAGATAAATGCCAAATGATTATTGTAAAGTGCCTTAGGACCAAAATTTGGGAGCTATAATTGCTCCCACTTTTATCTAGTAATGAAATTGTTGGCTTCATATAAAAGAACATGTAAATGTAAACATACTAATGGTATGGTGTCCGTAAGATTGGAAAAGTGTGCCCTATACGCCATACATGTGCAACTTGTAAATCGCATAACAAATCATGTATTAACATTTAGTAGATATGATTATAAAAATCAATAAATGAGAAATAACTAAAATTAAAAAAACATGAAATGGCTACATCTGATTGATCCCAATGCCTTTGTATAGGTGTGAATACTACATATGAGAACATTAGCATTTGAACTGATATTAGCCATTTCTAGCATTTAGGTATGCTGAAGCAACCATATGTAGCAATTAAGTCGGGTAGAAATCAATTTGTATAGGATCTTGATATATATAATGATGTAATATGTGTAAAATCTTGTAATATGAGCTCAATAGTTATCTAAATGCCATCACACCGTGTCAACCAAACCACTATGAATGTGATCTCGCATGAAATTAGAAAAAACCCACAATATGCCTCCTTTTGAGATGAGGGATGTTGCAATAATTCACTTAGCTCAAAAGAAAAAGTGATAGTTGTCGAGAACATAACGACAACATCAAGGATGTGAACCATAAAGAGTATATCGACTAAACATGGTAATATACACAATGTGCATTAGATACGAGTGTTTCATAACAAGGAATATTTGTCATTTCATTTAAGGAATATCATGAGTATATCTAGTAATTTAGAGTGATCCATAGCTAAAAGTGTAATAATGATTGGTAGAGTAGTATGGCCATAACACGCGATTCAATGCCTAATAGATCCATTGTAACATATGACATGACATTACACGACATGACATGAAAAACCCATCATAAAACAAAAATAATTGATGAGACATGACTTGACGAATGTTAGTAGTTTTTAGTTGTGTGTGCAAAAAATGTGCCAAGAAACATGTTGTGAGCACATTATAGATCATAATATGTATTAAGCATTTGTGCCAAGAGAAAGATATGTAATGAACATGTTATATGTTGCAATATGTACCAACTACTATTCCTAAAAGTAAACATGAGCACAAAGCATACAAAAACATGGAGTAAACATGAGCATATAACAAACATAAGCATGCAATAAACATAGAGCATAGATCATACGAGAGCATGAAGCAAGCACAAACATAAAGCATACGAAGCATGACACAAACACAAGCATAGAGTATACAAAATCATGATGTAAACATGATTACAGAGCATACAAAAACATGAATCAAACATAAACATAGAGCATATAAAAGCATGAAACAAACATGCACATAGAGCATCCAAAAGCATGAAGCATAACACCAACATGGAGCATACAAAAACATGAAGCAACCATGATCATAGAGCATACAAAATAATGAATCTTATAGGAGCATAAAGCATATAAAATAATGAAGCATACAAGAGCATAGAGGATAGAGAAGCATGAAGAAAACATGAGCATAGAGCATACATAAGATGAAGCAAACAAAAGCATGGAGCATATAGAAGCATGAAGCATACTAAAGAATGAAGCAAACAAAAGAATAGAGGATACGAAAGCATGAAGCAAATATATCCTAGAGCAGTCATGAGCCTAGAAGCATATAGAAACAACCATGAATATAAGAGATGAGTGGTATGAAGCAATGTCGAATATCACAAAATAATATCTTAGGGCCAATAATAGTAAACCAATACAAAAATATTTAGAAAAAATACTAAAAGAAAATAGTTAACATGACTAAGTACGGAGCATGATTGAATAAATATTCGAGAAATGAACATACTTTATTATCATCAAATAAAACATAATATAGCAAACATCGTAAAAAATATTGTGGTGCACGATACGTAGAGTAACATGGTACCAAGAATATATTAGTGTGTAAGGATACTATTGATATAAGCATCAGAAGCAAGATGCCCCTAATGTAAGTATGCCCCAAATGTGGTGGGTATCCTTCGGGATAAAGAGATGTAAAAAGCCACACCATGTGAAAGATATGATCTAAATAGGCATGATATGTAAGATGCCCCTAGTGTAGACATGCCACAATGTGGTGGGTTTCCCCAACCCCAAGATACCAAGCTTAAGAAGCAATAGAGTGTATGTTTGATGTCCATGTATTAAGGTGTTTGCGATAATCGTCTTATTTGTACTATAGTGATCAAGTATGAAAGGAGATGTATGTAGAGAGATTATTCTAAACCACCAAAATGCTTGCATCTATGTAATGACTCAACAAGTCACATGAAAATCCTAGTTTTGCAATTTTATCATGATATATTGTTTTTGTATTTTTTCCATAAGAATGAGAAAAAAAAAAATTACCCTTTGGAATCTATACTAGTGACCCTAGAGCATAGGTTGTAAGTGGTAAAAGAGGTGAAGTCCTAGGCAATAGTTATTCCCTTAACAATCACATTGGACTAATGAAATGTATTGCATTTTTGGGTAACTTCCTATTCATGGAATAGGGAGAAGATGTCGAATGATTGATAATTGTGCTAAGAGCATAGACCATTGGTAGAAAGATAGGTGAAGGATATGTGTATGCAAGGAGATATGCACATGTGATTGTGTATAAGAGAGAGTGAGGATATCATAAGACCGTCCTATGATCTCATCAAGGGGATAATCATATAGATGTCATATATAGGGTGGTATGGGATATGTATAATGCAAAGGAGCAAGGACCAAATGTTAGAGCTATTGTGTGACAATAGGTTGTATCCACGTGTAGTAAAGTATCATGAAATGTCTACATCTATATCTTGTGTGTATAAAGGCCTTATGTCACTAGTAGTCCTAGTAACATTAGGCTCTTGATGTGTATGGATTGATGTCCCATATGGGTTACACTTGTAAGGCTATTATTGAATTACTATGTGTTGTGCACGACCAAGTAGCACAAGTACATGCACTGAGTAAATGTCAAAATATTCTCATGGTGAGGTTGTATCGGTGTATCTTTGTGTATTCTATCTAGGAATATAATCACGACTATGTACAATTGATGTGTGTAGAGAAACTATCATCGATGATTTCTTCACTATTTTGATCAGCACATGTCTATTTAGATTACATAGTCCTAAGATACTTGTGAATTAGGTGCTATTTGTGGGTGTTATGTATATGTTGAATTACAATGAGATACACTTTCATGTAGGGGTATTCTTTTAACCAATAACACCTTTGAACAATTTTTTGTTTCGATTCTTGACAAACTTGTGTTGTCGGTGCTTCACTAGGAAAGACGTTTTGCATTTGAAGTGATGATACTTTCTCCTCACTAGGTGAAAATACTTACACTTGCTTTGATATAATAGAAACCACTCTCACCAGGTATGGAGGCTTACACTTGCTTTGATATAATGGAAACCACTTGCTCCTCACTCGATGTGGAGGCTTGCACTTGCTATGATGTAAGAGAAACTATTTGCTTCTTACTAGGTGTGGAGGTTTGCACTTTCCTTGTTATAATTATTGATATGGATTTTACATAATTGGTTATAAAAGTGTTAGTTTTTGTGATTGATCTTGTGTAACTTCTACGATGTTGTTGTCATATAGAAAACAAACTCACTCATTATTGCTATCCACCATTTCTCCCATTTGGGTTAACAAATGCTATCCCAAAATGGTGTTGAATTCTTCATTAGTAGGCATGATGAATAATGTTGTATCCATAACTCTTGGTCCTTTTGTAAGCGAGAATAGTGATTCCTCTTAAAGAATATTCATGCATTGATGAATAATTCAACTTTTTGTCATTATGCTTGAGTTGATGAATGAAATATATGCTACATGTGATACATACTTATTCCTTATTGATGACGATGATCGTGTTATGACATTGGTTCTTTGATAAATGCACACAAACATAAGATTAATTTGTTTCTTCTTATATAAGACGTTAACCAAAGGATTTTACTTTAGTGGAACACCTACTTCAAATTATTCCTCTTTCGTAGGAGGATTGTGTACTTTCTCGATACGTGTTTGGGTGCTTTATTTTCTTGCTTACGTATTTTATCGTGTTTATGTGAAGCCTTTTGTTTATAAACCCATTTTTGTACATGTAAATTTGTATTAGCTTAATTTTATTGTATTGTGGCCATGATGAATGAGTATCACAATTGTTGGAAGCACAAGGGACTGAGAGGGAGGGGGTGCGAATCATTCCTACAATGATTTTTCTTTCAATTACTAAACCACACATTCATCAATTAGATTGTCCATACAACATTCATAACCATGTGTACTTATTAAGATATGTAACATCAATCACAAGAGAAAGAAACAAAGTACTCAACACAAGAACACCATATGTAAGTGGGAAACCCTCATGGGGAAGAAAACCCATTGAAAATATGCTTATATTACACAAAGCAAAGAGATTTAGTGAAGAAAAAACTTCATAAGGAGCACCAACCCTTGATTTAGTGAGGCACTAACCCCATAAGGAGAACTAACCCCTAGTTTAGTAGAGCACCAACCCTACAAGGAGCACCAACCCCTAATTTAGTGAAGCACCCACTCCACAAGGAGGCTACAACCCCTAGGATGACCAAGCAAAAATTCAGCCACTAAATATAGAATTTTGATCTCTAATTTTTTCTTGCCACAACTGATGGAGATCACATATTCAACTCACAAACCCTAGCTCATACCCTAGGGCATCAAACTTGCTCTATCTTCTTCTTTCTCAACTTCTCTTGGATCTAAACCCTTTTTCTCATGTCTTCAATTAGTCCTAAATCTTTCATGCTCTTCCTTAGCCTTCAAACCATGCACACATACCTGTAAATCACTCTCCTCTAGGTCACACTTTTCCCTCTAAGAGCACTAGTTCAAAAATGAACCCAAAACATCACTTTTATATGTTTTTCTTTCTTCTAACCAAAAATGAGGTCGGTATTACACCTTTGTTTTGACCAATGCATCATTAAAAACATCCCATAACTTTATCAAATAGTGAAAATGACCCAAGTAGGTCGGCCTAGCAAAAACCACTTTTCATGCACCAAAAAATCCTCAAAACCCTTGCATTGGAATGCCAAAAATCTCCTTATACCAAAACCATTTTTATTCAAGATCTAAAATCATCAAACATGTTTAAAATTACATTTAAACATCATCCATGGTCATAATTTACATGAACCAATCAAATTATTTCATTTAATGGGCCCCAATTGTCTCTTTACCTTTCAAAAAACAACTGTTTCATACACCCTTCAAGACCCCGCCAACATCTTTTTTCCACTATATCACTTAAAAACATCCAAACTATGTCATGTGACCACTCAATAGAAATGAAGCACATTTATAATTTTTTAAGTAAATTAAAAGTCATGAAACAATCACTGCTCAAACCACAGTCACTTTTGTCTTCACCAAATCAAACTTCCCAAAAATCTATTTTCAAATATCAGCTAGTTAACACCTTTCTTGGAAAAATCAAGACCTATAAATGGATTCATTGGATGAAAAATTCATCCCTCTTCACATTCTAGGTGATATAAAGCATCACCTAATCCATATCATTCTTCAAACAACTCAAAACTTTCAAAGAGATCTGTCTTATCCTGCAATGGTAAAAATATTCTTATCCAAATGTTGACCTAGAAACCTTATCAAAACTCATCATCATGAGAAAAAACTTATATAAATTTAAATATCTCTGAATTACCTTTCCAACACCTCCAAACTCCAAACTCCAAACTCCACTTGTAGCTCATGTTATGCCCATTTTACTGAAGATAGTTTTTTATTGCCTCAAAACTTTCCTTTGACCAGTCAATCTAAATAGGGCACACTTTGCACTTATTCAACATTACCATGACCTGAAACCTCCATAGAAATCAATAAAAACTCTACATCTTTCATAAATGATAATTTAGTCATTACCTCATTTGGACAACTTTTTCCACAAACTTGGAACTCTTCATAAACTTGCATTTTTAGGTGGGGCCCACATATTGTCACATGCTCTATCATACATTTCTAGAAATATGGAAGAGTCCTCTACAACATCCAATCATCACTTTTGAATAATCAATCAAAACAAGCTCACTATACCTCTTCTTCTGCAAGTTGCTTATTAGGGTTTAACTAGGTTTCAAACCACTTTATCTTCTTAATGATCATTCATAAAAACGTGATGATCAAACCACCTCATTATTTTTGTGAAACCTTCATAACTAACCTAATAAGATATTCCAAAGATCTCAGGTCCCCATGCAAAGCACACAATTCACAACGAGCATTAGAAGGTCCAACTTTGCTTTGAAAGTCGCACTGTAACTTACCCAGTTTCACCAAAACTTGCATATCTTAAAATTTATTGTTTAGAATGACCTGAAATTTGGCATGAAGCACCATGAAAACATCTCTAACTTCCATAATCACCACATATCTCGGATAACTCTCAAACTCTCTAGCCAATGACTTACCTATGTAAAAGTTTCTATTCTCAACTACTTGCTTCCCAAGGACCTCAAAGAATGCATCAAACCTATGAATTATGACCTAAAATCATCACACACCTAAGTTACACTATCACCATGCTGCAACCATGATCCAACAAGAAAGATTAGTCCAAATCTCACATCTCTACCTCATTTGCATGCTCTAGGGCTAGAAACAAGCCTGAAATGACTTGACTCAACCATGAAAACTCATGACTTGACCTTGTTTTCTGACCACATACAGACCCATGTACATCTGAAACACACCTCATGTACTATTAATGACATCATGACAACACCCAATCACCTCATAAGAGCTCAAAAAATGACTTAGCTCACTCAACCATGCACTTAGGACTACACTGAACTTCACCAAACTTGACACTCATGAAATTCATACTTGACATCTGAATAACATCATGGGGACTCATATAACACCATGACACCATTTTTCCATCAATGGGGTTGACATCAATGACAACACAAACCCACAATGGCCAACAATCTCCCCCTTTGTCATTGATGACAACCATCATTCGAAACATTGATGGCAACCAACAAGACAAACACACATACATGACTCTTACCATGTTTTTGATGCCTCTCTCCCCTTTTCCATCTATGAAAAAGGATACAAATTCAAGACATGAAAAAATGACAACACAAGACAAAAACAATGACAATAATGCTCAAAAATTGACTTACCCAACCAAAGCTCTCCCTGGGACTTTATTCTTCCTTCTGACTCAACAAACAACAACATACAAAGATCATATGGACCTAGAAATGATCTCAAAATAGCTCCCCCGAGCTGATACACCTCATATTTTCCTTCAATCTCACTTCAACATCACTTTATAGGTCATTGTCGTGCACAATGCTACAAAATTTGTCTTCAAACTCATCATGCTAACCACTTTAGGACCACTTGTTGTCCCTAAAAACCAACTTTATGTATTTTTAACAAACTTTACCAACCATACACTCAACACCATGTCACTAAAACAACCTTCAAAGACTCCCCCTGGGTTCCTAACACCCTCAAGTAAAACACAAGAATTATGCTTCTTACCTTGTTTTCCATGACTTGAGAATGACTCATCATCACTTACCACTTTCCTTATAACTTTTATTTTAGTCTTCTATGATCTTATTTGGATGAATATGCATCTTTATCCATAGATAAATAATTCAATTTTTCATACAAGTCTTTTAGAAGTATTACATATTAGTGAGAGTTAAACATGAATCCCTTGCCTTGATAGGGTGAAATAGGCCCCTACCCTATCAAATTACCTACTTCATGTTCGGTTTCCTTAATACCACTTGAACCTATTTCAACAATACCTTTTTCTTTACATCTATAACAATGTTTTTCCTATTATATATGAGAATGATTGACACTACTTTCACATGCAAATTGATTTGATGTTTATGATCTTGAAGTGATTACATAAGATTGAAGCACTATGTTTCTTATTTTCACAATCTTTGTCTTAGAGGCATACACTTCATTTTCACAACATTCCTTCATTGTATTATTTATACACTTTGATGGATTTCATCTCCTTGCTCTAGATCTTGAATTATACATTCATCAAATATTCTTCAATATACCTACAACTAGCTCTAGGACACAACTAAACATGTTCTCACGAATCTTTCTTAAGTGCCTCATACACTTCCTCATATTGAAAGGATAAAGATCATCTATCTTGATAACCCATGTCAGTCTCTTGTAGCATCTTCAAACCATACCTTTGATCTTACTTGTACATCTTTGACCAAAATCCACCATTTAAAGCTTGTTTCATGATGCACTATCACTTCATTGGTCATCATCATATACTATTTCACACTCACCTTGAAATTTTGACAACTCTAACCAGATAGACTCACATTTCAAAAAGCACTTTTTCATGGAACTTAGAGCCCATTAATACTTCTTAAACACTTGAAACAGTGTATGTGAATCATTGAACATTCATCTGTTATAGACTTTTTTGCAAAATGATACACATTTAATCATGGATAAATCATACATAAAACCTTTGAATCATTCCTTTTAATCCTTTTTATGAATGAATAGACACCATCAGTAGACCATACCTCGAAGAAATGAGCATTCACTTCTTCTTGATTTTGTGAGCTTGAGTTTAGCATTTTTGGAGTTTTAGTATTAGATCTTTGAAGGATTATACTTTCACGAGTCATATCTGATCACTTGAGATACTAATTCTACCACCATCTTGTTTTCTCCTTGAAACACATGTTTTGACTCATTGAGACCTATCTTGGCATGACAATCTTGTTTAGAATATTCCTTACATATGGACCATCTCCTATAACTCATTACATGCCTTCATAGTACCCTCAAGATTACCATCCCTTGACACATGATTTGGCAACCAATTCAATGAAGCTACCACACCTACAAGACCTTCCTAAAAATCCTCTTTAGGCTCAAAAACAACAACTACAACCTGTATAATACTTATCTCATGTATAAACTTAAAAGACATCATCAAGAAATAAGACTCCATCCTTCAATACAAGCTTTGGAAACTAGGGCTTTTCATGGTTCTAAACATCACATCTTGATAGTCTTAACTTTTACTTAAGTGTCACGACAAACCTCAAATGATCCAATCTTCATAGACTTTGAGAGAAAATTGACTACAAAGACCTTTACATTTGTCTTGTGGAACATCCTTAAACACATTTCCACTTAATGCACTTTTTGATATTATAGGCTTGTATTAACAACTTCATTTGGGAGTATCTTAGACCTAAAGTACTTCATGTATTTAATGTCTTCATACACCTTATATGATCCTGTGAGTCACACTTTTACCTTCACAATCATGTAGGAACTCATTTTAACCTTTTTACCATGCCAAATTGCAATTTCGAGACCTTGCACACATACCAATGACCTCACACTTGACTCATAACTCTAAGCTTTAGTAACACTGATTTAGAAAACCTATAGATTATTTTCATTTCATTCATCTGCAACTTATCCATATGGGATTCTTTTCATGACTTGTAAAGCATATCAAAGGTTCATCCTCATACATTTTGATGACAAGATTACAATCTTCAACTTCAGAGACCTTAGACGCTTATAAACAATTCCTTGAGACACCTTTCATGACCTTTGCAACATTTACATACACTATACAAGCTATGCATTTTCTTTCATTTTATCATCATACTCTGTGTAGTCTTCTTTATCAAAGCATGTTACACACATATCTCATATTGAATTGAACTCGGAGTGAGAGCACATGGGACATTGAGACACCTTTCCATTTTTGAAGACCAAGCATAAACCGAGGCCTTTACACTGGATCAACAACTTCATTCTCAAACTACTTACAAAATATCATGCTTCAAGAACATTAGAACAAACCTCTTTAAAGCATTAATTACATTCTTTGGGCTTAATACACCAATCTTTGACAAACACATATTTTGAGGACTTCAACTTGACAATTCAAAACAATTCCCTATACTCACAATGATCACTTTTCATGATAATACCTTCTTGAGAACTTGAAACTTATAATGACTCCTCAAGCACATTGACTTCATATTTTGACTAAAGACATGCTTAGGATGCTCTTAAAGGTTACACATAGACTTGAGACACAAATTTGGATTACCCAAACAAGACTTTGGAGCAATCATACTCTTCACACTGTGACTGAGCAAGTTTTCTTTTTGACAAGCTTGATATCATTTTGACAAACTACATCTTGATTTTCATACATCATTGTCATGTCCAAGATTGAAGATCTTCTTGACATTATTCTCTATGAAATCACTTAACACCCTTAAACATGGTATACTTTTGAGGAAAACATGTGACTAAGATATGGACTTAAACTGATCAAATACACCTTGACACTTAACTTCATGATAGATGCCTCATAAACATATGATAGACCTTTAAGAGCACATTTAGACTCAAACTCAATTGTACTGATTGAAGATTTATACAACTTTCATGACATAAAGAAAATGAAAACTTTGATGCAATACAAGACTTTGACAACTTTCCACACAAGACTCAATTACCCTCCAAGACATCTTTTCATAATCTAAAGACACAACATACCCTTTGTCACTTGAACAACATATTATAACTTTAGTTGACTTCACAAATCTTTCAAAGAAAAAATACCGTAAAGCATTATTAATAACCTTTAGCATGGTTTAAGTGATCTCATTCGTAAACATAGAACACAATAACTTATTGATTGAATGCATATGCTTTTGCAAAACTTTGTGGATACACACAAAGAAAATGAACTACATACCCTTAGGCATGAAATACCTTTTTCATGATCACTCCATTAAAGACTCTCAAACATAGACTGGAGTTTTGACAAAGATACTAATATCATGTACTTGAACTTTCATACTAAGAGCTTCGAGACACCTTGTCTCATGCCTATGAGAATTCATCTTAATGCCAATGGTTACTTAACACATTCAACTCTTGAGACACACACTAGCACAACTCATGACAAACTAGTTAACTCGAATGCTTTTGATCAAAGATTATAGACTTTGATATTTACAAAACAAAGACATGAAATTAGACTCAAACTTTTGATGAGATCTTGATATACAAAGGACCAAGAGAACACCAAACTTAGATAAGACAACACCATGATAAATTGACTCACAAAATCAAACATAACTATTCAACAATAAGGACTCAAAAATACATGGGAAGAATCATTTTCCATACCTTATTACCCTTGAAGTATCCAAAGACCTAATTTCTTCAACTTATCTTGCACAGGAGCTTGAAAGGCATTCAAACACATATGATCTTCTTCAAAAAGTGCAAACATGCTTCCTTGACTTGATTTGGGCTTGTTGACCATGTTTCCAACCTTGATTCCATTAGGATCCTTCTTGAAAAAATTAATACTATGCATAGTAGACTTTGAGAATTAGTTCTCTTGACATCTTTAGCTTGAACCACATCCTTCTTGACCATAGGATCATACCTTACAATGAATCTCCTCTTGCTTTGAAATTTTTTTGCAATATGACCTGATTGGTGACAATTGAAGCAAACTAAACTTCTCTTCCTTCTTGGATCAAACACATTGAGATTCCATCCAAATATTTGGCCCTATGAACATACTCACAACATGAAAATACATTCACCCTTGAAAAGACCTACACCATTATCTTGAAGACCTCCTTTTGTAATCTCTAGCTCTATGACCAAAATCATGACAAACAAAACAATATCCATGAAATGATGAACCATACCTCATAACATTAGGTTGTCTAACTGAGTTAGAACTTCTCAAATCAGCCTTCTTGGTCACCTTCTCATTTGATTTAGTACTTGGACCAGCTTCATCATCATGTTTTCCTTCAAACCCTAGGCTTATTTTGTCATTGTGGCCTTTTGACCTTATAGAACTCCTCATCAAGAGCTTTAGAGCTCTTCTAAAGTCTTTCATACATCTTCAACCTACTAGATGCACTCTCTAAATCTGATTCAAGAGCTTTCAATTTGTCTTCATACCTAGAACAAGCTTCCTCTTTCTCCTTTAGGGATTTTGACATATTCTCCACTTGAGATTTCAAATCCTTGATAGCTTGATCATGCTCTATTTCCATTCTCTTGACTTGAATTTGGTAAGCTTCAATGTATGATTGAGCTATTTCATTCCTTCTCCTCAAGATAGCCTCAATGATCTAAATAATTACCCATAGCTTATGCTTCTAGGATCTCCTTCAAGTTGTTAAACTTGCTTCAAGGACCTACTCTGATACCAATTGTTGGAAGCACAATGGACTGAGAGGGGGTGAATCAGTCCTACAATGATTTTTATTTCATTTACTAAACCATACATTCATCAATTAGATTGTTCATACAACATTCATAACCATGTGTGCTTATTAAGATATGTAACATCAATCACAAGAGCAAGAAACAAAGTACTCAACACAAGAACACCATATGTAAGTGGGAAACCCTCATGGGGAAGAAAACCCATTGAAAATCATCTTATATTGCACAAATCAAAGAGATTTAGTGAACCAAAAATTTCACAAGAGAGCATGAACCCTCGATTTAGTGAGACACCAACCCTACAAAGAGCACAAACCCTAGTTTAGTACAACACAAACCCTACAAGGAGCACCAACCCCTAATTTAGAGAAGCACCCACTCCACAATGAGGCTACAACCCCTAGGATGAGTAAGCACCAACTCAGCCACCTGTAGAAGTTTGATCTCTTATTTTTCTTGCCAATCGACGGAGATCACATATTCAGCTCAAAAACCCTAGCTCATACCCTAGGGAATCAAATTTCTCTATCTTCTTATTTTTAAACTTCTCTTAGCTCTAAACCATTACTCTCATGTCTTCAATCAGTCCTTAATCTACCATGCTCTTCCTCAACCTTCAAACCATGCACACATACTAAATTCACTCCTCTAGGGTCAAATTTTTCCCTCAAGAGCACTAGTTCAAAAATGAACCCAAAACATCACTTTATATGCTTTTATTTCTTCTAACCCAAAGGAGGTTAGTCTTACACCTTTGGTTCAACCAATGCATCATTAAAAACATCCCATAAACTTTATCACAATAGTCACAAGTGACCCAAGTAGGTCGGCCTAGCCAAAAACCACTTTTCATTCACTAAAATCCTCAAAACCCTTGCATTGGAATGCCAAAGTTATCCTATCCCAAAACTATTTTAGTCAAGCTCTAAAATCATCACACATGTTTAAAATAACATTTAAACATCATCCATGGTCACAATTTACATGAACCAATCAAATTATTTCATTTAATGGGCCCACTAGCTCTTTACCTTCATACAAATTTATAAGAAATATATTCCTATAATCATGGAGATTGTTTAACCGACTAATCTCTTAACAAGGTGTAATTGTTACTCTCGTAACAATACACTAGATAATAATATGAGTTGTTTTAACAACTCATTTATAATAACATATTGTTTACATGAGAATAATCACTTTCATAATTATTCTAATATTTAATTACTAACACAATAAAGTACACACTAATATATATTTACTAACATTCCCCCCTTAGTGCAAACATGGGGAAAACCATCCTTGTACTTTAACCCGCACATGATCGGTGATTTTCACATGATGATCACAAACCTCATGGATGGTTTTGCAAATTGTTGACTAGAAACCAAGAATGGTGGTTTTGTAATTGGTTTACCACAAACCACAAGGTGATGGTTTTGCGAATGGATTACCAACAACCAAGAATGGTGGGTTTGCTATTGGTTTACTAAAACCAAAAATGAAGGTTTTCAAGTGGTTTATCTACAACCACATAATGATATGCCAAGTACTATTCTCAACTCTCATCACATCTCACCTGTAGGGAATAACATAGGAAAATCGGTTGCTCATACACACAAGTGGCGGAAATAGAACATTTGGATAATGTTCCCCCTAATGTGAAATTTCCACTTATTGAACACTACAAACATGCACACAATAGAAAGCACATATTCACACTACACATATGTCACCACAGTTAAAGTGGCCCCATCGTTGTAATCGACGAGAGGTTGCTAAATGACTTCTAGTCTCGATGCCTCCGTCCTTTAGTTTCATGCTTAGTACAAGAAGTCTTCAGAGCCGCTGTCTTCTTTTACTTATTCTTCCTTGTTCTCTAATCCTTCTTCAACAATGATATTGGCCTCAATTCCTTTGATTTTTCCACTAAGTATACCTTGAGCTCGAACTCTACAAAATGAAGTTATATGTCTCTTTTTCTTATAGTATAAACATTCTTTTTCTTCTTTATATTTAGAATTTTTTTGTACTTCCTTTTTACATACATTGTCATTTCTTCTTCTTCTACATCATCTTTGGTCCATTTTTCCTCACTAAAGAACTAATATCACATCTTCCAATAAGTTGGAAGGCATTGACCAAGTGTGAAGACAACATTACTTTGTATTTGGGAGGCAAACTCTTCAACAAAATAGCTTTTGTATCTTTATCTTCTACCTGGAGATTTTACTTTTGCTAGTTGTAAGAGGAGAGACCATAAATCATTAATATGATCTGGACATTGTAGCTCCTTCACCCATTTTAACTTGAACAACTGTAATTTGAGAGAAAATTTTGCGTTCATTGCTTTAGCACCAAAGGTTTTGTTCAAGTTTTCTCACATTTAATGAGATGATTTCTCGAGATCAACATAGTGTAGCTTAGTATCTGAGAGAGCAAGACAATTAATGGCTTTGGCTTTATCATCTCTCGTTTCCCATTTTGACAATTTGGTTGGATATGTAGATGTTGGTTCTTTTCCATCTACTATCCTCCAAAGATTTTTATTCATTAAGCGCATCTCGAATCTGTACTTTCCAATTATGAAAATGGAGCCCATTTAATTTTTCTAGTGGGAATTCCATTGTGAGATGGAGACAAAAATAAAAAATAAAATTTCTAATAAAACATTTGATGACACAACAAAATAGTGCATACACATTTTATAATGAGAGACTAATGGACACTTGAACAAAAGTAATGACTCGAAATGATTTTTTAAAGACTAAGAGGACAAAGAAAGACTTTGGCAAAATAAAATTTCATGTGAATGGCGTGTTCTGCAGACCAAACATGAGAGTATCACACTGCATGATAGTTAAAAGCAATAAACTATATCTAAGTTCACCGACAAATCAAATAAGATTACTAAACAAACATTTTCTTTATGGAACTTGACACTAAAGTTTTAATAATGGTTACCTAGACCAAAAACAAAGCACAAAGCTCAACGTTTCATTAAAACTTCACACCTTAGCATAATTTGTTGCTAGCTTGTACATGGGAAATTTGATTTGGAGGAATATATGCAAGTGGTGGAGATGAATATGGAGTCAAGTTGACAACTATGAAGGGAAAGACTATGGAATGTTGTGAGAATGTCTAACTTGGCCAAGTCGATATGCAATTCGATTTCTTTGGGAGAATAATAAAAAATTGTGTGCACAAGATGCGTTGAAATGTGTGTCATTTCCAAATTAATGCTTTGCCACGTCCTTCAATCTTCCAAATTCTATGAAGAGAATCCCACCGTTTAAAGTGAAAAAGTGCCAAACACATTGTAACTTGACACAAAATCAATACTCGAGTCATTGTAGATCAAATTTGGCTCATGCAGTAAAATATGAAATGCATGTGCCACAATGAGACCAATGTTGGAGACAACTACAAAGATTGAGGATCTCATTTTCCAATAAATTGTTGCAGTAAGTGTTTTATGAACACCTATCACTCAATGACCATAGCCGAGTTAAGTAGATTTGCACAAATACATGTGCATGAAGGGATACGACATGGTAGGAATGAGTCAGCTAAATGCCTTTGTAAAGATATCCAAATCCAAAGTACAGCTGGCATATAAGCTCTCTGTTGCCACTCTCAGCAACTGGATGTCAAATAAGGAAAACCGATTCTTGCAACGCCTTTGTATGGAATAGATCACTGTCAACATGCCTATGATGAATTGGTTGTAATATGAAGTGACACATTCAAGTTTGAATGCTCTTATGAACTAGTGCTAAGGAGGAATGGAAGTCTACCAATGTTAAATGCATTCCACCAGGAAATAACATTATTATAGACTCTCATGATTCTTAGATCGCTCTGATACCAAATAAAGTAGAAGAATAAGATTTATGCAAGAATATGACACAATAATGTAAAGCTTACATGTATTTCTCTATTCGGGAACATACAAATTTATAGGAAATATTTTCCTATAATCATGGAGATTGTTTAACCAACTAATCTCTTAACAAGGTGTAATTTTTACTCTTGTAAAAATACACTATCTAATAATATGAGTTATTTTAATAACTCATGCATAATAAAATATTGTTTATATGAGAATAATCACTTTCGTAATTATTCTAATATTTCATTACTAACACAATAAAGTACACACTAATATATATTTCCTAACATTGACCACTCAATGGAAATTAAATAACCTGTAGAAAACTTCTATTCAATTTATAAGTCATGAAACAATCCCCCGCTCAAACCAAAGTCACTTTTGTCTTCACCATATCACACTACTCAAAAAGTTGTTTTCAAATATTAGCTAGCTAACACCCTTCCTGGAACAATAAAGACATATAAATGGATTCATTAGATGCCAAATTCATCCTTATTCACTTTCCAGGTGATAGAAAGTATCACGTAATCCAGCTCATTCTTCAAACAAATCAAAACTTTCAATGTGACTCTGTCTTGTCTTCAGACCGACAAAAAAATTATTGTCAAAAAATGACCTAGAAACCTTAGAAAAACTCATAATCATGACACAAAATTTATATTATTAGAAATATATCTAAATTCTCTTTCTAACACAACTTGAATCACCTCCAAAATCCACCGTAGCTCATGTTATGCTCATTTTTACTGAAGACCACTTTTCTGACCTCAAAGCGCCCTTTGACTACCAACCTAAATAGGGCACACTTTGCACTTTTTCAGCATCACCATGACCTGAAACCTCTATGGACATCAATAACAACTCCTTAGATTTCATGAATGGCAATTTAGTCATTACCTCATTTAGACAACTTTTCCACAAATTGGAACTCTTCAGAAATTTACATTTTTAAGTGGGGCCCGCATATTGTCACATGCTCTATCATACATTTATGGAAATATGGAAGATTCCTCTACAACATATAATATAAATTTTGAAGAATCAATCAAAACATGCTCACTATACCTCTTCTTCTGTAAGCTTTCTAGCTAGGATTTAGCTAGGGTTTCAAACCACTTTAGCTTCTTAACAATCATTCATAAAAATGTGATAATCAAACCACCTCATTATTTTTGTGAAACCTTCATAACTAACCTAAGAAGCTATGCCAAAGAGCTCGAGTCCCCATGTTGAAACTAAAGGTACAAATTTACACATCAATGATACAATATTCAACATTAATATGTTGTATTCATTTTGTCATATTACAATACAATTATAGATAGGAGAGAATGCTCCTATAATCTAGGAAGTTGTTTTAAAAACACCCCTAAAAAAACCATTCACATGAGTTTGGTTTAACAACCAAATCTCACTCAAACAACCCAAAAACTTACTAAAAATATTAGTTGTTTTATAAATAACTAATTTATGATAGTTTATTAAACTCACACATTATAATATTAATCCAACCTTCATAATATTGTGAGCACTAAATAAATGTTTCCTAACTTTCCCCCTTAGTGCGAACATGGGAAAACTTACCTTGATCTTTATGCAACATGCCGCTTTGTAGCTTACTCATAATCTGGATGGTTCTAGGATAATACCAACACCTCTTTGTATAGTTTTCAAGTGGTTAACCAACAACCGTACACTTGATAGTTTTTAGGATAATACAATAACTCTAGATAGTTTTTCCTAGGTGGATTACCAACAACCACAATATCATGATCTTTGCAGTAGTATTATCGACTCTTATCACATTATTCCCTTAGGATATTACATAAGAAACAACAAAAATAGAACATATATTGGAAATATTTCACATTACCACCTCTAAGAATCACAATGTTCTTAGTTGTAGCCATTACTATTGATCGCTGCCACTCGATCTTGAACAACATAGGAAAATGCCATTGCCATTGGAAGTTTCCTTTGACTTTAGTTGTTTTGGGCTCATAATGGAAATGGAACATTGGTGTCATGTTCCCCCACAATGTGAAATTTCCACACACAAACACTGAGAAACAAACTATATCAAAGTACATACTACTGACCGGATCTTGCTAGTTAGATCTTGCTACACATGGTCACCATTGCAAGTGAACGTATTCACAAGCGGACCATCTTCTAATGAAGTACGACAGTCTAGAGGATCATGTTAGTTAGAGGATCATTGACAGTCATTTGCGCTCCAACACAACTCTTTTTCTAGCATCAGAACCACACAAAACAAGAACTCTGAAAAGAAACACACTGCAAAAAATCAAATGAAAAAACACACATTCACACACGTCACCAAATCAAGTATGCACGGCCTTGTCGGTGGTGACTAACGAGAGGAACTTGTTTGTCCTCCATCCTTCATGTATCATCCAACCTTCATAATATTTTGAGCACTAAATGAATATTTCCTAACACATGCAAAACACACAATTCACATCGAGCATCAGAAGGTCCAACTTTGTTTGAAAATCACATTGTAACTTACCAGTTTTACCAAAACTTGCATATCTTCAAATTTCTTCTTCAAAATCACCTAAAATTTAGCATGAAACACCGTGCCAACTTTCTCTATCTGTCCAAGTTCAACATCTAGCCCGGATAGCTTTCAAACTTTCCACCCACAATGACTTACCTATGTAAAACTTCCTGTTCTCAATCGCTTGCTTCCCAAAGACCACAAATGTGCATCATACCTCTAAATTATGATATAAAACTCATCACACACCTTAGGTACATCTGTCACCATGCTACAAACATGGTCCAACAAGAAATATCTGGTCTAATTCTCACATCTCTACCTCATTACGCATGTTGCGGGGCTAGAAACAATCTGGATGACTTGAATCAACCATGAAAATTCGTGACTTGACCTTCCGACCACATACAAAACAATGTACATTTGAAACACACCGCATGGACTATGAATGACATCATGACAACACCCAATCACCTCATAAGATCTCAAACTCATGACTTAACTCACTTAACCATACACCCGGACTACACCGAACTCCACCAAACCTCATGAACTTCATACTTGACATCTGAATAACATCATATGGGGACACACATAACACCATGACACCCTTTTCCATCAATGACAACAAAAACCCACAATGGCCAATAATTGCAAGAAAAAAACACTCATCTATATCACACCCATTTATCTATGATAATCACAAAATAGTCTACTACATTGTTGTTATATATATGTAGGAAAAAACTAAATGAGAGGTAATGTGATGATAACCTCATCAAGGAAATGTGATGTGACTTTGCTTTGTAGGTATTAGATAAAGGTATAGGGGATGCTTGTATTTGGAGTTGTGGATTAATATGTGCACATGCATGATTATGTCTAATGGGTATTGTTGGGGTTGTAATATTAAGTAGGAAACTATCTTAATAAGAAACCCACCAAAGACTAAAACAATAATATAATTTTAAATATAAAGTGTGGCAGATTTCATATTGGGTTGACACATTTCTTAAATTTAAAATATAAGAGTGACCCAAAACAGGGCCACCCACCTTGATATAAATCAAGGTGATCTCATTAGAGATCGGTTACACCATGAAATACTGTATGTAACAAAATTATGCGAGCAATATATGTGAGCAAAGATAAGATACATGGTGTACTCATGAGAGAATGCATGTGATAGTTTATAATTCCTCCATGAAGGTGTAACTATTGGAAATAGTGGGAGTGTTGGGTGAAATGTTTATTCTCAATAAAGATAAGTGATTTTTCAGTGGGTTTTTTACCAAAAGGTTTTCCCACTTAAATCTTGTGTCTTGTGTTCATTTGCTTTCATGTTTATGTATGCAATCTAATATCTAATTCATTATGTGATGTAATATATCATAATTTGTTGTTCAAACATAAACTATAATCTTCAACAATTTAATATGGTGGATAATTAAATCTATGTTATTATTTATCCCCGTGGTTTGTCTAACATGGTATCGGAGTGGCGTTTGTGCTTACACATGATAGATCTGGTTGTTTGTGATTTACAGGTACAAATAATCTTGTATATTTTACGTACTTGGAAAATGTCAAGATATGTAACACCCTAACCAGTGTTGCATGACTACTTTAGTCCTATAAGGTGCAAAACCCTAATTCAATGTGAATTAAGATAAATGCAAAATGTTTGGATGCTTTAAATTATTGTTCATGATCAAAACCTAGGTTGTGCTTGGTTTCCTATCTCTACAAGCCTTATACGGGTGATTAGATTTGGTTGTATTAATCATTCACGACCTTCCTTTGTAATTTCCAAGCCTCTCTCGACTTTTCGCCTTGCTTCACAGATTTTTCCTTAGCTTCGCACCTTATTCACATGTTCCACAACCTTATTTAGTATTTCGCAACATTTATGCTTTGAGTAACGCAGAATTTCAAATTTGCGCTACTTATTTATGTCTTGCACTTTGTATTTTTGTCTTATGCAAACTCTTCCTCGCTTCGTGGAATTTTCCTTCTTTATGCGGAACCTTGCTTGTTGTGTAGTTTCCAACCATGTTGTGTGACATTTCTACTATTACGTAACCTTTTCCTCGCTTCACATCATTCTATTTTTTTTGCGAGATTCTCCATCAGGTAATATTTTTGGCTTGCTCTGTCGTGCTTTTCTGTTGAGGCTTCTAACCTTATTCCATGGTTGTTTGCGTTATCTTTTGCTTCATGCGGACTTTCTTTTGCCTTGCGAAAGTTTATTATTTTTATTTTTGCCTTGTGAACTTGTTTTTGTCTCATGAGAATCTTTCTCCATTGTCCATTGTCTCACGGCTTTCTTACGTGGTATTTTTTGTTATTCATGAGACTTCCCTAGTCTTGTAGATCTTTTCTTTGTTTCATGGACTATTTTTGTGTTCATGCAAATCTCCTTGGTCTTACAAATTGTTTTCTTTGTTCCATGGATTTCCTTGGTCTCACGAATTATTTTCTTTATTCCATGTACTTCCCTATGTCGTAGACTATTTTCTATGTTCTACATATTTCCTTGGTCTCGTGGATTGTTTCCTTTGTCAAACAAACTTTTCTTGTTTCGCGGGCATTCTTTTTTTACGGATTTTACCTTATTCCTTGGAACACTAAAAGTTCAAAAAATCGCAAAACACTATTTCTTTCTTTCGCTAATTTTGAACTTGAAAATTGTTAAAGTAGGTATTTACCTTAATTCATGTTCACCTAGGTACTTTATTTACCTTTATTGTATTTATCTTCACCCATTTATGTGTGTGGATATTTCTTTTTATTTATTTAGATATTAGGGGATATTATGTAGTTGTTAGGTATAGTTCTTTTCTTGATCTATGATATTGAATAGATCCTTGATGTTTAGTTTTTCCTAAATCTATTATCTTAACTAGTTCTTTCCTTGATTTATGACTTGATCTACGACCTTGATTGGTTCTTAGATTGTTATTCCTTGTTTATATAAGCAAGGTTCATCCTCATTGTATTTCATTGAGTTCCATAATAATATATGATATTGCTTCTCATTTGTTTGTAAAGGTTTTATTAAAGTTATTCGGCAAATTGATTTTATCTTATTAATCACGGTGTTTGATTAACATCGATTTCTTGGATTGGTATGATCTAGTTATCGTTCCTTTTATGGTATCAGAGTAGGAGATTTTTTTGACATCCATCTGTAAGTTTCATTTGGCAAACAATTTTTTTATTCATATATTCAAGATTTATTTGTATTTTGTTCTTTGCGTATGCGTTTTTATGAAAAAACAGATCCTCCTATGGATCCGAAGGTGGCAAAACCCTAAGATTGACCATTTATGGAGGCAAACATTTTTTGGTTTTTTGTTGTTGTAGTGAAATGTGTTGGTTCGTCTTGGGATTTGTGCCAATGAGGAAGAAAACCCAGAAAATCATTTTTTGGGTTTTTTCATCTGTGGTGCAGCACATTCTCGGTTGGTGTGTAATAGATGGTTTCTGGAAAGAGGTTTCTTTCCTTTTTTGGTAGGTGTCCATGGGTTGCTTGTGCATAGTTTACTTTTCAACACTATCAAGAAATAATAGGTTTTACCAAAAGAAGCAATTGGATGTGACTTTCTTGAAAACTAGCGGCATACCCCAAAATAGTAAGTGGAGCATACACCCATTAAAATCCTTAGCCCTTAGTCATATGGTATGGTTGTATGAGGGCTTAAAGCTTGTGATTCCTACTAGTATGTGCTTAACTCTGCAACCCCTTTCATTTTATTTGTGTGGTGAAGAAAAGAGCATTTTATTTTGTTTTAGTGACAACTAAAATAAATAGCAGAGCATAAAATTGTAAAACTTGTACCTTTTGATCAACAACTCAAATTTGAGTGTCTTTTTTTGTAAAAGTGCTTGATTTTTCATGCTCTTTCCATTAGAAATATTTATTTTGAGAATCACACTATAATTATAAAGTGTCATATTGTAATACACACTCATTATAAAATGCCAAAATATGGGGGCTCTTGTTGCATTGCTTAGTTCTTGCATTTCTTTTGGTGATTTTTTAAAGAATTGTGTCTACTTCTACATTAGATCATGTTGAGCCATTAACAACACATAATTACCACACATGGAAACCAAGAATGGAAACAATAATTAAGCGGAAAGGATTATGAGCTTTAACTTCTTCAAAACAACTTATGTTCACTAGAGAATATGAGAAATTTCAAGTACTAGTGCAAATTGATGAGTGTATGGGTTTGATACGAATTTATGTAAGTTATAATCTTTTGTTTCATTTGGAAAAATTTGACTCTCCTTTCAAAATATGAGAGTAATTGAAAGATTTATTTGGTAAGGTAGATTATATGAGAGCCATGCAACTTGAAATTGAGATCACCTCTCTTAAACTTGAAGATTTTTTAACAATTATAGACTATCTTACCAAGTTCAAGCATTTGTTGACATAATTAAAGGGGAGTGGAAGAGATAAGAAAGATGAAGAGTGTGTTTACTTGATTCTAGATTCTATCTAAGTCGAGAGGACCATTCCAAATTTTTACTTTTATCTTTTTCTCTAGCATGGATGCCTTATGTGACACATTCAAAATGTCTGACTTAGAAACATTTTGTAAAATACTTACTAGGAAAGAATCTAAATTGTCTCACCTTGAGTTTTTCACCTCTCAAAAGGCATTAGTGCATCTAATCCCAAGGAAAGGGGCCAAAAAGTAAAACCAAATCCACCCCTTCTTCATCTCAAAGTGTTCATAAATTAATAGAAAACAACTCTAAACTCAATGAGTCTTGTAAATCTAAGAATAAGTCTAGCCTTTCATGCTCTTTTTGTGGGGGTATTGGTCATGAAGAACATAAGTGTTATAAAAGGTCCCACCTACCCCTGGAAAAGCCCAAAGTGAATGCAAGACTTAGAGGATGCAATGAAAAAACAAAAATTTCTATCTCCACTCCACCTCCTAATAAGCATGGTAAGACACTTAATGTTGTTGGTAGATCTCAGTCACCACTTGCGAGATAGTTGGGTTATAGATTCTGGTGCTTCTCATCACATGACTTCTTCCAAGGAGTCTTTTATTTTTTTAGATTTGAGTTCTACTTCTAAAATTGAGGTCAAGATTCTTCCTTTCTTTCGGTTGAGGAAAATGTGATATACACCTTAATGGTGGTCATATCCAAGATGCATTGTATGTTCCTAACATCACCACAAATTTACTTTTTGTATATCAAATTTGTCATTTTGGTTAAGGAAAAACAATGAATTTTACACCACATGGAGCAAAAGTACAAACTTTGTTAGAGCCTCATTCACTTGTTTCTCAAGGTATTGTTGATCATAGTTCTAGACTATATCACTTTGAGGGTTTTGATGACACTTCCTCTATAGAGACAAGATTGGTTTCTCATGCAGATTCAGAGAGTAAGCTTTGACACAAGAGATTTGGACATCTCAATTACAAATATTTGAAGGAGTTAAAAACTCATGGTATGGTAGATGGTTTTCCTAGAGTTTCTTGTCTTGAGGGAGTTTGTCATGGTTGTGCATTAGGGAAACAACACCAAGATCCTTTTCCTAAGAATTTGTCTAAGAGAGTTTCTTCACCACTTGAGCTTATGCATAATGACTTGATGGTTTTTCCTACCCTCTCTTTCAACGGAGCTAAGTACGCACTTACCTTTATTGATAATTTCTTGAGGCGTACTTGGGTTTATTTTCTCAAGTAAAAAGGTGATGTTTTTACACACTTCAAAATATTTAAGGCTTTGGTCGAGAAACAATCTTCTAGTTACATAAAGAACCTTTGTCCCGATAATGAGGGGAGTACTTAAGCAATATGTTTTCGACTTTTTGGAAACTTAAGGCATTATTCACCAACATTCTGTTCATCATACTCCACAAGATAATAGCTTAGCAAAACAAAAGAATAGAAATTCGAAGGAAATAGCTAATCGTATGATGCATTCTAGAGATTTACCTCCTATCTACTAGGCAAAAGTAGTTAATTGTGCTAACTACATTCAGAATCACACACTACACAAAGCACTCAAGCATTTGACTCCAGAGGAAGCTTGGCCCAACACTAAGACAAATGTCTCATTTTTTTGAGTCTTTGGAAGCCATGCTTGAGATTTTGTGCCAAAGAAGAAAATGAAAGCTTTGGATAAGAAGAGAAAACCCTTGATCTTTGTAGGGTATTGTGAGGACATGCGAGCTTATCAACTTTTAGATCCTGATACTCATGACATTTTTTTTTCCAACACATGTTCAGTTTGATGAGTGCTTCACTCCTCATGATTCTTAATCTTCTTCCATGCCTCCTTCATCTCATATTAAGGATCCTTTCTTTGAGGAGGTTCATGAGGAGGTTATAGATGTCGTTTAGGATCTTATTCTCATTGATGTTGTCACTATGCCTAAGTGGGATCATACTACAGTTTCTGAGGGAGCACCTTTCATACAGGATCTTCCACCCACTAGGCATTATCATACACATTTTACGGGTTTTGGACTTTTGTGTCGGATAATTTATGAGGATCTAAAGTCCTTTTCAAAGGCTCATGGGATATAGGAGTGGGATGATGTGATGACGGTTGAGTATTCTTCTTTGATGAAGAATCATACTTGGGTTTTGGTATCTCCTCGTAAAGGAAGAAAGATGGTTAGGTGTAAGTGGGTATACTAAACGAAATACGCGGTGATGGGTCCATTGACAAGTATAAGGCTTGTATTATTACAAAGGGTTTTTCACAAGTTGAAGGTATTGTTTTCTTTGAGAATTTTACACTTGTTGCTAAGATGGATTTTGTATGCCTTGTACTTGCTATTACTACATCACAGGGGTTTCTCGTATACCAGATGGACATGAAGAGTGCCTTCTTACATGGAGATTTACAAGAGGAAATATACATGGAGCAACTTGCTAGATTTTTCAAGATTATTCTCTTATTTGTAGGCTCTGAAGGTCTCTCTACGGTCTCAAACAAGCCCCTCAGGCTTAGTATGAGAAGATGGATTCTTTTCTTCTATCTATTGGTTTTGTTCGTCGCCACTCTAATCATATAATGTATGTTCAACATGTTGGTGAGAATATTGTGATACTTGTCTTGTATGTTAATGATCTGCATTACTTATTAGAAGCTCTTCTTCCCACATTCAGTCTATTCAGAGGGCTCTTTCTACACAATTTTACATGACAGATCTTGGGTTATTGCATTATTTCCTTGGTTTGCAGATTTCTCAGACAGATTTAAGGATTCATTTGAGTCAACAAAAATACACCCATGATCTTCTTCGACGCTTTGATATGGTTGATTGTAAGCCAAGTCCATTTCCTTTTCAGTCTGGGGTTACTCTTACTTCCACATGTACCACACCACTTTTTGATCCTACATTGTATAAGCAGTTGGTTTTGAGTCTCATGTACTTGACCCATACTCGCCTTGATATTTCATTTCTGATAAGGATTGTATCTTAGTTTACACATTCTCCTCATAGTAGTCACCGATAGGATGTTGAAAGGATTTTACACTATTTGCGGGGCACTTCACACTTTGGCCTACACTACACTAGGGGTTCTACTCAGTTGGTTGGATATATAGATTCAACTTGGGCAAGTTCTATTGATGATAGACATTCCACTTCTGGCTATATTTTTATCTTGGTTCTTCTCCAGTTGCTTGTGCGTGTAAAAAACAATAGGTTATTGCACTTTCATCTTCGAGAGACAAAGTACAGGAAACAATTCCGGTGAGTCAACAGATTCTTTGGCTTCAACAATTATTGATAGAGTTTAGATTCCCACAGGATTCACCGACTGTACTTTGGTGTGACAACCAAAGTTCAATTCACATTTCTTGCAACCCAGTTGAGCACCAATGAACCAAGCATATTGAGATACACATCCAATTCATTTGTCAGCACATTCAGGATGAAGTTCTTTTCTTGGAGTACATTTCGACTCAACAACAGGTTGCAGACATATTTGCGAAGCCTTTTGCATCACCTCACTACCTTGAGTTGTGTGGTATGCTTGGGGTTTCAGATGTTGTTCTTGGGGGGTGCTCGTGAGAATAACAACAATACCAATTAGTAATCAAACTTTAAATTTAAGTTTATTCCTAATAATAATCAAAAGTTTAAGGTCAAGTTTGATGGAACATGTACCAAATGTGATAAATTTGGTCATAAAGAAGTTGATTTTTATTCTAATACTAATAAGGTTCATAATAATGCTAAAAATAATTTTAACAATAAAAATAAGAAGAATAGAAATCATAATCAAGCTAATAATGTTGATCAAACCATTGCTCTTTATACTGCTCTTTCAACCTCTAATGACAATGAATGGATCCTAGATAGTAGTGGTGCATCTAGGCACATGCCATATATTCATGAAATTATTTCTGATATTGTAGAATGTCATGAGAATATATATCTAAGTGATAATTTCATCATTAAATTTGAATGTTGTGGTAATGTTAAGTTAGCAAATTAAAACAATTAACAACATTTTATTTGTTCCTAACTTAAAAATAACCTTTTACATCATTCTCAAATAGCTAGAGAAAATTGTAAAGTTGTGCTATTAAAAGATAAATGGTATGTAAAGAATGAGCTTTGTGAGATTAGTGCTACTTTTGGTTTTCAAAATAATAGATTGTATATCGTGAGGATTTGTTACCGAATATTTTCTTTCTTCTTCTTCTTGTAATATTGTTTAATTTTGACATGGAAGACTTGGACATGTGAACTTTAAGAGTTTATTTGAAATGTCTTTCCTTAACCTTGTTGTAGGTTTTCCTTAGTTGACATCATATCATGAATTTTGTGAAAGTTACTTGCGTGGTAAGCTACATGTTGAACCATTTCATAAGCATCTTGAGTCTAAATCCTCTAACTTGCTTGAGTTAGTCCATAATGATGTAAGAGGGCCTTTGGAAGTTCCTTCTCTTGGTGGAGCCTTGTATGATGTTAGTTTCATTGATGAATTTTATAGAATGAATTGGTCTTATTATATTAAGAAAAAGTATGAAGTTCTATCTAAGTTTCAAGAGTTTAAAGCCTTGGTTAAAAACATGGTTAATCTAAAAATAAAGAGAATCAAAACTGATAATGGAGGTGAGCGTGTCAATAAAAAGTGACGAGTTTTGTGTATATTGTGGAATTCAAAAGGCGCAACTCCTTATTCCTCTTAGCAAAATGGCATATTTGGAAGGAAGAATAAGACAATTATAAAAATGTTTAAGACCATGCTTCATGCTTCTAATGTGCCTAAGTTTCTTTAGGTGAAGCCATGAACACTATTGTTCATATTCTAAATAGAATTCCTACTAAATATTTGCATCAAACTACACCTCATGAAGTATGGACCAAACAAAAACATGATATCTCTCATTTAAATATATTTGGTAGTCTTGCTTCCCTTCTCATTCCTAAAATTAAAAGACAAAAACTTGATCCTACCTCCTACTCTTGCATTTTTGTTGGGTATGATGGTCGCACAAAAGGATTAAGAGTGTATGATCCAATCAAACATGTGATCATAGAGAATAGGAATGTTCATGTTCTAGAGAAACCATTTTTTAAATCTTCCTCTCTTCCCTCTCTGCATTTCTGAGTCTGAAACTCTTCAATTTGATAATCCTTCTTTAGACAATATGGAAATTGATTTCCAAGAGGTTGATCATCCTTCTTCTGATATGATGGATGTAGATATTGAGGGGGATTCTTCTCAATTTGTGTCTCAATATATAATTCCTAAATGGGCTCAAAATTTGGTTTCTAATTCTCAGCCTAATAATTTGAGAAAGATGACCCACAATCAACATTCTTATCATGTATTGTCAACTTTGTATGAGGTTAAACCTCAATATTTTAAAGAATCCGGCCTAGATTAAATGTGGATTAATGCTATGAAAGATGAATACAATGCTCTAATAAAAAATTAAACTTGGGAATTAGTCCCTCTTCCTCATAAAAGAAGCATTATAGGATCTATATGGCTATATAAAATTAAGTATAACTCTGTTGGTAAGATTGAAAATTCAAGGAAAAATTAGTTGGTAGAGGGCTTACTTAGAAACCTAGTTTAGATTATGTTGAAACCTTTGTTCTGTTAGTTTACCAAGTTTCTTGTTCTTAATGAGGGTTAATGCATTAGCTACTAAAGAAACTAAAAACCTAGAAATGTTGGAGGGTTTATGTTACCTTAGATGTATGATGCGATGGATATAGGTGCAAAATGGTTGATTCTTGCTGTAACATGATAGTCTTGCAAACCTGAAATGAAGATGGATTAGATAGATATATGTGGGGGTTGCCGAAAATGTGGTTCCAAGAAGTGATTAGCTTCCTTTCACGGATGTCAACCCCCATTTGTTTAGAAAGAGTGATGTAAGGAATGAAATTGTAGAACCATGCAGAAATAAAGGTATTAATGAATGTAGGAAGATGAGAGAAATCCATCTAAAAGATAATTAGAGGGAAATAATTGTAAATTAATTGTTACGTGGTCTAGGTCGATGGTGATCTAGATTGTGTGAAAGTAGGTCGATGACGAGGGAAGATTTGGACTATATGATGAATATCTAGAGCCAGAGAGTTTAGATGTTAGCTAGAGGATGTTAAGGATATGTATGTGCTGTGAGTAGTCTGTAGTAAGGGACCACAGGTAGAAAACCCCCAGAAATGGCTGAAAACAATAATAAAAGAAGTTTGTTCGTAAGAAAACAGGCCTAGGTCAACGACGATTTGATAGGGTCGACGATGACCGTAAAAAAATTAGATAAAGCCAAGGTGAATGGATGAGAAAGACAACATGCAAGCAAAAGGCTAAGGGAAAAGGTTGTCGAAGAAGATGTGAATCTTTCTTTGGAACTAATCAACATGTAAAAGATTAGATATAAGAAATAAAAAGACAATTCGAGTAAAAAACACAATAAAGTTGTACAGGATACGATAACTCTCACGAAAAATGATCATGAGTGATGCAAACATGATGAGGCGATGTCTAGAAGGTCTATAAATGTTTTAAGAATGCTCAGGCATGAGGAAGGATGCTCAATTCGCAAGAAAGCCTGAAGTTGCATGCATCTGATGATGAATAGAAAGAAAGAAGCTAGTTTTATAGGGTCGATACGGTGATCAAGCTAGGTCATCGCCGATTGTGGGGAATGTTTCCCCAATGGGTTGCTTTTGTGCTTTTGACAGGATTTTGAGCTTCTTAAAGAATAAAAGGATGATTTAAAGCACTTAGGCGGGCAAGAGATGAGATAAGGGTAGTTAGGGCATAAAAATAGATAAAAGCTAGAAAAGCAAAGGGGATGTGTGTGTAGGATAAAAGCAATAGAAATAGAAGGTTGGTTAGGGCAATGGATAAAGGGGATTAATTAATTAATATGAATTAATTAATTAATAGGCATAAAGATTAATGTGGATGGGATAATTGGGCATATGATTAATTAATTATTGTCACTTAATTAATTAATGGGGATTAGATGTGTATTTAACTAAATAAGGGGATGGATTAAAATAAGTATGCGTACGCGGGTGATGAGAGGCATAGATACCGAATTCATGTGTCTACATTTTCCCCCCTTTTTTTGAGTGGGTTGAGCTAGCAAGCTATGAGACAAAAATGATGAGAGTTAGATTAGGATTGAAAAAAAAGGATTGAAGGTGAGCCCCCTAAAAAAGGGGATCAATGAAGTTAAGGGAAATCGGTGACACATTTGAAAAAGGTGGATGAAAAGGGCGGTGGGTGAAGAAAAGATGGGTGAAAGCATAACTAAGGAAAGATGTCCTAGGAAAAAAGGATCGCAATAATAATGAAAACTATAGTGGTGACTCAATATCACATCAACAAAGGATAATTGTGGTCTCAATGAGAGATGGGCTATAACATTCTATGGACGAGTGAGTGGGTGAATACCACTTTGTAGTATGGATGCAAGATGAGATGACTAATGAGTCATAAGAAAATCATTAAAATATGCACAACTATATGTGAAAATGTATGCGAAATCCTTTCATTACACGAAGAATCGAGTGAAAACGTATGCGTCCACAAGGGATAGGGATAAATGATATGGTGTTTCAAAGTGGGACATGAAAAAAATCCGAGAAGGTAAAATGAAAAAGCTAGTGATGAGTTAATATGTCCTAAAGGGGTAAAGTATGGTCATAAAGGCAAAAAAAGGAAAATTCAAATATGCCCCAAGTGGGGAAGGGTATGGCCAAAAAGGGAAAAAGGAAAAAGTATGCCCCAAGAGGGGAAAAACATGGCCACAAGGGTGGACTTTGATGAAAAATAATGGTTCCCAAGGAAAGGCATGAATATGGCCATAAGAGTGGACTTGATATAATGAATGTAATGCCCAAATGAGAAGATGAATATGGCCTCAAAGGAGGACTTCGTGTGTGGATTAGATAGGATTATAAAATAAAATGCCCAAAAGAGGAATGATTATAGCCACAAAAGGTGGACTTAGGGAATAGTGATTAACATGCCGAAGGAAAAAGAGATGGCCACAAATGTGGACTTAGAGAGTTACGTATGTCCAAAGGAGGAATAGTTTGAATGTTGGATTAAAATGCCCAAAGGGAAAAATGGAGGTGACTGTATGAAAGAAAATTGACATGCAACTTTCAACCGCACTTGACCCCAGAGGTCGTCTTTGGCCGAAGCCGCAAATGTTGAATGTGTGTGACTAACTATAAGAGGATCGGTGGATCGGGATCTAGTAGTGTGATCTCCTGGTATTTGAGTTGGCAAAGGAAGATTTAGAGGCTATGAAGGGGTAGCGTAAATTTCTTATGGTTTGTTTGCCTAACTTGGATCTAAGTGTTGATCTAGTTTAAAGTGTCCAAATTAATTAAGATGAAACTAACAATCTATGCAACTGATGAAAGGGAAACTAATCTAAACAAATAAAAAAACTAGAAAATTATAATCACAAACAACAATTTGCTTGTATTCTAAATAATTAAAATATTTCTACACTAAAACTAAACAAGTGAGCTAACCCGGTGTGGTTATTCACCTGTCTTGCTAATCAGTATGGAAACTAAACTAACTTAAAACAAGAACTTTTCCAAATAATCTATGATATATAGACAACCTTCTACAGATATTCTCTCCTTCACATCCACATGGATGGGAAGAAGAGGATCCGTCACCGAGGGTTGCTATGAAAGATTCTAACCCTCTTGGAAATTAACTAATTACTTGTAAATGAAAAGAAATTGATTTCTACTCTATTTGATATGATGTAACAATGGTAAATTGCAATAGTGAGGAAATCAAACAACAAATGAACCTGAATTCATAGAATAGAGGTAAATCTAGCTATGTAGTCATTTTCCCCCTCAGTTTGTTCCTTTCTTTCTCCAAGTGTTCATATGAGTCCAAGGGATTTAGAATGTAAGAACAACGGCAGGAGGATGGTGCTTGAGCAATGGTAGCTTGAAGGTAGTTTGGATGCAATGCAAGTAGAAGAGAGATAACACAAGAGATATGAGCTTGGCTATGTAATTCCTAGCAAGATTTTGGCAGCAATACAATGCAAGATACACAAAAATTCTCAGAGCCTTTTGCTTGAATACAAGCATGGAATATATAGGAATTGAGGATGGGAGGTCCCTTCAAGCTTAAGGCATGAAGGAGCAAGTTCCAACTAATGAAATCTATTTAAAGATAGGAGGAAGGAGAACCAAGCAATCAAAGCTAATTTTAGACAATTTGGCTCACAGATGCATGTAAAATGAAAAATTAAGTGAACTGGCGTATGTTAAAACATGCGTGAGGGCTTCTGGAAAAAGTGGGTAGGACTACCGCCCTGCGTAGGGTGGTGGTTTCAGGACCGCCATCTTGTTTTGGGTGGCAGAACCTCCACGCTTAAGTAGGGTGGTGGTCCCGACACTAAAGGAAAAAACATGTGTTGAAAGAGGTAGGAAGTTGGAAAAAGTGCGGGAAGGTTAAGTAAAGACGTCAGGTGACAAATATACACCGAATGGAAATTAGAGCTTGAACACCTTCTTGAAAGGACTTGAATCATCATTGGGGACTTTTTAAACTGTTTTTGACAATGTAGCACATGTAATTTAAGGTGGGTACAATGACCACAAATGTAGACTTAATGGTCAACCAAAGATGACATACGAAAAGGAATAGAAGAGAGAGGGGAAAAGCCCAAAATAATTATGCGCCAAAGGGAGTCGCGGTGATCAGGGCCAATCGATGGCAACCTAAAGGGGTTAATGACGACCTGAAGTTGGAGACTATATAAGCCCACGGATCGGTTAACAATGCTCATTTACACACATGAAGTTGGTGAGAAAAAGTAGAGCGATTAAAGTTATAAGCGAGAGATGGAGGTTTAATGGAGTGTGAGGAAACACCGAGAGAGTGTGGAGGATGGTGAGTAACTAAAACCATGTTGGTTTTTGATTAAATTTAATGTTTTCTTATTTTTTTACATTGTTTATAGAGAAATGGATGATGTTAGGGGTGGTCGAAGGTGACTTAGATGGTCGACATCGACTAGGCCTTAAAGCACATCAATTGGCCTAAAATGCGTCGATGCAACCGGGTCGACGTCGAATGGTTTATGATTGGATAAATTAGAGTTTATTTGGATTTTTAATGAATTTTGGATGGATTTTGGAATTGTGGATCTACTTTATAGATGTTCTATTTTTTATTACACACCACAAAGACCTTGTACAGACGAGAGATCGAGTTCCTTCTCTATATGAGCAGATCGGAGGGGATGTGATAGATACTAAGTGGGATCATCATGTTCGAGAGGATCCCATGGGATGTGGGGCTTATGATTTCATTAGTGGAGAGATGAGACATGAAGGCAAATACATTTTGGTTTAGGAAAAGGGAGATGACCATCACCTTGGAGGATGTGTATCAGATTCTCAAATTATTAATACGGTGGAGTACATAGTCCCCATCTCTAGTAACAATGATTAGTAGTGTTGACGTAACTATTTGAAGCCGATGCACTCTGCATCATATTTTCTTCATGGGATTTTTTATATGAGTTTAGATACGAGGTTAGGGTACCATGCAACCATTTGATCTGCATGGTGATGATGGTCGTGTCGCATGTTATGATTTAGTGGATTCTGGTGGGGCTTGATTTCCATGGGAATTAGCTAGTGTGGTGGCGTGAGATATTATGGATCACCAAACAATGTTTTCATTTGGGACTACTCTATTGGCTCATGTTTATCATGAGCTCTCCTCTTACGAGGAAAGGAAAAGGTCAAGATTGGATGTGGTTTTCTTGCTTCACTATTGGGCATACAAGCATATCATTGTGATTAGGCCACTAGGGCTTCCATGTGTTATAGGAGACCATATAGAGATGACTATTGGGTTTTTGAGATGAAGAGCCAATCGGGCCCTTAGTGATAGGAGTGACATGAGGGTGAATTTGTATGTAGATCGGCTTGCAGAGTTGGATGGTGAGCATATTAGGTGGCGACCATATAGGGATTTTCTTGCATGGCCTAGTGTAGACATAGAGTTGACAGGGATGAGGAGGACGAGGTGGATGAAGGGGAGATGACCGGAGATGATAGGGTTGTTCGATTTGATATGGTGAGGCGACACTATGGATGGAGTTGTCAGACAGTGCCTCATGATTTTATTTTGTACATGAGGGAGGAGTTGGATAGAGTGCTGCCGAGAACTACTATGGAAGACCCTGTAGAAGAGGAGGCTACGCCATAGGATGATGATGACGATGTAGGAGTGGGGTACTCGATTGACATACTACAATATGGGCAGCCCGAGTGACCAAGGAGGGAGGAGAGGAGGATATAGAGGAGATGGAGGTTAATGTCGAGGTGTATCCTAGAGGAGATGGAGATGATGCACGGGTGGCACGTTTATGTCTTTGAGATAGATCATATGAGAGTGGAGAGATATCAAACACGTGTAGAGAAAGACACATCTCTACAACAACATGATGCGATCACACAAGAGTGTGACCAAATTATTTACGAGAGAGACCACTACCATAGGAAGAGGGAGGCTTATAAGGTCTGCTTTGGTTATCTCTCTACCATTGTGGTGAAGGAGTTGATGAAGCAGCGTTTAGGAAGCTCCATAGGGGTTGGGATAGGTTGCACCTCTGGCATGATCTCCATGGATAGATATAGGGTGCTTGCTTATAGAGGCTAGATATTATGAGGGGATTTTGTTCGAGAAGTTGCTGAAGATGTTGGAATATTGGGAGCATCTTGAGAGGATGGTGACTAAAGGATCGGGGCCATCTAGAGTACAACTAGTGTTGTACAACCACAATGAGTGGAGGGAGGCCATGAGGGTGGTGGAGATGCACATGAATCAGGTGTTGTACCTACCCCATAGGGAGAGGAATTGAGATCCTCAGACATTCACTTCACCAATTTTGATAACATCTCTTCTTTGAGGGAGCCCTCAGAGGGGTTGATATAATTTTAGATATATGATATATGGTTTTGTCATGGATTATTATGTGTTCATTATGTGATGTGATGGATTTAATTCAATGTGATGATGATTTTAGATTATATGTCATGATGATGGATTTTAGATTAGATGTGATGGTGATTTTAGATTGTATGTCATGATGATGGATTTTAGATTAGATGTGACGGTGATTTTAGATTGTATGTTATGATGATGGATTTTAGATTAGATGTGACAGTGATTTTATATTGTATGCTTATTTTATATAGATGTATGATTAAATTGTTATCTTTTATGTGTATGTGTATGAATAGGATGATGATATAAATGTGTGATTTGAGGATTAAGACTTTATGATTTGTGTTTAAATTTGATGATGATGATTATAATGTATATGGGTAAGATGTGATGAAAAAAATTGAAAATGGATGTGATTAATGATGGATGTAAGTAAGAATAAATGTGTTGTAAGATAGATAGTATGAGATATGTGATTGAGATGAAAAAAGATATGTTGAAAGACATATATGATAGGATTATGAAGAAAATGCCTCATGACAATGCATATAGGTATGAACAACAACTGCGTTATAGTGAGGAATGTACAAAGAAAAGATTCTTCCAACTGCATTGGAGGAAAACAAAAAGAGGATCTAGGTGACGTAAGGCACATGTGACCAAAATTAATGCTAGTAAATAACCAACGATAGTTAGTTATTTAAAAGATCATAAGGAAACAATGGATGAGATGATATCATAAACCTAATGTTGACATGACAAAAGGGGTTTGAGATGTAACTCATATGTGGGAAGAGGGTTCTCCAAAAGTGGTGTTCCCTAAAACTATGCCCCAGCTCTGGGAAGGGGAAAGAGAAAACTGATCAATGCGGGAAGTATACTAGAAGAAAGATTATCAATGTGGGAAGCTTTCTTAGGATGCTAAAATGGAAGGCTAATCAATGTGGGAAGCCTTCAAATTCCATAAGTAGTAGCCATCCTTCGAGGGTATGGTCTACTTTATACAAAATATGTGGATGACAAGAATAATACATGATATCCATCCTTTGAGGGATCAATTTATTTCCTTTGATTTAATTTTGACTTTGATTTTGATTTACGTGCTTTTTTTTTTTTTTGTATGAACAGTTGTCCTTCAAGGGATCAATCTATTTTTAATAACTTTGATTTTTGATTGAAGCATCCATGAATTTTGATTTTACATGGGGAGAGCTAGGACTAGCTAAGTAGACCACTTAAGAGGGGATAATGATGTACAAGAGACACCCTTGGACCCTTTGCATGGTTCCAATAGGTGAATAAGAAGGTGATGGATGTGATGATCATAGAGTTCTCACCAAAGGGGAGAACCTATCCATAAGGAATATGCTATGGGAAGAGTCGTGGTGCCCATATTTAAGGTCACATGTAGGAAGTGATGGAAGACCACATAATTCCAAATCATCATGATGAGAGATGGAAGAGGCTAAGATGGAGGAATGATCTAAAGACATGACTAAGGGCACATTGGTAAATGTTCTAACAATATAATGGTCGCAAGTGCAATGTGTTAAGCGGTTCCACTTCGGTTTTTACTACGAGGAGGCCAAACGATTGGATCCCGACCCATACTTGTGTGTAATAATGTATGGTCTAATCCAGTTAGGGGAAAACTTTTAGAGTTGGATCCTTTCTAGAGTTGTGACATTCTGATAAAGTTACAAGACTGCTAACATTAATGTATCATTAGAGAGACATGTCGAGATGAACAAGCAAAAGTAAGAGCAAGCGCTACTTATTAAGGGAGTGAAAGGTATGCATTTAAGATGAATAAATGGTCCCCTTAGAGAGACAAGATAAACAAGGACTAGATGAGATGAGATGAGACAAAAATCATGAAACATGCACCTTAAATGGCATATTTTAGACAAATCCATGGTGCTTCCAAAGGGAATCACATAGATATGGCCATGAAAGTGGTCATAGGAAGAGAAGATGAAAGTATGATTGGATGAACCGAGTTGGATAAGATAAGACAATGTCGAATGTGGAGAGTAACTAATATGTGAAAAAATAAGTATTGGAAAGAAGTCCCCTAGTGTAGAAGGATGAATCGATGGAGATGAGAAAAAGGATGCTAAAAGATCAATAATGGGGGAAGATGTTCCCCCATGAAAGGGATGTGGATAAGATAGTGGATGTCAAAGGATATGGATGTCAGGAGGATGGTGTATCAAGGTGAACAATATCAATGAACAAGGGAGGACCCTCATCAAGAAGAGTGATAGGAGATGATGTAGATGGGTGAAGAGACCCAAAATGCTAAGCGGATGGAGATGTGGTAAAAGGGATCGGATGGGCTATGGATGAAGTAGTAGATGGAGAAGGGGACTCGTCAAGGAGGTCCTCTCACTCAATAATATCATGGATGATAGTCTGAAGGGCCTTAAAATGTTTAGTGTCATGGCTTGGAGTGCGATGATAGGAAAAAATATAATAGAGATCAAACCAAGAGGGATTTAGATAATTGGGTTGAAGACCCCGATTGGTGGGAGTGTGATGGAATAAGTCGAAGCAGATGTTGGAGGACCTTTGCATATGATTCGATGTAGGCACCAGGAATGTTTTGTAAGATGGTGTGGATGGCGAAGGTGAAGGTGGATTGGGTTGAGGTCTAGGTGGTCTAGAAGAAGACATAGTGGTGGATGATTTAGGCCTGGATGGCTGGATAAGTGGAGGTGTTTTTGATGAGGGCACTGGTCTTAGGAGGGAATCATACTATTTGGATTTGGATTGGTTGATTGATTGCGATGGAGGAGGGAGTTCTAAGATAGAGGGATGCAGGCCTAGGATGGAGGATGTAGATCTAGTCTTGATAGGAGGAATGTTGATCCTCTTATGAGGATGCTCAAGAGATCATTATGGAAGGATCCAAGGTTTTGGATTTGGATTGTTGAGGAGTGCCCTTAGTAGGGATGACAATGATTTCAACTAGTGGATCGAAGATAGGGTTTTGTGCAATGGAGGAAGTAATTTTTGCATGATTTGTTCCAAGGAGGATGGGGATTGGTTTGATGTGGGAATGTTTGGTCATGTGGATGAGATGGGAGGATCACCTATATAGCTGTGGCAAGTTGAAGTTCTTTCCAATATTGCTCAAATGATGAAGGTGGTGTGGAAGAAGAGGGGGATAATGGAGATGTGGTCATGATAGTCGATGCGGTAGGTGTTGGTAGAAGCACAAAAGGGGAACCTATATGGGCTCTAAGGATGGCACGATGGAAAAAATATGGAAGAGAGGTGGATGAGGGAACATGGTCCGATATAGTGAATGGAGTATATTCAAGTGTGGAATCAATAATGGGGCTTAGATGTGGCTATAGAAATAGAAAGGGGTGTTTGGATGATTCGATTAATGATGTCTATGTGAGAAGGAGGTGATATAGATGGTGGATGAATCAATGTAGAAATGAGGGGCTCTGTAATAGAGGTATAAACACCTTTTTGTTTATCTTAGATGTCCCAAGAGGCATTGTGGATGTAGATGCAGGAATGGTAGATGTTGGAGGACTGGATGATGTGGGCATGGGTAAAGAAATATGTGATAGTGATGTCAAGGTATACTTGGATGGATTTATGGATGTGGAAGAAATAATTGTAGTGACAAGTGTGTGTGGGAGAGATGTAGATAATGGTCTAGGAATGATATGTGTGGATAGAGAGATAGGTGCAGTCAAGGCTAGTGTAGATGTGGTAAGAGTAGGACTAGTTGTAGATGAAAGAGAAGCTAGTGGAGGTTAAGGTGGTAGGTAGTGGGATCGTGGGTATAGTGGATGTGAGGATATCCTTGAAGGGGTAGTAGGAACAATATCTAAGATAGGGGTAGATGATGAAGATGGTAAAATAGATGTGGGGGAAGATGTCTGATGTATGGTGTTGATTGAAAAGGGGTTGAATTGATATGATGTAGGAGGTGAGGATGAGTTTTTTGGTGGTGGATTGGGGAATGATTGTCTGAAGATATCAGGTGGTGAAGATTGGATTGATTGAGGAGATATATGATGAGGAGAAGCAAGATCATAATAAGATGGAAGTTGGACGGGAGATATGATGTGGGAGAGATAGAAAGGTCAATAGGTTGGTTAGGCATGGTGATATCAGATGAAGCAGGGATGATAGGAGATGACGAGGAAGGAGTGGAATCCACCGGTCGGCGTGGTTGGGAAGTAGAGGGTCTATGGTGAAGGTAGTCATAGATGGGGCTAGAAGAAGGTCTAGAAGCAACCAAGGGTTTGGATGGGGTCATGGTGGATTGTTGAGAACTGCTCGAGGAGAAGTTTGATTCCATTTGTTAAGTAGATAAGTCAAGAAAACAATTCCTTTTATGTTTTGATTAAGAATATGAAAAAATAAAAGGGAATGGATAAAAAGGACCTAGGAGAAGGTGAACTATGTCTGGTTTTGGGTAAGTTATGGGTAGGAGGTGTCTGAGGCGGCTTCTTGTTGGGTGATAAAATACAATCAACCTACTAGGAGAGGAAGTTTTTGATGTGTTAATTTGATTTGTGTGGTTTAGGTTGTGTGTGATAAGATGTATGATGCAGAAGATTGAACCCCTATTTAGACTATGTGAGCAAGCAAGATGCAAAAAGAATGTTCTTTTTAATTCCAAAATGAAGTGTGATATTCGATGAGGATGTAAACAAGAATGAGAAATTATGATGTAAACAAGAGAAAATAGGGAAAAACAGGGAATACCTGAATATCGCTTTTCCTATTTATCTGCACTTTTGAGTGATGAGCGATCCAAGCCATGAACCCAACACGAGCAAGTAATAAAGAAGATCTCACGCACGCTGCAATGTTAATAAAAGATAAAAGAAATAAAAGATATAAAAGAAAGAGACCACCTAAAGGGTTGTCCCACCGGGAATGCTAGGAATGTTTACCAAATTTCTTGTTCTTAATGAGGGGTTAACGCAATGAATACTAAAGAAACTAGAAAAATTAGAAATCTTTGGAGGGTTTATGTTACCTTAGATGTATAATGTGATGGATATAGGCACAAAATGGTTGATTCTCGCTACAACTTGATAGTCCTGCAAAACTGGAATGAAGATGGATTAGATAGATATATGTGGGGTTACTCCGACAATGCAGTTCCAAGAAGTGATTAGCTTCCTTTCACGAATGTCAACCCCTGTTTGTTTAGAAAGAGTGATGTAAGGAATGAAATTATAGAAGCATGTAAAAATAGAGATATTACCGAATTTGGGAAGATGACAAAATCAATCTAAAAGCTAATTAGATGACAATAACTATAAATTGATTACTTGGTTTGGGTCGACAAACCCATCTGACATGAAGGTAGGTCGACGATGACACGGGAGGAAGATCTAGACCTGTAGGATGAATATGCGTGGACTCAAAGAGTCCGGATGCCACTAGAGGATGTTAAGGATATGTATGTGTTGTGAGTAGTCTACAGTAAGGGACCAGAGGTACAAAACCCCAAGAAATGGGTAAAACAACAATAAAAGAAGTTTTTTTGGAAAACTGGGCCTAGGTCGACGATGATTTGATAGGGTCGACAACGACTGTAACAAAATTAGATAAAGCCGAGGATGAATGAATGAGAAAAATAACATGCAAGCAAAAGGCTAAGGGAAAAGGTTGTCAGAGAAGCTTTGAATGCTGTTGGAACCAATCTGAACATGTAAATGATTAGATACAAGAAATATAAAGATAATTCAATAAAAACACAATAAATCCACATAGGGATAATGATAACTCTCATGAAAGATGATCGTGAGTGATGAAAACATGCTGAGACGATGTCTAGAAGGTCTATAAATATTTTGAGAATGCTCAAGTGCGGAGAAGGACGCTTAGTTCGCAAGAAAGCCCAAAGTTGCATGCATCTGATGATGAATAGAAAGAAAGAAGCTAGTTTTATAGGGTCGACGGTGATCAGGCTGGGTCACCGCCGATTGTGGGGAAAGTTTCCCCAATGGGTTGCTTTTTTCCTTTAACAAGATTTTGATTTTCTTAAAGAATAAAAGGATGCTTTAAAGCACTTAGGCGGGCAAGGGATGAGATAATGGTAGTTAGGGCATAAAAATAGATAAAATATAGAAAAGAAAAGGGGATGTGTGTGTAGGATAAAAGCAATAGAAATAGAAGGTTGGGTAGGGAAAGATAAATGGGATTAATTAATTGACATGAATTAATTAATTCATAGGCATAAAGATTAATGTGGATGGGATAGTTGGCCATATGATTAATTAATTACTATTGGTTAATTAATTAATGAGGATTGGATGGGTATTTAATTAAATAAGGGGGATGGATTGAAATAAGTATGCGCACACGAGCGATGAGGGGCATATATACGAATTCAAGTGTCTATACCTGTTTAAAAAATGATTACGTTTAGAATTCTTCTATCTTTTGTTGCTCAACATGGATAGGAGATTCACCAAATAATTTTTAAAAATTCCTTTTTGAATGAATGGTGAATTGAAAGAATAAATTTACATGCATCAACCTAGAGGGTTTCAAAACATGGTAAAGAGTTATATGTTGTTTAAGCTTAAAAAATATTTTTATGGTCTTAAACAAGCTCCTAGAGCTTGGTATGCTAAGATAAATATTTTTTTCAAGATATTGGTTTCAAAAACTGTTTTGTTGATAATGATTTTTTTGTAAAACATGGAAACAATCATATTATTAATATTATTGTCTTATATGTTGATGATCTCTTGATTACTAGTAGTGATAAAAATATAATTCTTAGAATCAAAGAGAAGTTAAGACAACGTTTTGAAATAATTGATTTAGGTTTGTTAAATAATTTCTTAGGCATGATTATTTTACTAAAATTAGAAATTTATCATTGCATCTAAAGCACAATATGCTTCTAACCTTCTTAATATATTTAACATGATCGATGTAAGTCTCTCTCTATTCCTATGGAAGTTGGAATTAAATTAGATCCAAAACCTACTTGTGATAAATTTAATCCTACTTCATATGGATAACTTGTTGGTAGTTTGATTTATTTGACTATCACTAGACCTAATATATCATATGTAGTTGAAATTGTTTCTAGATTCATGCAAGATCCTTTGAGGACCACTGGAAAATGAAAAAATATTATTCGAGATATATCAAAGGTACAATCAATTATAGTTTGTATCATTCTTCTTGTGATGATGCACATTTATTTGGTTATTGTGATTGTGACCATGCTCGACATTGTTGATATAAAATCTACTTTTGGATATGTTTTCAAGTTGGGTGCATGTGTAATCACTTGGAGTAGAAAGAAATAAAAACATTATATATCTCTTTTATTTGAAACAAAGTATATAAGTGCTATGAAAGAAACAAAGGAAGCTATGTGGTTGAAAAGGTTGTTGGATGAACTTCATATGGTTGTAAAAGGAAATACACTTCTTTTATGTGTTCACCAAAGTATCAAAGAACCAAACATATTGAGATCCATATGCGCTTCATTCGGGAGAAATTTCTAAATGGTGACATCGATCTAAATTTTTGTTCTATTGAAAATCAGGTTGCAAATATTTTTACAAATCCATTATGTGCTAAAAAATTTTGCAAGTTTCGTTCTATGTTGGACATTTCAGATTTTGGCTCAAATGATCATGTGAATGAAATTGATCTTCACCTCTAAATTAGATGAGCAAGACTCAAATGATCATGTGAACAACATTGATCTTCACCTCTGAATCATTTAAGCTTTGGGCTCTCAGAGTTTCCCTTGAGGGGGAAGTAAATAGGATTGAGCATGTTCTGCATGTTTGTTACAATGCCACCTCTTATTGACCTGATTGTGTCAAATGTAAAATCTCCCTATACTATTTCCATTTTGTTTGAGTAAATTATCACTTTATGTGAGTTTACTTGTAATACCCAGCGAAGCATTAGATATGAGAGTTTTTAACTCCATAATATTATGTAAGACTTCATAGGTAATCACTTTATCTTGAGAATTATTCTTTTTCATGTGTATCGCGTGTTTTTTAATTTCTAAAACCTGTGAAACACTATGTTGTATCTTCGCTGGAGTTTTTATCCTTTCAAAAAAATGAATTACTTTTTTTGTGTGTACTATGGTTTTTACAAAGCTTCATGAACACTTGCTTTGTTCCACATATTGTTGAAGTCTACGGAACTCTAAAGAACTCGTATCACGACTTTTCTAAAAACCCACAAAATGCTTGCGTAATTGGTCTAATGGTTTGTCTAATTTTGTAGATTAATGCAACAATGAATTATGGCATTTGAAGTAGTATATCGCGGAGTTATAAAATCCGCAGAACAAATGATTTGTTGCATGTTAGCCTAAATCACTTAGATGGTTTATGAATGTAATTCCTTTTGTACAAAAATATGAATTGACATGTGTTATTTGGAACAAGAATTATATTTTTACATGCTATCCTAAATCTTCATGATTTATGGATTGTAAGTCCTTTTGTATAAAAAGATAATTTTGCATGTTTCCTTACTTAACATTAAGGGGAGTGTTGGGGTTGTAATATTAAGCATGAAATTGTCTTAATAAGAAACCCACCAAAGACTAAAATGGTCATGGTATTTAAAATATAAGTGTGGTGGATTCCATATCATGTCGGCACATTGCTTAAATTTAAAATATAAGAATGACCTAAAAAAAGCCCACCCACCTTGATATAAATCAAGGTGATCTCGTTAGAGACTAGTTACATGGATAAGTACTTGTATGTAACAAGAGAGTAATAAAATTAATTGAGTATATGTGATAAAATATTATATACATGATGTACTCATGAGCGAATGTATGTGACAATTTTTAATACCTCCATAAAGGTGTAACTATTGGAAATAGTGGGAGTGTCGAGTGAAATGTTTACTCTCAATAAGGATAAGTGACTTTTTAGTGGGTTTTTTACCGAAAGGCTTTCCCACCTAAGTCTTGTGTCTTATGTTCATTCAATTTCATGTTTATGTATATAATTGAATATCTAATTCATTATGTGATTTAATCTATCATAATTTGTTGTTTAAACATAAACTATTATCTTTGGCAAATTAACGGTGGATAATTAAATCTTTGCTATTATTTACCCATGCGGTTTCCCTAACAGTTCATTAGAAGACTTTTTTCACTTATCATGAATTGATATAGTTTGTTTGATTGTTAATCCATCTATCTGATTTGGGCCTTAAGCTTGTTAATAATTATCTTTAATCATCGACATTCACGACATGTAATAATATACATAAAATATCCCTCTCTGTATGAGGTAGACTTAGGAGGAGATCTAGGAGATATGACTTGGTTCAACATACTATATGAAGGAGGGGTAACTTTACCATACACATGAGTAATATCCCTAGTTTCCTCATTATGATTTGTAAAAGAAACATCCATATCACTATGAGAATGATGTTCTATGTTATCAAAGGAAACAACTTCATCAGAATAAATGGAGTTACACATCTAGATTCAATGGCCACAACATAACTATGAGAAATGGGAAAATGATTGTTAGGGTTGTTGGAGGCACAATGGACTAGGGGGTGAATCATTACTTTAAAAACCCTTAAACAATTTCAAATTAACTTTCATACACCATTAACATTCAACCATGCATTAATGAGATCTTAACAATAAACAACCATCCACAAGAGCATAATCATGAAGAAGTACACAAGAACACAAGATATAAGTGGGAAAATATCAAGGGGAAGAAAACCCATTAAATTTTTTTGTTGATATTACTCACAACAAAGTACTCAAGTGAATATTACACATCACAAGAGATTTCTTTAGTGAGGCACTAACCCCACAAGGAGCACCAACCCCTAAACCCTTGTTGATATTACTCAAAATAAGAGACTTGAATGAGTATGACTAATCACAAAATATTAAATTAAGAAGAAATATAAAGATATGTTGTCATCACTCGATTGATCATGATCACAAAATTCATCTCCAAATTCCTTCAAACACACCTCTTTCTAACTCGCACAAACTTGGACTTCCATGACCTGATTTGATCTCAAAATCTTACAAACAAGATCTGTAACATTTCTCATACTTTTGTGCACACTATCAGCTCTTATTTCATGCCCTCGAACCTCTTACTCTCTCACAAACAACTCACATTTTCCCCTCTTAATTCACTAGTTCAAATTTGAACCAAAACTCTCATTTTATATGCTTCTCATCTAAATAACATAATTCAGTCATACTCAAGGATATCAAACAATAAAATATAAAAACATAACACCATACTAATAAAAATTCATAAAATGGACCCATACATGTCGGCCATGCACCAAGACAACCAACCAATCCAAAATAGGCTCAAAACCCCATCACCTGGCTCATCAAAGACCTCCAAACTCATCGCCATGATTAGTAAAGCCTCCAAAGGATTCACACAATTCAAATACATTGTAATAACATCATCCACACTCAAAAATTAACTTTAACCACTCATTTTCTTCATAACTCTACCAAGTAAGCTCATTTCCTACTAAAAACAATTGCTTCTAGGAACCACTCTTCACCAAGAAATCTCAAGATCACACCATAACACCTAAAATATTCCATGTAACAACCCTTTTGAAATCCACTGACCTTGATATCACATCCATACTTTTATACCTCATGAAACATCCATCAATGCAAACCACACCTCTTTTCCTCTTTTCTAAACTAAGCTTCCCAGAAGTAGTTTTAGAAACTCAATTGTTTTGTACCCTTGTTGTCACTTTAAACTCATCTAAATTCATTTAATAGGGAAAAATTCATCCCTCTTCACTCTCCAATAGATAACAAGCATTAGCTAATCCAAATCATAAGTCTTCTACATTAATCTTCTAACCAAAGCAATCCTGTCTTGAAACAATCAAACTTGGTCTTCACAAATTGAGCTGGTTTACATGTCAAAACACATCATCAATTAATAAACCATACATAATTGTAAATATGTATTATTATAATTTCCATAACATCTTACATTTACTTCCAACTCCAAGTGGAAGGCCTTCAACCATGTCAATCTCTACAACTGCTCAAAACTGCCCTTTTAAGCCCAAAGATCAATCTTCATAAATAGGGCACATTTTTCCCTCTAGGACCTCAACCATGACTAGAAAATATCATGTAAATGTCTGAAAAATACCAAACTCTAATCAATGTTGATTCAATCAATACCTTTAATGGGAACGTTTTCCATAAACTGAAAATCTTCATAAACTTGCCTATTTGAGTGGGGTCAACATACTATTACAAGCTCTATCATACCTTTTTTTATAAATATGGAGGAGTACTATACAACCTCAAATCATCACTTTTTCAAAACCAATCAATTCTGGGCACCTACCAAGAAGATCTTCTCTATCACTTTTGAGCTAGGGTTTGAAAGCCATAAAAAGTATGACTTCTTAACATTTGTTCATAAAAACATGATGATGAAACCAATCCATTGTTTTTGTAAAATATTATTAGATCAATGGAAAAAATCCTTAAAAACCTTTGGGTCCCATAAAAGCACACAATTCATAATGAGCATCTGAAGTTTCTACTCGAGTTGAAAATGCATTCTCAAGCACCCTGTTTTGCTTAAAACATCACAACTTGCAAAATTCTCCTTATCTTGACTTAAAATTTTTCTCACACCTATAATAAACCCCTATGAACCATAGCCAATCATCAGGTTAGATAAAATAGGTCTGCATATTCATATCCCATCTCATTTCATGATTATCCCTAGGGGTTTTGCATGGTTTAAGCTAATTCATAGTGGAAGAACATCATACCTCATCATGAAATCAATACAAAAGGCCATGAAAAAATTGAAAAAATGGTCTCATACATCCATGAGATCACATGGCTCTCAAACTAAATCTCATACTTCATTTGGCCTCCAAGCACCTAGACTACGTCTAGATGAACACCTGCAACTAGGTCTTCAACATGTACCTTCACTTTGAAACTCATGTGAGTATCTCCACAATCTCTTAACATGCTCTCCATGATTCTACCATTATCCTCAAGTCACCATGTATCTCTACTCACCATACTCCATCACCTAGGCTAGTCGGGTCACCCGATTAGGGTGTGCTAAACCCAACCATTCTCACCTTGTCCACTCTTTTCATCATGCCCCAACATGAATTTCCCATGTCAACATCACACCGAGAATATTATATGACTCCTCCATCATCATATTTTTCATTAATGAGCTTTTACATCAATGACAACACCTAGACTCACACATGCTAACAATCTCCCCCTTTGTCATTGATGGAAAACTACCTAGTTATTCTTCCCCTTTTTACATAATGACAAAGCATACTTGTAGCTCATGGTATTAATATTTCTCAGCTTATTAGGATCACATTTTTGTTGTAAAAATAAACTAAAATCATAAATCAAGCACACAAACCTGTCATTTCTTCATTATGCTCTATTTTTCCTTCTTTCTCACCATGAGAGCATTGCAAAGATACCCTGGGTAGGGATATAAAAAGAACTCATACATGTCAAAAATCATGATTATGAGATTAGAACATCATGCTTACCTCTTTCTTGATCCATCTCAACTAATCATGCTCACCAACTAGCTTGTCTCTTCCATACAATGGTTACACATAACTTTTAGGACTGAGGTCCCTAAACAACTTCTTCAGTGCATCATGGACCAACTTCATCTTGATCTAGGATCCCAAATGCAATATGAATCATCTCTTTATAGCTCCCATGGGTTCATAATATATTCCTCTAACTGAAAACAAAAAAAGGACCACATACCTTGCCTTCATGCCATGGTGTTGGCTCAAATAGTCTATCATTGTCATGAGGTTATTTTTTAGTGTTCTTGGTCTTGTTTATAAAGAAAAAGAGGTCTTATTGATCATTTGACTTACTCTCCTTGTCATTATGCTTGCAAACACTCATTAACCTTCCTTCTTGCCACCTTAGATTGCCTAAATCACTTTTTTGATGATCAAACAGACTCCCACTACCTCAAGAGTATCATATGGACTCGTAGCTTTCTATTTTATAGTTAAAACCATCCTATAATTTCTGGATTCAATATAAATTCCACTCATAATCTAATCAAATAGTCATGAAAACCTTGTAACATTGTTATTTTCATCTTCCTTGCACTTTTAAAAGCATAAAAAATCATTCTCAACATGTATCATGATGAAAACTTCATGAAGCCTTCATACACTGACTGATAAAGTATACCTTATTTTCACACATTTTGTCAACATAGTTGCATCTACCACTATAATTCTATCTTATCAGTCTCCTTGATGTTGGTCATTGTGTGTTTGTGATGTCATTGATGGAAAAGGGTTTCATGAGGTCATATGCATCTTCATGTGGTTTCATTCAAGTGTCGTCAAGCATGAAGATTGATTGATAGTGTCAAGTGTTGGTGAGTTGTCATGTTGTCCCAACATGGTTCTAGATTACATGGTCATAGTTTGAGTCCTCCCATGTGAGTTGAAGGTTGGTATGAGGTCATGCATACTTGATATGATGTGTCAAGAGTGTCTAAGAGTTTGCATGAGGTCAACATGGCTAGTTCATGAGGTGTCATGGTTGAGTTAGGTCATTTCAGGCCTATTCCTAGCCCCGGAGCATGCAAAATGAGATGGAGGTATGAGATTTGGATATGATAAGTATTGTCAAAGAATGGTAGCATCTTGGTGTTAGTGTACATGAAGTGTATCGTGAGTTTCAGGTCAATATTCATAGTTAAAGTTCTTGTATGAGGTCCTTGGGAAGTAAGCAAATGAGAATGATACAAGATAACATAGGTAAGTCTTAATGGATGGATAGTTTCAGATCAATTTGGGCTAGATGTCGAGTATGTACAGTTAAAGGATGTTTTCATGATGATTCATGAAATTTTTAGGTCATCCTAAAAATATTTTGAAAGTTACATCAGTTTTCACAAAACCAGTAATCTAAAGTGTGGTTTTGAAGCAAAAAGTTGACCTTTTGATGCTTTTGATGCTTGTTGTGAGTTGTGTGATTTTAATGGGGACTTGAGCTATTTTGAATATATATTTTTAAGTCAATTCTTAATATTTTTAAAAATAATGAAATGGTTCCCAAAAACGCGAGAAAGAGGTTGGGCAGATCGGGAATTGAGGGTGTTCTGCGAACACCTTCGAGGCGGGGCTTTGAGTTTCGTGGAATAGGGTCTGGCCAAACTTTTGTGACTTTTTTATGAACCATTGTTAAGAAGATAAGTTACTTTGAAACCCTAGCTCAAAGTGACTTGGAAAAAATGGAGTATATAGAGCTCTAACGAATGAATCTTTGTCAATTTTGAAAAAATTATGATTTAATGTTATAGAGGAAGAGCTAAATTTCCAAAAATGTAATACAATTGTGAATATTTGTAGGCCCCACCTCTAAATGCTTATTTATGAAGAAGTTCAATTTAAGGCAAGCTTGTCCAAATGAGTTGAAAAATAAATTGACATTATTTTTACACCTTGAGTTTTTCTACATGTCCATGATAGTTTCAGATCATGGTTGAACTTATAAATGTCAATGTGTTCCCTATATACAAAAACTAGTTTTTAGGGAAATTTGGAGTAGTTTGTGGTAAAAATGGAATTGCAGGAGCTACATGTCCAAAGAGTTAGGAATCCATTAAAGTTTTGTTGTGATCATGGTTCGTAGAGATTTATATTGGTATATAAAACTTGTTTTTTTTACGTGGTATTATAAGTAAAACTTGCTTTTTTACGTGGTATTAAGAAGTTATAAACTGCTTTTTCGAGGGTCAAATATGGAAGATGCTTGATCTAGTAGGGTGTTGAGTAGCTTCGTAAGGTAAAGTGATAGTTCTAAGTAGTTCATGCTTGTAAAGTGTGAAGGTTTTGATTTCTTCAAAAAAATGTATAAGGGTGTTCAATGTTTTGGTTAAGTTTGGAAATGATTTTTGAGGTGATGAAGCAATTGTTGCTCAAGCCTAGTTCTTGAGTCCTAAAAGGATAAAGAAGCAATTTCAAAGATGGACCTAGTTAAAGGCCTTTCACTTGGAGTTGGAAGGAAATGTAAGGTGTTATAAAAAGAGGATTTAGAGGTATTTCTAGTGGTATATGGTTTTTCTCATCATGATGATATTTTATGGGTCATCCATCCAGTTTGTGAGGAAGAAGGTTACTTGGTTTTCGAGGATAGGATTGTTCATGATGAAAGATTGAGGTAGATGATGCATGAATGGATTGGAGGATGATTTCTATCAGTTGGAGAGTAAATTGGGATGAATTTTTTTCATATTGAATGACTTTGGAGGTATTAGAAGTGTCAACAAGGGTGCAAACAAGTTGAGTTTGTAAAATTGCTTTCTAGGAAGCTCAATTTGGTAAAGAGGATCGTTGGTGTTGTTTTCACATATGGATTTTAAATTAGCTATACCATGCATGAATGTGTTCTATAGAGCTCAAGGATTCCAATGAGTGGTTACATGACATAGTTGATTTGTTCTTGAGTGGTCTCGAGGCCCAAACATGAAGACATGGTTCTGGAAACAACTATTTAGAGAAGGATATGAGCCTTCTTGAATTAGCTATGTGAAATTTGATTAGTGAAAAATAATGTATGACCATGGATGATGTAAATATGCCATATTTCACATGTATGGTGAATTTTTGAGCTTGAATACTGATAGTTTTGGCATTTGTTGTTTTAGCTCATCCAAGTGATGGGGGTTTGAGCATGTTTGGTGGTTTTGGGCATGACCGACCTATATGGGTCCAATGTGAATGTTTTAATGAATGTATTTGAATTTTTTTGAGTTTCATTTGTCAAACCAAATAAGGGAGACCTAATTTATTTATGATTTTGAGGTAAGAAGGGTGTAAAGCAAGGGTTTGAAATCAAATTTGAACTAGTTCTTTGAGAGGGAAAAATGTGACCTGCCTAAGGGTGTGAAGGAACTTATATTGCATAAAATCACAGAGATGGTGAAGTGTGTTACATGTTTAATAATTATTGAGATCATGCGTGCAAGCTTTTGAAGCAAAGACAAGTCCATGAAGAATAAGATACAACGAGTTGAAGGAATGAGGGCTTGAACATAGTGTGTGAGTTGAATTAGTGCTCTCCATCAATTGTGGTAGTAATTTTTTTAGATATCTTCATTATATATTGTTGAGTCGGTTCTTGATCATCTTAGGGTGTTTTATCTCCTTTTGGATATGGTACTTCACGAAATTAGGGTTAATGCTCCTTATAGGGGTTGGTGCTCTATTAAACTAGGGGTTGGTGCTCGTTGTGAAGTTGGTGCTTCAATAAATATATTTTTATGTAATATAAGTAGATTTTAAATGGGTTGTCTTCCTTATGAGGGTTTCCCACTTACATATTGTATCTAGGCATTCTCTCTCATGTGCTATGGTTATTTGAATGTATCATGCACACCTAATAAGATCTCATTGAATGTATGTGAATGGATGTTGTAATTAATGGTAATTGAAATAAGAAATTTTTAGGACTAATTCACCCCCATCAATCCATTGTTCTTACAAAAATTGGTATCGAGCGAGTCCTTGAGAAACAAGTTTAACTTGAAGGAGATCCTCTTGGAGCACAAACATGGGTAAGTCTTCATATATTGAGGCAACATTGAGGATGAAGTATGAAGTTGTAGAGTCAATGATTTATAGCTTACAAGATCATATCAGATGTATTGAGATAGATCATGAGCGAACCATCAAGGGTTTGGAATCCCAAGTAGAGAGTGTGACTAAAGCCCTAAGGGATAAGGAATGAAGAGAAGTTGAAAGTCCTAGAATCTGATTTAGTATATGCATCTAGTAGGTTAAAGAAGTATGAGAGGTTAGAAAATATTTCTAAAACTCTTGAGGGGATCTTGGAAAGCCAAAGAGTGGTTAGTGACAAAACAGGCCTAGGGTTCAAAGGAGAACATGTGAAGAATGATGTAGAATCTGGTCCAAGTTCTCAATCTAATGAGAAGGTTACCAAAAAGGATGATTTGAGAAGGGTTAACCCTGTTAGACAACCTAATGCTATGAGTTATGGTTATTCATTTAATGGTTATTGTTATATTTTTCATGATTTTGGTCACAGAGCTAGAGATTGCAAAAAAAGGTCTTCTAAGGATGTTGAAAGTTTCTTCAAGGGTGAATTCTTTTCATGTTGTGAGTTTGGCCATAAGGCCAAGGATTGTGGTTGGAATCTTAGTATCTATGAGCCTAGAAGTTGGAAGAGTGTTGTGTGTCATAATTGTCACAAAAATGACACATTTCCAAATCTTATCACCAAGGTGGAACAATAAGAGTTACTAGCAAATTTTAAGCATCCAATGGAATAGTTTTCAAGAGGAACTTTAACCCAATGAATGAGTCCAAAACTGTCATGTTAGATCCTAAGAATAAGAAGATAAATGTTCAAGAAAATGAGGCCAAGAGAATTGATCCTCGAGTATGAAAATTGAAGATTCAATGTGAGCTATGAAGGTTAATTCAAAATCAGTTCTCAATATGAATCTGATCATATGAAGAGTGTCAAAGGAGAGTATAGCTCAATCAATATGGGAGACAAGTTCATCAAGCCTTAGAACAATATAGGAAACATGTTTTATCTAGTTACAAAAGATCATATGTGTCTCAATGCTTTAGTGCATGAGAAGTTGAAGAAGCTAGGTGTGTGGGACACTTCAAGGGTGATAAGGTATGTTAAGTGACTTATCCTTTTAGATTTTAAGTCTTAATTGATTATAGGTGTCTGAGGTCTATATGCATGCATGATTTATCAAGGTATATTCATGTTGCATATGTGTCCTTGTTCTATATGTACACAAAAGTGTGTAGTTAAAGTGCTCTTTCTTTTTGAAGTTGTGTTGTCTTGATCACTCATAAAACTCATGTATGTCTCAAATTGTGAAAGGAAGGTGTGTCGGATTATGAGTTATTGTTTCCATGATATGTTGATAAATTAATGAGTCCAAGACTATCATGTCAGATCCTAAGAATAAGAAGATAGTTGTTCAAGAAAACGAGGCCAAGAGAACTGATCCTTAGAGTATGAAAATTGAAGATTCAAAGCGAGCTATGAAGGTTGATTCAAAATCAGTTCTCAATATGAAGACTAATCATATGAAGAGTGTCAAAGGAGAGTTTAGTTCAATCAAGATGGGAGACAAGTTCATCAAGCCTAAGACAGATCTAGGAAGCATGTTTTATCTAGTTACAAGATCATATGTGTCTCAATGCTTTAGTGCATGAGAAATTGAAGAAGCTAGGTGTGTTTAGCACTTCAAGGGTGATAAGGTATGTTAAGTGACTTATCCTTAGAGTTTTGAGTCCTAAGTGATTGTAGGTGTCTGAGGTCTATATGCATGCATGGTCTATCAAGGTATGTTTGTGTTGTGTGTTCATGTTCTAAATATCCATCAAAGTTGTAGTTAAAGTGCTCTTTCTTTTTTGAAGTTGTGTTGTCTTGATCACTTATAAAACTCATGTATGTCTCAAATTATCAAAGGAAGGGGTGTCGATTTCGAGTTACTTTTTCCATGTTAATATGTTGATAACACCAGGGGATTTTGTATTTAAGTTAGTCACATTGTGTATATATGGTGTTAGTTGAGTTATTGACATTCAAAGTGTATCAAGTATGAGGAGTCAAGAAAAAGTATGTTTTTATTAATTGAGTTAAGGATTATATCTAGTCATGTCACCTAAGGTGTGTCTATAAGTAAAAGAAAATATTTACAAGTAATATTCTATCATGTCCCAATCTCATAAGGTCGAGGAAGATACTTGATGTTCGATGAGTCATGATATGTCTTAAGGAGTATGGAAAAGTCAAGATGGTTTAAGAAATGTGTCAAGTAGTGATGATCCGAAAAATTCATATAACTATTCAAAGGAAGTCAGATGATCCATGCATGAAATCATAAGGGGTCTATGTTTAGTATTGGTGTTTATATCATCAAAAGAGAATAGTCTTCATTTGAACATGTAGTCAATAGAGTCATAAGCCTGTTAGAACAAGAAGTCTGAGTTCCATGTCTAAATCAAGATGTCAATAAGTGTGCATGAAAATGTGTGTCCTAGTTAGTGTCATCATTCATGTGTAGTATCAAGGATAAGTCCTTCAAGGTATATCTCTCCCAGTTGAAGAGTATTAAAGGTTGTGTGAATCCTCAAGGTTGAAGATTAGGTCAATATGTCTTAGATATGAGTCTAAAGTATGTCCGAGTCAGTAGTCTTTACTCCATAAAAGTGTCCTTAAGAACATAATCTATGTTTCAAGCAAGATATGGAAAGTTAGATAGATCTTCAAGAAGAATAATGATTTAAGACTGTGTTTGCATACTTCAAGATAGTTTTAGGATTCTTTTTGGTTTTGATCCCATGCTTCATTCAAGGATAGAGTTGATAATTATAAGCTTGTGTAGAGGTTGTTGGACTAAGAAGACATGAAGTTACCTTGAAAAGGATATGTTTAACTTAGTGGTAGTTTGTGGAAGCCCTGAAGGTCCTGTAGGGTTTTCATGAACTAAGCATTAACAAGAATAGTCTTGATGAGACTCGATATCAAGGGCATGAAGAAAGAGGGTCAAGGTTCAATTTCATGAATGTACAAAGCCCTATAGGTTATTTCTTTGCATCAAATGTGGTATTTCATGAATGAAGGTGAGTTTTAATAGTGGAAAATCATTTTTCTTATGTGTCATGCATTCTTCCAAGGAGAGGTGAGTGTCCATTGTCTTTATTAAAAATCATCATGGTCATAAGGAATGAAACTTGAGAAAATGTTAAGAAAAGGGTTTGAGGAATATGAGTCCGATTTGGTCTAATGGAGTATGAATTTTCCCCTTTTCTCGGTGTGATATTTACAAGTTAAGAAGAATGAGCTTGTGAGAAGATGACAAAAAAGATGAAGAAGTCTATAGTTGCAAGACTACTACATGACATAATAGACATTTTGGCATCTAGTTGTTGGTAACTTTGAATAGAGGAAGCAATATTTACACATTTTGGTATATAAGCAAAAGGATACCTCAACCATGCCTCTAGAAATATTTAGAAATGAAAGAGAAGACATAGTTTGAAATTAGGAAAATCCTTTTGTTAATAATCCCATGTTATCCTCAAGACTCTAGGCAGGAGGTTTGAGCCCCATTTACATCATTGGAGAGGTAAGTTTCATTCTTGGTAAGAAATAAATATTCTAAAATTTTACTCATTCCTATCCGAAGTAGTTTCAACCTTTGGAGATAAGTGAAATAGATTTTATGAGGAAATTTTCATCGTTGGGCTCCCTATAAAACCCTCACCTGTGGTTTGGTGAAATTTTATAGTTGAAGGACTTCTACTCTAACTTTGACCTCACACTTGAAGGATATAACCTGAGAAGGTACTTTGATAGATTTTCATGGTTTCAACATTTGAAAATGTTCTAATCCTTAGAAATTTATGACATTTGGGACAAAGTGATAATTTGTAGCTCTACATTGAAGACATAATTAAGACCTTGACCTTGTGGTTTTGAAGCATTTTTAACAAAGTAATTTATAGTGAAAATTTGTACACAAAATATTTGGCCTAATGGGTACTCATATTGGTGATTAGTTTTTAAATTTAATCTTTGCATCAGGATATAAATTGATTTTGTCATGAGACATGGTTGGTAGGAATGAGTAAAGAGAAGGTGAGATAACAAGGAAAAGACATATGCATTGTGAGTTGTGAGAAAAAAATTTACCCACACTTGAACATTGGGAAAGGGTGCTTAAATATGCTTTTATTTTTTAAGGGGGTTAGTAGATTGTTACAACCTTGAATCCACCTCAAGCTTTGTTCTCAAGAGCCAAGAAAGGTAGGTTTGCAAAAAGGAAGACAATTTGATTAATTTTTGCAATGCTAATCAACTTAGTGATTGTGTTGGCCTAATTAGAGGATAGTAGAAGTTTAAAAGTATTGAACAAGTTACAATTGGCATTTAGGAAATTTTTGCATATTTGAAGACTTCACGTACAGGGAAAAGGTGTGAAATTGCAAGTTCCAAGGAAAGTTTTGAATCATTTGAGCATCTTAACTTGTTATGTGAGTGTTTTGGGTAGTATTCTCTACATATGCATTGATACAAGTTGAAAGGATCATGTACAAGGTTGATATAGTATGTGATTGGTTCTTAGGCTTTGAGACATGCCGATGGAGTCTCTAGTAGTACTCACATTTCATGAAATGATTGGAGAAAGAAAGAAAAATAGTGTGACAAGTGAAATGTATGTAAGAAACATTAGTGACAAGGGGAGTGGGTTTATGACTCAATAGGTATGTTTTCATGAAAATAGGGAGAGAAGACTAAAGTAATGTTTCAGGTATGAACTCGTATTTTTGAATTTTTAGTGAGATATAAGGAATATAAACCGGGGGAGCATTTGGGAGTTACATTTTATGTTTGGGTTGGTTCTATAGAATGATGAAATTGGTCAATCTTTTAATCTGAAATTGTAGTTTAGAGACATTGACCCTAAAAGACAAAATTATGACATTAAAGGTAGAATTGTTGTCTTTAGCATTGTATATTTTGGTCATTGTGTGTTAGTGTTGTCATTAATGTCAATTCCATTGATGAAAAATGGTTTCATGGTGTAGTATGAGTCTCCATGTGGTGTTAGTCAATGGTCAAACATGAAGGTTGATTGGTAGTGTCAGGATTTGGTGAATTCTATGTTGTTCTGAAGCATGGTTCAGTGAGTATAGTCATGGTTTGAGTCCTCCCTAAAGGTGAGTTAAATGTTTTCATGATGTCATAAATGGTCCTAGAGGTGTGTTATAGGTGTACATGTGTCTCGTATGATGTCAACAAGGTTAGTTCATGGTTGAGTCAAGTCATTTCAGCCTATTCTTAGCCCTCGTACATGAAGAATGAGATGGAGGTGTGATTTGGACCTAATTAGACATGGTGGATCATGGTAGTAATATGGTGATAGTTTACCTGAGGTGTATGGTGAGTTTGGTCAGTTATTGATGATATAGAGCATACTTGAGGTTGTTGGGAAGAAAAGCGGTGAGAAACAAACAGTTTAACACATGTAAGTCTTAATGGATGGAGAGTTTTAGAGATATTTGGGCTATATGGTGAGTATGGATAGATAGAGGATGTTTTCATGATGCTTCATGACAAGTTTCACATCATTCTGAAAGAGGAATGGTAAGATATACAAGTTTTGGAAAATTTGGGTAAGTTATTATGTGTTTTTAAGGCAAAAGTGGACCTTCTGATGCTCATTGTGAGATGTGTGCTATGCATGGGGACATGATATTTTTGGCATAGATTATTATGTTAGTTATGAATCTTTCACAAAAAATAATGAGTTAGTTTTATCTTCACATTTTTATAAATGATCATTAACAAGGTAAAGTGGTTTGAAACCCTAGCTAAGATTGACTTGGAGAAGAAGAGGTATATTGAGTCTTTCTTGATTTATTTTCCAAATGATGATTGGACATTGTAGAGGACTCTTCCATATTTATAGAAAGGTATATTAAAGCATGTGACTATATGTGGGCCTCACCTAAATTGCATGTTTATGAAGAAGTCCAGTTTAAGGAAAAGTTGTCCAAAGAAGGTGAAAAATAATTTGAAATTGTTTTTATAAATGAAATTTTTCTAGATGTACATGATAGTTTCAGGTCATGGTTGTGGTGAAAAATTTAAAAGTGTGCCCTATTTATGAAGACTAGTTTATGGGAAGTTTGGAGCAACTTCCAATAAAAGTGGAATTTAGGAGCTACAAGATGAGTTAGGATTCCATTCAAGTTTTTTTAATCTTGGATTAGAGGGCTTCCCATGGTGTATAAAACTTGTGTTTTTATAATGTATGCAAGAGTTATGATTCATTTTTAAGTGTCAAATATGGAGGATACTTGATCTAGAGGGTCTGCTAAGTAGCTTCATAAGGTAAGGTGATGTTTATGAGTGGTTCATGCTTGGTTAAGGTTTTTGAGTGCTTAGAAATCATGTCTAAGTATTTTCCATGCTTTGGTCAATCTTGGAAGTGATTTTTGAGGTGATGGAGCAAGTTGAGCTCAAGGTTAGTTCTTGAGTCCTAGAAGGCTTAAGAAGCGGTTTACAAAGATGACATTTGTTGAAGGCCTTCTACTTAGAGTTGGAAGGAGTTAAAATATGTTATGGAAATAAGATTAAGAGGGATTTCCATTGGTTTAATTTTTATCTCATGATGAAGATATTTGATGGGTCATACAAGTCAGTTTGTAGATAAGAAGGTTTCTTGGCTTTCAGGACATGACTACTCAGGATGAAAGAATGAAGCATGAGATGAATTTTTAATGATTTATATAACATGCAGAGTGAAGAGGGATTAATTTGTTTCTAGTGAAGAAATTTTGAGGTCTTGGAAGTGGCAGAAAGGGTGAAAACTAGTTGAGTTCACAAAATAAGTTTCTAGGCAACATGATTTGGAGAAGAGGAAAGTTGTTATGGTTTGAACACATGATATTTAATGAGATATAACATGCATGGATGTGTTGTAAAATTACTAAGTATTCCATAGAGTTGTTACATGTCATATTTGAGTTGATTTGGAGTGTTTTTTATGCCTAAATGTAAAGACATGGTGCTAGAAACAACTGTTTAGTGAAGGATATGAGCCTTTTAGCTTATGTTATGAATTATTTGATTAGTCCAAGAAAATGTGTGACCATGGATGATTCTTATATTTTATATTACACATGTGTGATTAATTTTGGAGCTTGAATAATCATGGTTTGACATTAGTAGTTTTAACTCATCCTAGTGATGGGGTTTTGAGCTTGTTTGGTGCAAGATGAGTGGTTTTGGGCATGACCAACTTGTATGGGTCCAATTTATGAATTTGAATGAATTTGTTTATATTTTGAGTTATTTTTGTCAAAAAAAAGGAGGGAAACCAAGTTTGGGTGAGTTTTAATCAAGAGAAGCATATAAAAGCAATGTTTCATGCTCATTTGTGAACTAGTCTTGCATGGGGGAAAAGTGTGACCCAAGTAGAATTATTTTATAGGTATGAAGGCATGATTTGAAGGCTGAGGATGAGTGATATAGGTTGGATAAAGTTAGAAGGAATGTGATAAAGGGTTATAGACAATAAAAATATGATAATAATAAGATAAAGCAAGATAGAGGAATGAGGGTTTGATTGTGAATGTGTGAGCTGAATTATTGATCTCCATCAGTTGTGACAACAACATGATTAAGAGATCATCATCAAGGTAGGTATGTGATCTACTAAATTAGGGTTTGGTGCTCCTTTTAGGGTTGGTGATCCTTATGGGGTTGGTGCCTCACTAAATTTGAAGAAATACTAAATAAAGTTTATGTTTCATTGGGTTTTCTTCCCATTGATGGTTTCCCTTTTATATTTAGTTTTCATGTGTACTCTCTTGCTCTTAATTTTGTGTATGGTTGTTTACATACTTAAGTAAATGCACATATGGTTCATGATTGATTGGATGGTTGTATAAATGATAATGAATGATGAATAGTAAAATGAATAAGTGATTTCTAGGACTAATTCAGCCCCTCTCAATAGATACCAAGAAGAAGTTGAGAAACAAGTATAAAATACCAAAAGAGGAGAGTACACATTCAAGGGGAGTTGGTTTGAGGCTCTTTACAGGTCCATTGAATCCTAATTTTGTTTTTTGAAGTCAAAGAAGAGAGAATACAATCCCGTGGGGATCCATTTGAGTAAGTAAATCAGTTCTTGCATTGTTTTCATTGTATATAATCTTGTTTTGTCATATCTCATGTTGTTTCATCATGGTATCCTTTTTCCTAGATGTTAAAGGGGGAGAGAAGCATCAAAAACATGGAAATGAGGCTATGTAGTGTGTGTTTGTTTTATGGTTTCCATCAATGTTTCTAAAGGTGGTTGCCATCAATGATAAAGGGGGCAATTGTTGGTCATTTTTTAATTTGTTTGTCATTGATGTAAAGTCTATTGATGAAAAGGTTGTCATGAGGTGTCATTAAATCAAACATGAAGGTTGACTGGTAGTGTTAAGTTTTGGTGAGCTGTTATGTTGTGCTAGCATGGTTCTAGCTTGCATAGTCATAGTTTGAGTCCTCCTAAGTGAGTTAAAGGTTTGTATGAGGTCATGCATGGTTGATATGATGTGTCAAGAGTGTTTAAGAGTCTGCATGAGGTCAAGATGGTTAGTTTATGAGGTGTCATGGTTGAGTTAGGTCATTCCAGGCCTATTCCTAGCCCTAGAGCATGCAGAATGGGATGGAGGTATTAGATTTGGAGCTGATAAGTCTTGTCCAAATATGGTAGAATCGGGTGGCAATGTGTATGAAGTGTATGGTGATTTTTATGTTAGTATTTAAAGGTACAATGCTTTTATGAGGTCCTTGGGAAGAAAACATGTGATAATTAGGTAGGATAACATGAGTAAGTCTTATGGCAGGAGATTTTCAGAGATATTTGGGCTAGATGGTGAGTATGTATAGTTAGACAATGTTGTCATGATGCTTCATGACAAGTTTAAGGTAATTCTAAAGAATATTTTGAGAGTTACATTAGTTTTTGAAAAAAATAGGTAATCTATAGTGTTGGGCCACGAAAATAGCTAAGTGTTGAAGAGCGCGCACACGCACAAGACTTACAGAGGAAACACATGCAGGAGAGACTAAGGTGAGTGCATGTATGGATGACAATATTCACGTGCAGGAGAACAACAAATGGCGCTCAAGGATTTCTTCTAGAAGAAGTGGGGACTTAATCAATTTTTAGCATGATGCTAAATATAGAGACAGTAGGCAAACACGCTAGAGAAGATTGTATATAGTAAGAGTCTATTTTTGGAGCATGGAACTAGCATTAAACCGAAGATGAAGACTTGAAGGCTATACAAGGAAATGTTGGGATAAATGGGAAGACAAGAGACATGCAATGTTTTGAGCTAATAATAGGGATGGAACTGAAGTTATCTATAGATGATTTATTATTAGAAGAGCTTGCATGCTCTCTTGTTATCTTGTAGTGGTGCATGACTATTCTTATCATGTAACCTATTTTGAGGATGCTTAGGTGGTGAAGGGAAAGTACCCACTCCTATATATATGTATGTATTTATTTGTATGGTTTGAGAGAGACATTCTATAGTAGAGTTATGTTGTTGGTTTATGGGCGTGCATGACCTATGATGATACTCTTATGTATGTATTTAGCTTCTATGTTTTGCAGTGATTAATATAATGGATCTATGTGGTTGGATAATGGTTATTGAAATATATATTTTTGGATCATGTATGGTTAATATAATACTAGTTCTTATTTGATTCTTAAAGTACTATGGTTAAATTATAGATTTGTTTATGCTTTACTTTGAATGGATGTTATGGATCTGGTTTATATGTGTGTTTATCATGCTAAATCCTTGTGAGCTACCATTAAAGAGGGACCTAGTACCCTTGCACGCTTCGGGTGAGCGCTCATGTTTTCCTGAGTGATGTGTTAGTGCACCTTGGGTTGTTTGGTAAAATAAAAGACTACATTTTGGTTCCGTTGTTAAGACCTCGTTTTAGTGTATTTGCAAGGATGTTGCCTGATGAAGACGTATCGGTTGACTTTGGCTAGTATTGAGGATTAGGTAGAGAATTTAGAGGAAGAGTTTTCTCATAGATTTAACACTAGACCTGAATTTGATGCATGTGCATGGGTTGAATAGAATCTGTATCATGAGATCTATGAGACATTCTCGTAGTGAAGTTATGCTACTAGTTTATGGGCACACATGAATTATGATGATACTTCTATGTATGTATTCAAACTTGTGTTTTATGGTGATTAATATAAAATGAGTCATATGGATGGATTTTTGTTATTGATATCTCGTTATTGGATTTTACATGGTAAACATGATCTTGATTATTGTTTAATTCATTTTTGCATACGGTTGTGATCTAGATATGTTTATAATTTACTTTTGAATGGTTATTATGGATTTGGATTATATGTGTGTTATCATGCTAACTCCTTGAAAAATATGCCATAAAAGAGGGACTAGGTATCCTTGCATGCTTCGGGTGAGCACTCAGGTATACCTGATTGATGTGCTAGCATGCCTTGGGCTATTTGGTAAAATAAAAGACTACATATCGTGTGTTTTTGAAGCAAAATTTGACCTTCTAATGCCCATTGTGAGATGTTTGATTTGCATGGGGACCTGAGATATTTGGCATATCATTTTAGGTCAATTATGAATATTTTTCTAAAATAATGAGGTGGTTTTATCGTCACATTTTTATGAACACTCGTTAAGAAGATAAGTTGCTTTCAAACCCTAGTTGAACCCTAGCTCGAATCAACTTGGAGAAAATGGATTATACCGAGATTTTATTGATTAGTTTTGCAAAATTTATGATTGGATGTTGTAGAGGACTCCTCCAGCTTTCCAAAAATGTAATCTAGTGTTTGTGAATATATGTGGGCTTCACTGAAAAATGCCTGTTTCTAAAGAATTTCAGTTTAAGGAAAGATTGTCAAAAGAGTTGAAAAATAAATTGACATATTTTTTATACCTTGATTTTTTTACATGTCCATGATATTTTTAGAGCATGGTTGAGCTTCTAAATAGAAAAGTGTGCCCTATTTATGGAGAGTGGGTTTTGGGATAGTTTGAAGAAGCTTGTGGTAAAATAAGAGTTGTAAGAGATAAAGAAAGTGTTAGGACTCCATTAAAGTTTTTGTGATATTAGTTTAGATATATTTTCATTGGTATATAAAACTTGTGTTTTGATATGGTATGAAGAAGTTATGACCTGTTCTTTAAGGGTCAAATCTGGAAGATGCTTCATCTAACATGGTGTTGAGTAACTTCATGAGGTAAAGTGATAGTTCCGAGTTGTTTATGTTCGATGAAGGTTTATTAGTGATTAGAAAACATTTCTAAGGGTGTTACATGCTTTGTTCAAGTTTGGAAATAATTTTGAGGTGATGAAGCAAGTTGTACTCAAGCCTAGTTCTTGAGCCCTAGAAGGATAAATAGAGCAGTTTGAGATATGGACTAGGTCAAGAACTTCCAGTTAGAGTTGGAAGGAAGTGTAAGGTGTCTTGGAAAGAGGATATATATGGATTTATAATGGTATATAGTATGTCTTTGGGTGATGATATTTGATGGGACATCCATATCAGTTTGTGGGGAAGAATTTTGTTTGGTTTTCAAGACACGATTTCTTAGGTTGAAAGATTGAGGTAGATGAGGCATGAAATGTATTGGATGATGCTTTTATCAGTTGGAGAGTATAAAGGGATGCTTTTTTTCCTATTGATTTAATTTATAGGTATTATAAGATTCATCAAGAGTGAAAATCAGTTGATTTTTAAAACTAATTTCTAGGCACTCAATCTGGTGAATAGGAAAGTTTGTGCGGTTTGCACATATGGATGTTTAATGAGATCTAACATATATGAATGTTTCATGAGGTATAATATAAATTAATTTTATCTATAGGTCCATAGTATTCCAATGAGTGGTTAAATTCCATAGTTGAGTTGATTTTGAGTGGTCTTGAGGCCCAAAGGTGAAGACATGGTGTTGGAAACAACTGTTTTGAGAAGGATATGAGCCTTCTTGAGTTAGTTATGTGAAATTTGATTAGTGAAAACTAATGTATGACCATGGATGATGTTAATATGTAATATTACACATGTATTATGAATTTTGGAGCTTGAATAATCATGGTTTTAGAATTTGTGGTTTTAGCTCATCCAAGTGATGGGGTTTTGAGCTAGTTTTGAGCATGTTTGGTGGTTTTGGGCATGACCGACCTATATGGGTACAATGTGAATGTTTTAATGAATGTATTTGGATTTTTTTGAGCTGCATTGGTCAAATCAAAAGAGAGAGGCTGACTTAATTTATGATATTTAGTTGAGAAGGGTATAAATAAAGTGTTTGAGTTCAAACTTGAACTAGATCTTTGAAGGGAAAAATGTGACCTACCTAAGGGTGTGAAGGAGATTATATTGCATGAAACCATAGCTTATGAAGTTTGTGATAGGTTGAAGAATATTGAGAGTATGTGTGCAAGGGTTTGAAGCAAAGACAAGTCCAAGAAGAAGAAGATATAACAAGTTGAAGGAATGAGGGTTTGAACATAGTGTGTGGCTTAAATTAGTGATCTCCATCAATTGTGGCAGAAAAAAAATTCAGATATATTCATATTTATATGGTTTAATTAGTGATTTATCATCTTATGGATTTTATCCTCATGGAGTTAGCGTTTCACTAAATTAGGTTTGGCGCTCCTTGTAGGGTTGATGCTCTATTAAACAAGGGTGGTGCTCCTTGTGAAGTTGGTGCTTCACTAAATATATTTTCTTTGTCTAATATAAGAAGATTTTTAGTGTTTTTATTCCTAATGAGAGTTTACCACTTACATATTGTGTCTATGTGTTCTCTCTAATGTGTTATGGTTATTTGAATGTATTGTGCACACCTAATAAGCTCTCATTGAATGTATGTGAATGAATGGATGCTAATGGATGCTGCAATTAATGGTAAATGAAATAAGAAATTTGTAGGAATTATTCACCCAATCCCCAATCCATTGTGATTCCAATACTTGACACCTTCTTTACCTTTTAGATGATCATGGACTACTCTCCATGTCTTAAGAACCAATCGAGACACGGAACAAGCTATCAAAATCCACCATAACACTCTGTAGTATGACAATATACACAATTCAGGCATACTTTGACCTACAACCATGGATAACACTAGCATACAAGATTCCTTGACACATTGAGCACACTTTGAAGGTAAATACCATCTTCCATTGCTCATGACTCACCATTATAATATGCATCACGATACAATGCCTTGTTATAGTACAACATTTACTCAAAAAGAATGAGATCAACTATACATGCCTTACAACATATTAAAATCTGTCATATAGGTCTTGATAGTCATGTTAGGTATTTTTTAGAGGGCCAATAATCACACTCTACCTTCATGTAGTCTCATACACATGTAGGCCATCATTATAGTATTCCACAACCTCTGTATCATGTCATGATGCCTTCTTTAAACATGTCTTGACTGTTATCACAACTAGTTATATTTTCTCAAGAATTTCCCCCTCAACCTTATGCATTATTATAAAACATCAAGAAATTATGAAGTAATATACTTCATATAGTGCAAAGTACTTGTAGCTTACCTTTTCACAATTTCATGGACTTAACAAACTTCATATCAACTGACAGACGCATTATTGCACTTCACATACTTGGTAGTACCCTAAATTTTATTCATACTATATTCATGAAGCATAAACACTCTTTATACTTCTCAATCATGAAACTAGGACTGTGATACCTTATCTAGCATCATTATAGTTACAATCAATCATGGGAAGAATCATTCCTCACGTCATCATATTGAATGATTGTCTTGCTCTTCATAAATCCAAAAACCTTGATCACTATCATTAATGAACTTGTCAATCCTTTATCTTTATCCTTGTGAACCTTCTTCAATCCCCTTGACAATTGTATCAAAGTAGGGGATAACATATAAAGACCCTTATAAGGCTACATTGTCATTGATATGATGTGAAGAATTTCTTCTCATGAAGTTCTAAGAAAATAGGTCAAACATTATCTAGCTCCTCAACAAATTTTCTTCCAATATTCATAGATCACACCTAAAATACCATACTATGGAAAATTTCAATATAGGAAGGTAGTTAATCTAATAGGAGGACATAAATGCAATAAATAACTATGCTAAGACAATATGTAAATTAACTAAATAACTGAAGTAATGTAATAAAAACCCTAATATGCAAGAAGGAGGTAAGGAAAGAACTCAACTAATAATTGGTGCACAAAGTGTCAGGTAATTGGATAAAACAAGATCTGGGAACGACTATGCAGAGGTCTCAAAAATACTAGATTTGGAGGATTTGAGTGGATTGGGGTGCCTGGAAGAGGATTGGGGTGCCTAAGGGTGCTATAGTCTATAATCTAGGCACCCTAGTCTATGGAAAATATATGGAACTAGTTCTTATAGGTTTGGAGGGTGGTGTAAAACCCTCGTTGTGTGTCATCAGGTTTTCATTGTCCCACATTGTATGTCACCAATAATTCAAGCTGATGTAAAGACCTGCAAAAGACCAAAAGGAAGTATCAAAACCCTAAAAATAAAAATGCAGAATGAATGGGTTAGATTGAACTCAGTTGCCACAGAAAAGGCTTACTACTTTGAGTGTTGCACTACATTTCAGACCCAAATGTAGTTTGGTGAGTGTGTGCATATCATGCCCTAGGTGCTCTTGTGTCAGTAACACTTTGTGAAAGTAGTGAAATAGCTAAATGTAGAAAATGTAATAACATGTGTGCATGGAATAGAATAGAATCCTCCCCTATGAAGTGTGATGCAGACTTCCTATCTTGTGCCTTGATGATGGAGCTATGTGGATGCAAATGCAATAGATGGATGCAACTCTAGATGAGTGATAGTAGTAGATGATGTTAGGTCCCTCATTATGGTCTCATAACTTTATATTTATAGGGTTCTCTTGATCTAATTTTGTAATTAACCCCGACATGGTCGACTACCAAAAAGATAAGGATGAAAAATGGCTAGAAAGAGCCCAAAAAGTGGTGAGAAAGTAGAAAAAGGACCGGGGCACCCCTGGTGGGACCAGGACACCTACAGGTGCCCTAGTACTACCCTAAGTGCCCCAATTGAGGCTAAAATGATAGGAAAATGCCAAAAATAGATTTGGGCATGTGGATAAAAATGTGTGGAAATGATAAAATAAAAGTAAAATAAGATGGCCAAAAGATGGGGGTTAATTAGTACTTTCTTCACTCAAGAACCTTCTAAATAGTAGTATGAGATTGGGATAAATATTGTCTAAAGTGCATGATTTTGTGACTACATTTTTCCCCCACTTTATGTTGGTGAGATGAAATCTTGGTAACATAAAGTAATTAGAAATGTGTACCTGATGTCCATGAAGAGTGTAGTAGAAATGCACCAAAGGACTAGAAAAAGTGTGGAATGAAAAAAGAAAGATGGAGGTGTGGAAACTAAAGATGAAAAATTCACAAATAAAAAGTGATGAGAGTGAACCTAGGGAAAAACACATGTGTGTAGCTATTGTGGTGTGTAGTGTACCTACATGGTTAGTAAAGCATGTGTTGTCGTGGAAGTGTTGTTGTTGAATTGTTGTTGTTGTTGTTGCCCCCAATTTGACTTGCTTGTTTCTCATATGACCGGACTACAAGGAGAAAATGATCAAGTAGTCAAATATGTATGTATGTAAATGTAAAAATGCTATGTAAAATACACATGTATATGAAAGTGTGTAAAATATGAAAAATGTAAAATATGTGAAATGAAAAGTGTAAATGGAACATGTGCACTGATCCATGTCGAGAGAAAGAGTGTAGAAGGATATCTTGTACTGTGAGTTTTTTTGGGTGATCTCACGCCACCCTGGTTGAAGAAGTGTAGGGAGGAAATGTTTGTGTCCTCCAAGCTCTAACCACTTTTGCTGAAATGTGTGTGAAGAGATCTCTGTACTATCCTAGTTTTTTTGGTGATCTGATACCACTGACCAAAGTAGTGTAGAGAGGCACACCCACTATAACCCCAAGCCTGTAACTACTTCCCATAAAATGCTAAGGACACCATGTCCTATAAAATCCATTGTGTATGGGGTTCGTAGACTGGTCTGAACCCACTCACTCACTATAGAAAATGAACCGTGTCGATGTAGAATCTCTTTGTGTTAGTATGTAAAACCCCAAATGATGCCCCCTCTTTGGGGGTGCATGCGACATCACTGATAGGAGACATGCCCCAAAAGAGGACCAACCACATAACATTGTAACCCTGGAAAGTGCTTGGTAGAAACCAAGGCACACACAAACAAGAAGGCTAGCCAAAGACAAGTGTAAACAAACAATGCATGCATATAGAAGACATGTGTAAGCTATGTAGACAATGTAGTAAATGTAAACACAAAGAAAGAAAGTAAGCCACATAAAGTGGGCTGCAAACATGGGACATCACTCATGATGTCAAGACATACAAGGCCATCATGGCCGCAAACAACAAGAAAGTGTGCACACAAACATAGGGCAAAGCCCACATACAATGGAAAACAAAAAGGTAGACAAGTACAAATAAACAAACAAGTAGTCATGGAAACATGTAATCCTGCAAAACAAGTGTTGCACATGGAACACCCATTAGCATGTTAGAGAAATAACCAATATGTCAAAAGCATGAATAACTAAGTAATGTAAAGTGCTAAGTACAAAATGAAACAATAACACCTGAAGAGATGAATGTGGATGCCCCCAGTGACCAATATAGGAAGGGTAGAAGGTGAGCATCCATGCCACATGTGTAGAGTCATGTATCTACGTGATCACACTAAGCAAAAGGTGTGAACACACATGTGTGGATGATATAGATAATGACATATAAGAAATCAATCTAACATGTGTAGTAAAGTGATCATGTAAAACACTAGTAAACAAGAGTAAATGCCCCCAAGACAATGCAATATGTTGTGGATGGATGGAATGGAATATAAGATGGAATGATAGGAGCCATGTGCCCCCGAGTGAATGGAAGTGTATATAATGAGGTTATTTTTTTTCCCCCTCAGCAATCAAGAATGAACCGTAAATGAGAGTGCATCATTAGGAAATGGTTAAGTAGTGTTTGTTGTGTCTAGTGCACTTGTGATGAGTGTGTATGTGTGTGGTGATGAAATGTGACCTATAGAAAGGATGTGTGTGAACCCTAAGCCAAATGTATGTGTGAACCCTCTAATGAAGTGTATATCACAACTTAATGAATGGATGAGTGATGATTTAGCCTAAGCGTATATCACTATATGATGAATGGACAAGTGATGATTTATCCTAAGCGTATATCACTATAAGATGAATGGATGAGTGATGATTTAGCCCTAAGCGTATATCACTATATAATGATGGTAAGGAGTGGTGATGTAACCTAAGGTGTATACCACTACAAGATGATATAATGGGGTGGTGATCTAGCCTAAAGTGTATACCACTACTGGATAGAAAAAGTGAGTGATAATTTAGCCTAAAGCATATGTCACTAGCCTAGGAATGTCATAGGATGAAATGTCGCATGGTGAATGTAAGGTCCATTTGATTTGTAAACCCTCAGCAGTTGAGTATGGACTGAGGAACTAAAGTGTGTCATAGTGGTAATGAGCGTAGCACGTAGAAGACAATGCAATGGTGAAAATAAATGACCATGTGATGAGTAGAATATGTAAATACATGGTGTATGAAAAATGGTAGGTATGTAGTATGCATAAAAGGTAATGTATAATGCAATGTACAATGTAAGTAATGTAGTATGTAGGGATGAATGTAATGATAGACTCATATGTGATGAATACTAGTATAATATGTAGAAAATGTATGATATGAAGACATGCAGTGTATGATGTGAGGTATGTGACTATGTATGGGATATGCGTAGATAGCTAAACATAGGTATGTAATATACAAGATGAATAGTGTATGATAGTGAACATATGGATGATATGAAGATAGTATATGTAAGGTGAAGACTAGTATGATATGTGATGGATAAATGTACAAATTCCAAAATGGTGTAGACTAAATGTAGAATGTATGGTGTTTGAAGTGCAATGTGGGATAAAATGTAATGTGTAATGCCTATAGTGTAGTGTGTGGGGTTTAGTGTAATAGTAATCCCTCAACAGTCAAGTGTGAACCAAAGCACAAGAATGCATCATCGGGTAATAAGGATAGTACTAGGATGATGTGATTCAAATTCCTATATGAAAATGTAATATGAGTGAAGGGAAGAGGGGGGGTGTATTAGATTATTGCCCCCAAATGTATACTATAATGATGTAACCAATGATATTGAAGGAAGAAATTCCTCCATTCAATGGATGGTTTTGGTGAAGAAAGCATAGGACCATGACCTAATAGTGGTGGTATGGTAGGAAAACATTGTGCTAGTAAATGAAGCATATATGCATGCGAGGGATGAGTATATGATGAATATCGTGGCATAGTAAAATACATCGATGATGGAGATCTATGCGATGCCATGCACGAAGGTGATGGGGATCCTACGTGGAATAAATAAAGGTGAAGTGATCGATGTCGAGATGTAGTGATTGTCCTAGGAATAGGCCTATGTATGATGTGTAGGACTAGATGAGTGATTTCCAATCATGTAAAAGACACTTGAATAGGTGAACTAGGATTAGTAGTGTGCTTTGAACAACACATATTGAGGCACATTAGAAGAGGGAGATGATGTGCTAACTATTGTGTGAGGAGATGGTGACCATGGAGTAGATGGAGGTATACCGTCAATAGAAATGACTTGCGCTTTGTGAATGAACTTGAGTCACAAGTGATTTATAGAAATAATATGATAGATTGAGAGATGAATCCAATTGAGACCAAGAAGCATGTCACATCCCTCAACTATGTTTCCGACGAGGAAAGGCATGAATAGTGTAAGAGGACCAACTGTGACATGTAGTTTGACAACACCAAAGGGTTTACGGAAAGGGTATTTGATTTGCGATGGAGGATAACCGATATCCCTAAGGAGGGCCATAGAACATGCACTAATGGGCCATGATGGGTCAACTTTAGTATTTTTGATGGAGGTCAAGCCAATAGATGCATGGATGTGTAAATGATTAGATGTAAATGTAGCGTGATAATAATGGCGTTGGAAAAATAAATGACTGGTGGTGAAGCTTCAGTGTTAGCAACTAAGAAATCAAAGAGCTCCGATCTTTGGAGGTGATATCACATGATATGCATGATTAGCAAAAGATTCATGCAATATTTTTGTCACGTTGTTGAGAGTCATTATTAAAGATCTTGAGTTTACCCTTGTCATTGGTTAGGGAAGAGCTAGTAGACTTTGGGAATTCTAGTTTATTGTTATCAATTAAATCTTGGATGATTGTTCAAAGTTTTAGGCATCTATTTGTAGAATGTCCCACACAACGATGATAATCACAATGGAAGTTTTCATTATAGTTCCTACCTTTGGGTCATGATGGGTCTAACTTGAGTGGTGGAGGAAGGGTAATAAGGTTGTTGTCAATAAGTTGCTTTAATATAAGATGTGAAGCCATTGGAAAGGTTGTTAAAGTACATGCATCTAGGTGGTTGTGGCTGAACTTATTTAGAGTAGGAGTAACTACATTAATAATGATTTTAACATCGGTTGGCTTAGATGTAGATGGTTTTAATGGTGCCTTATTTTGAAAATGAGTGGAGGGTGAAGTTTGTTCCTGATACTTAATTTTCCTATGGATAAAAGTTTAGACTCACAAAGCTTAAGAGTATGAAAAAGTTGATCAAATGAAGGAAAGTTCTCAAAGAGAACACTCTCTTGGAGAGGTGGAAAAAGACTTTAGATGGATGAATACGTCCTGAAGCTCATAAGTCTACAAGCACATTTTTCATTTTAGAAAGATTGTTCTTATACTATAAAACATAATTAGCTAAGTGTTCATTGGAACCCTGTTTAAGTTGTGATAGATGAGCGTAGGAAATCTTAGAACTGGTGTTGATGGAGAAATTTGTAAGAAATTCATCAGCTAGGTGCGTGAATGAAGTGAATGAGTGGGTAGGTAAATCATAGAACCAACACATTGCATAGTCATGGAAACTATGAGGAAAGATTTTAGCTAAAGGAATATGATCATAAAAAAATATAGACAAGCGACATGAAAGGCTCTAAGATGCTCCTACGGGTCACCATGCCCATTGAAAATGGGAAGCTTAGGGTAAAAAAAGATGAAGGAAAGTAAGTAAGTAGTAGATGGTAGGTGAAAATGGGGTATGTAATAACAAGGTAGAATCTAAAGATGGAGATGCAGTTGAAGTAGCCTATTGTAAGTTATGGATTTGAGCTTGAAGATTGTGATAAAGAGAGGTTAATTCTTGATTTCTAATAGATGAGACTTGCCTTTCATGAGAAACTAAGGGTGGCATAAAATGATTGGTAGGAGTAGGGACAAAAAACTGGAGAATAGTAGAGATAGGTGGAAGATCCAAGAAGTAGAAGAAGTAATTAAGTGGTAATGCACAATAGTTGTTATAGCCACAAAAGTATTAAATTCCATAAAATTAGTAGCTTCTTCATGAGCCACATGTAAAAGTAAGTCTAGATCCTAAGGGTGCATAACAAGGTGATCATTGATGGCCTTAAGGTGAGCTTTGATAAATTCCTCATGAGAGTGAGCCATGGTAAAGGAAAATAAACCTTAGCAAAGTAAGAGAGAGGAGCCTAGAAGCGTATATGAGCGGATCGGGTTCACCAAAATGATTAACTAAAATTGGGAATATGGGAAGGTAGTTAATATAATAGGAGGACATAAATGCAATAAATAACTATGCTAAGACAATATGTAAATTAACTAAATAACTAAAGTAATGTAATAAAACCTAAATATAAAGAAGAGGTAAGGAAAAAAACTCAACTGATAAGCTGGTGATTATCGCAGAGTGATATAGAGGTAATTGAGAGAAAACATGAGCTAGAACAATATGCAGAGGTCTTGAAAATACTGGATCTGGAGGATTTGAGTGACTAGGGTGCCCGGAGGAGGACTAGGGTGCCCATAGGTGCTCGGTCTATAATCTAGGTGCCTGTCTATGTAGAAAATTTCTAGAAATAGTTCTTATAGGGTCGAGAAGGTGGTGAAAAATCCTCAATGTGTGTCGCATCGAGGTTCGATGTCCCATCGTATGTCACCAATAATTCAAGATGATGTAAAGACCTACAAAAGACCAAAAGGAAGCATCAAAACCCTAAAAATAAAAATGCAGAATGAATGGGTCAGACTGACCTCAGCTCCACAACAAGTGGGCTTACTACTCTGAGCATTACACTACATTTCAGACCCAAATGTAGTTTTGGTGAGTGTGTGCATGTCGTTCCCTAGGTGCTCTTGTGCTAGTCACACTTTGTGAAATAGTGAGCAATAACTAAATGTAGAAAATGTAATAGCATGTGTGCATGGAATAGAATAGAATCCTCCCCCTATGAAGTGTGATGCAAACTTCCTAGTTTGTTCCTTGATGATGGAGCTATGTGGATGTAAATGCAATAGATGGATGTAACTCTAGATGAGTGATAGTAGTAGATGATGCTAGGTCCCTCATTATGGTCTCATAACTTTATATTTATAGGGTTCTCTTGATCTGATTTCGTAATTAACCCGACATGGCTGACTACCAAAAAGATAAGGATGAAAAATGGCTAGAAAGAGCCTAAAAAGTGGTGAAAAAGTATAAGGCATGGTGGGACTAGGGCATGGCCCCTGAGGCTAAAATGAAGGGAAAATGTGGAAATAGACTAGGCATGTGGATTAAAATGAGTAGAAATGATGAAATAAAAGTAAAATAAGATGTCCAAAAGATGGGGGTTAATTAGTAATTTCTTCACTCAAGAACCTTCTAAATAGTAATATGTGACCGGGATAAATATTGTTTAAAGTGCATGATTTTGTGACTACATCTACCATACTATAGCAGGACACTCAAAGATTCTTCTTCACATACTCTTTTAAGACTTGAATGACATTTTCATGTAGATTCTTCTTCACTAAAATGAATCTACAAGAAATGGATCTAAAGACATCTAAACTACATACACTACCATCCTCAAGTGTTCATCATTCACACAAAATGGTTAAATGGACTACTAACAGAGGTAATGCACTTTTTCACTGAAAAACTTGACGATTAGACCAAAAACATATACAAATACCTTAATTTCAACCTCAATCACCTTCTTGATACAATCACACAACTGGATAAGACACCATGTCACCTTGAAACTTTGACAACATACCTTGACATCATGAAAACACACCTATTGTACCATACTCCAAACCAATTAGCTCCCCCTTATTACAATGCTTCATATGAGTGATAATGCCTCTAAGAATCCTAGTAGAGACACATTTATTCATGATTAAACTAAGAGAATGATGTGAAAAGGTCCCAATCCCTCTTAGATACTTGAAACTTACCTCATTCTCCTTTCTTATGATCTGTACTCTGATTAAATCCTTGATTTTCATCCATGTCGCTCTTGGTGCATCCACCTTATTCCTTCTAGGATCTCGTGACTTGCCTTGTATTCTGTCATGCATTATAGGACCTTGAAAGCTCCTCTCTTTCCTTTTAGGACCATAAAATTATCTATCAAAATGTCCAATCTTGTTATAATTGAAGCATACAACTCTAATTCTTTCCTTGTAACCTCTATTACCCCAATTTTGACTTGAAGGTTCATCTAAACAGTAACTAGAAATATGTTCTTTCTCATGGAAATTGTAGCAAACCACATTCCTTGTTTTCTCATCTCTACTATTCCTCCATGGATTCTCATCCTTGACAAACCTCCTACATTCCTTAGCTATATGCCCAAAGCCATTACATGTGAAACAATAACCATTAAAATATCTTTCATACCTTGAAGCATTAGGTTGCCTTATGGACTTTGTCTTCACATTGTCTTTGAAACTTTTCTATTTCTTTTCCTCTTTGACATTTGAATCTTCATTATCCTTTTGAAAAAAATGTCCTCTTGCATCATACATTTTCCCTTAGTGTTATCCTTGAATCCCAAACTCGCTCTATCTCCTGCAAATATCTGTTTTCCAATAAGATCATCAAGATCCTTGGTGCTTTTCTCAAATTTATGAAAGTTCTTAGCCTTATTAACATCCCTACAAAAATCTTCCCTTAGAAACTCTATATCTTCTTCAAATTTGGTGTGCTTAATCTTCTTTTCTTGCTAACTTGTGATTAGGAACTTTATCTTCTCTTCTATCATCCTGACTGTCTCATTTAACTTGTTTATTTCTTACCAATGCTTCTCTTCAAGATCATGAATCTTGTCTTCATATTCTTTGAATAATGCTTTCATCTTCTTATTTTTCTTTTCAACATGCTTCAACTCATTCTGAACACTCATCAATTCAATCTCATATTCATCACCTTCTTCTTCATCTTTAGATTATATGGAGTCAAAAGAAGTATAGGACCATCACTCATAGATCTATAATTCTTGGTCATGAATAGTACCTCATCACCTACATCTTCATTTTCATATTCAAAATCTGAATATGAGACACCACTATCACCACTTGCTTCAAATGAATAGGATTCTTATTTTATGTCAAAGCTCTTTTTGAACTTATTGTTATCAAACATTTTTAAACCATCTTTACCTTTTTCAAACTTGTTAGCCTTCTTTTCATGGTCTTCATCATGATCATGCTCATCATGATATTCCTCCTTGTGCTTATAAGGACATTTGATAGAAAAATGACCTACTTTACCACAATTGAAACATTTAAAAGGAAGCTTACCTTTATATTTTCCAGAGCCAACCTTCAATATTCTAGCAAGCATTGCAAAGAGTTATTCATCATCAAACTCAAGCAACATATCCATCATCCTTAGCTTTATTACCCTAGGAATTTATCTCATATTTGAAAGAATATCCTTTTTAATTGGTCTAGAATCAACAAATTTCATTTCATAGTCAAGATCAAGGTTCCATGCAACTCATCCATAGTCAAAAGAGTCAAATCATTAGCTTCTTCAATGACAGACATGTTGTAGTCAAATTTAGGTGTTATAAATCTCAAAACATTTTGGGCTACAACCTATTCCTTCACTTCTTCACCTCGACCTTTCATGGTGTCTACAACCTTGTTAACCCTAAGAAAGTATGCAACAATAGACACATCATTACTCAATTTTATACCTTCAAAATATTTTTGAAGGTTTTAAGCTTGGATATCCTTACCTTAGAATCTCCTTCATAAATGACTTGAAGTTTCTCCCACATTTCTTTTTCTGATTTTAAATGTATCACCTTCACAAGTTCAGGTTCAACTAGACCACACATAATTGCATTCATGGCCCTTGAATTGTCACTACACAATTTCTTGTCTGTAGTACTTGTTGGAGGAGTAACAGGAGTAGTATAACCATCCACCACTGATTTCCAAATATCAAACCCTAGAGACATGATATGAGTCCTCATCCTTAGAATCCAAAAAGCATAGTTAACTCCATCAAACAATGGTGCATTATTAGAAGAAGAGCCACTCTATTGACTTTCCATTTTTATGTTTCTAATGATCTCCTTTCAAGTGATCAAACTTATCCAAAAGGACCTATTTTAATACCAACTATTGGAAGCATAATGGATTGAGAGGGGGTGAACCAGTCCTTCAAAAACCCTTAAACAATTTCAAATTAACTTTCACACACCATTAACATTCAACCATGCATTAATGAGATGTTAACAATAAGTAATAACCATCCACAAGAGCATAATAATAAGGAAGTACATAAGGAAAAAATATATAAGTGGGAAACCATCAAGGGGAAGAAAAACCACTAAAAATCTTTATGATATTACTCATAAAAAAATACTCAAGTGAATATTACACATCACAAGATATTTCTTTAGTGAGGCACCAACCCCACAAGGAGCACCAACCCCTAAACCATTGTTGATATTACTCACAACAAGAGACTTGTATGAATATGAATCATCACACAATATTTTTATAAGAATATCACTGAAGATATGCTTCCAACACTCAACTGATGGTGATAAAAAAATTCAGCTCCAAATTCCTTCAAACCCTTCTTCAAACACACCTCCTTCTAAATCACTCAAACTTGGACTTTCATGACCTGATTTGATCTCAAAATTTTGTACACAATATCTATAATATTTCTTAGAATTTTTGCACACTCTCATCTTTGATTTCATTCCCTTTAACCTCTTACTCTCTCACAAGTAGCTCACACTTTCCCTCTTAATTCACTAGTTCAAATTTGAACCAAAAATCTCACTTTATATGCTTCTCATCTCAATAACATAACATAAGTTGGTCCTAATCAAGGATATCGACCAATAAAACATTAAAACATAACACTACACTCATAAATTTCATAAAATGGACCCATGTAGGTCGGTCATGCACCAAGACAACCAAACAAGCCAAAATAGGCTCAAAACACCATCACTGGCTCATCAAAGACCTCAAAACTCATCACCATGATTAGTCAGGGCTAAAAAGGATTAAAACATGCCAAATACATCATAATAACATCATCCATGCTTTCAAATTAACTTGAACCAATCATTTTATTCATACAACATCTGCAAGTAGACTTATTTCTTACTCAAAAGCAGTTCCTTTAAGGAAGCAGTCTTCACCAAGCAAGATCAAGATCACACCGAAGAACTTCAACTATTCCATGTAACTAGTCATTGTAAATCCAATGATATATAGATCACATCCATGTTTTCTATACCTCATTAAAAATCCACCAATGAAAACCACACCTCTTTTCCTCTTTAGCAAACTAAGTTGCCCATAAAGAAGTTTTGGAAAATAAACTGGTTTATATCATTTCTGTCACTTTCAAGTATTCTAAATGCCTTTAATAGGGAAAAAATTCATCCCTCTTCACTTTCTAATGGATATCAAGCATCAGATAATCCAAATCATGAGTCTTCTAACCAAAACAGTCCTTTCTTGAAATAGTCAAACTTGGTCTTCACAAACTGAGCTAGTTCACCTATCAAAACACATCATAAAGATATAAATAATACATCATTGGAAATATATCAAAATCTAGTTTCCAAAACATCTTACATTTCCTTCTAAATCCAAGTGGAAGGCATTCAACCATGTCAATATTTACAACTTCTCAAAACTATCCTTTTAGGCCCAAAGACTAGTCTTCATAAATAGGGCAAAATTTTACATCTAGGACCTCAACCATGCCCTAAAACTATCATGTAAATCTAATAAAACTACCAAAATATAATAAATGATGATTAAATCAATACCTTCAATGGGAAACTTTGCCACAAACTACATTTTTTTAGAAACTTACTTGTTTGAGTGGGGACCACATACTATCATAAGCTCTTTCACACCTTTTTGGAAATTTGGAGGAGTCATTTAAAACCTAAAATCATCATGTTTGTAAAGAAAATCAATTCTAGGAACCTACCAAGAAGATCTTCTCCATCTCTTTTGACTTAGGGTTTCAAAGCCATAAAAACCATTTGGCTTCTTAACATTTGTTCTTAACAACCTAAATATGAAACCACCCCATTATTTTTGTAAACTATTATTATCTTAATGGAAAAACATCCCTGAAAACCTTTGGGTCCCATGAAAAGCACTCAATTCAAAATGAGCATCATAATTTTCTACCTGAGGTGGAAAATGCATTCTCAAGCACCGTATTTTGTCTAAAACATCACAACTTGAAATTTTATTTTCATACTAAATTGAAAATTTTCTCACACCTCTAGGACACCCCTATTCACTGTCTCTTATCATTAGGTTATCTCAAATAGGTTTTCATCTTCATATCCCATCTCATTTGCATGACTATCTCTTAGGGTTTTGTATGGTTTAAGCTATGTTATAGTAGAACCTTATACATCATCCTAAAATCACTTCAAAAGGTACTAAAACAATTGAGACAACATGTCTCACACTTCTTCATGCATTCATGAGCTCACATGGATCTCAAATTGAATCTCATGCTTCATTTGGCCTCCAAACACCTAGACTAGGTCTAGATGAACACTTACAACTAGGTCTTCAACCTGTACCTACACTATGAAACTCATGTGAGTGTCTCCACATTCTCCTAACATACTCTCCATGCTTCTACCATGATCCTCAAGTCACCATGCATCTCTACTCACCATTCTCCATCACCTAGGCTAGCTAGATCACTTGATTAGGTTGGCTAAACCAAGTCATTCTCACCTTGTCCACTCATGTCATCATGCCCCAACTTGAATTTCCATGTCAACATCACACCGAGAATATTTTAGCAATCCTATATCATCCTCTTTATCATTAATAATATTTTACATCAATGATAACACCTAGACTCGCACATGCCAACAAGGGTCAATAGTCTAATGCATAGAAGTGTCATTATATTCCTCCACATACTCATTCTCTAATGTCAGATTAGGTTATTACTTTAATGTATAATACTGTTCAAATTTATGCTTTGTAGTAAATTCTTCTATTACATCAACCACAAATGATTTATGACTAGGAGTTCTCCAATTAGATATGGAAGATATGGCCATGTAGATATATTGAAATAAAAATAAATAAAATCATTATAGGATAAATGAAAAAAACATTAGATTATATTTGAAATGATAGTTATCAAGGGTGTAGATTGAGATCCAAACAATGTTTAACATAATTTGAAAAGGTCACGATAATGAAATGACTATTTATAAAAACGATGTTGAATGTGGTGAAACCAAAATAGGTTTTTGAGAACCTTGATACAATCAACAAAAACCTCTAATAATTTTGAAAATAAATGTGTATTTTTCTCATTATGCACATTTAATGAAAGTAAATAATTATGAATTCCAAAAATTTCGTAGGGAATTATGGAAAACAAAAATAGGTTCTTGTTTACCTTGATATAATGGAGAATTTTTATAGGTTAATATAATCATTTTGGTGGATATATGTTGAAAAATGTATGATGATAAAAAAGTCCCTAAAAAGAGACCCTAATGAGAAAATTGGGTGTAAAAATCTAGTTCAATGGATAAAAATCAAGTTTTGTTCATGAAAAAAGGAAATCAACAATGAAATTAAAAACCCAACCCTAAAAGAGTATCAATGTGAAATCCTAAAGGTGAAGAATGAAACCCTAGGTTGACATGTATTGATAAATAAGTGACTTCACCAAAATGTAACATCAAAATTAGGATTTATATTAAGATACATTATTTCAATGATTTACTATGATATATAATACTAAATACAATAATCCTAAATCATGCAAAGATAAATATACAATCAACACAACTCAATTATTTACTATGATATAGAAAAATTCCACCATTGTATGAGGCATGGAGATGTGAATACTATAAAAAAACTATGAGCATATGTTTTACAAAGTTTCGTAAATATCCTTGTAAATTATGGTGATGTGGATGTGAGCTTAGGACATAATCTTGTGTGCTAAAAAAATCATAGGGAAATTTTTTCAAGTGGTCGATTTCATTCTCTGTTGTTGTGATCTATAACTCAAATTTGACCCTTAGTGTGTCTATTTCTTTGGATTTGGGATATGTTCTTGGTATGAATATCACACTTATGTACCTATAAATGGATTTTTATTGTATTAAAACCCTCTCTCCCATATTGTGACCTAAAAATGTATAGCGCATATTTGAATTGAGTTTCCGCAATGACAAACCACATAAAAATACTTTGAGGAGGCCTTAAATCCATGTAGTTCTTCCTCTCGGTGAATGTGTGTGAATGTGTATAAACAATTAGTTTGGGAATGATCCCAATAAGGTCTTCAACACTTGAAAATAATCTCTATTTTATTGTTTTACACATGAGAGTGATCAAGGGTAACAAATAATGATTTATTCATACGTGTCAAATGCTATACTTCTTTGGAATTGATGCTTCAATGATTAAGGCACAAAGTCCTTAGAGTGTGCTTGATTGGAATATCCCTATATTCCCCTCATAGGTTAGGGTGCTTGTGTTTATTTAGGTGAATTGTGTGAATTATTTTCCACTCAAATGACCCTATGCCAACTTTTTGTTATGAGTTTTGCAAGGGAAAAATTCCTACTTAAAAGCATGACAACCATACCCTATTGTGAATTTTTTTGCTTAAAGGTCATCCTAAACCCTCCTCTAGATCACCCTAACCCCGTATTAGTCCTATCCCATCCTTAAAAGTGGTATAATGTGTTTTTTCATCATGTCCATAGGTAATTTATGGATAACAAGTCCATTCAAGAACTTCCAAGACAAGATTCTTCAAGACGAGATTTTTGATAAGTTTAAGAAAGGTTATTTCTGGTCTTCCTAAGGTTGGTGCACCCCGAAGTGGAATGAAAGACTCAAAATCATCAAGGATGTGTATCAGAGAGATAAGAATTTTTGCAACTAGTTTTAGAATATTCTAGGAAGTTTCAAAGTTTTGGGATAGTTTCAGCAAAAGCGGGAACCGGAGGGTGAAGCAAAGATGCAAGAAGTGCATAAGCAATCCTTGAGATTTGGGAAGTGATTCTGAGAGCTCTGTGAAGAGTTGGATGCCAAAAAATATCATCAAAAAGGTATTTTAGATATCTATAGGATGGTGGTATCACATTTTTCAGAAGACTCAGAAAATTGTACCCATAACTTGTTTCAACATTCACAACCAATGGGCCCAAAGAAGAATCCTAATTTTGAGGAGTTTTCAGGAAGAATCAAGGTATGATACCCCTCTCATTGTTTTAAAAATTTCATTTCAAGTTAATTTCATATAAAAAAGTGTGGGACAAGACATCCGTATGCCCAAGTTATGCCTCTATCATGTTTCTCCCTAAGGTAAGATCAGGGAGTTAGCCAAATTTCCAAGTGGACACATGTCAAGCCCAAAAGGTGTTGTAATTTTTTACACCAAGCATCCCACAATTTTTGCATTTTTGGGATAAGAAAGTGCACCTGGCCCCCATGTATCCCCCTAGACCATGATACGACCGTCTTAGAGCCCAATTTGTCTAGTTAAGCCCATGTGCACCAACCATCCCAAAATTTTGGGATGGTTGGGACACTGAAATGCACCCTCCTCCCATCTTGGATCTCGGTCACCCACATGACCCGAGAAGTTTCCAATGAGCCTTTTTCCAGCCCCCTTGATATTCCTTCTCGCCAAATCAGATTCCACCACATGGACCAATAGGAAGGGGCACAATTTTTTGCACCAACATCCTAAACGTTTAGGATGGTTGGGACACTTTTATCCACCCATGCTCATGCCCCTTCCCAAGTCACCCATGTGACCCTATTTTGGCCCCTGGGTGACTTAAGTGATTTTTGGCCAAGTTCTCAAGAATGAATCATGAGATGACACATGGACCAATGAGAAAGGGGTGAATTTTTTTCGCCAACCTGTCCCAAACATTTGGGAAAAAAATGTGCCAATTCTCAAGTTGAATAAATTTTGGTTTTAGTTGTTGCTTCCACTTCTTCCATTTCTTCTCGTGTGTGCACACAAGAAACCCTTACTACCAAAGCATCCTCCATTTTATTCCACTATTGTTGCTTTCATTCCTCTACCATTGTATTACTAATCCATACTCCACCCTCTATTGTTGCTACCACCCAAAAAAACTCTCCTTTCCAATTGTTTCCATCTTGGTTTTTTTTTCTAGAAACTCTCGTGAGAAAAGACTAAGAAACACTCATATCTTGCAAACCTTAAGGCGAGAATTCAATGAAAATTGGAGAACCTCTTCATCTCCCATGCACCTTGATGCTAAAAAAACAAAAACTATAGAGGTGTCTCAGATTTTTTATGGAAACCATTTGAAAATTTGTTCCCTAAACCCTTCTTCTCGCAATTTTCTATTGATTTGGAAAGTGGGTAGAGATGAAACTTTGCACAGAGAATCCGATCAAAAACCCACAACAAAGACAGTGATTTTTCATTAAACCGAAAAGGGGAAGACCAAATTATAAAAATAGTAAGTTTCACTAGTTCACACTTATTATTTATAGTAATTTTCCCAAAATAGTAAAAACCTCTAAAGAAGAAAACACTGAAAATCACCGAAATGGAAAACTAGGGCACACAAAGGCCAAAAAAGAAAAAAAAAAAAAAAGTAAAAAACAACTTTCTAAAAATAGAAAGTGCTTCAAATTTGCCTTAAAATTTTGTGTACATGCTTTGAACATGGTGAGAACCCCTTAGTGTTGATATCAGGACAAAAAAGTAACCCTTTCAAAAATAGCAGCTCTTGAAGCCTAGTGTCTAAAAATAACAAGTTTTGGTTTCAAGTGCAAGAAGTTTCTATCACCTTTATGATGACTCATACTACTTATTTTTTTACATGTTTTTACATGAAGTTCAAACTCACCTACTCGGAGCCCATTTCTTCCCTCATCATCAGAGTTCTTGAGTGTGGGTGACAATAATGTTGCTCACATAGATCTAGAAGAGCTTAAGAACAAAATTCTAGGTGGGCTAAGAGAACCTATTAAGGAAAATATCTTCGCCAGTGGATTGTATGCAGCGGGTGGCCATCCCATGTCCTTAAAAAAAATTGAATTAGTGTTAGCATGTTACCAATACTATGAACTAGATACCAGGAAAATAAGAGCGATGACAACTCAGTCTTAGTTGTGCTCACTCCAAGGGCCATATCTCAAGGAATGAAACTACCAACTAAAAAAGATATGGTCATGATCACCGAATAATTTTCATCTTCTGAATGGTCTAAGACTGGGTCCTATCTTTAAGGCCTCACCCTCGGTTCCTCAATGAAGTATGAAATAAATTCCTCTTGTGCATTAAGGACTATTTCCCACAATGAGTTCCATGAAGCTTTCTTTGATGCCATCATTCTCTTAAGTTGGGTAATGGGTGAAGAGAACACAAAAATTTGCATGACTAGATGTCACTTTTCATCCTCACGATCCTTGAAGGAAAGCAAGTGATTGAATGGGGGTGGCTCATCAATGACAACTTGCACCACCAATTTCTTCAAGTACCTGTTTCAAAGAGATTCTTTGTGACCTCATACTTGGTCTACACTTTAGCAAATATAATACCATTCAGGGCTTGACACCTTCTTCGAATGTCTCCCAAAAAAACTCTTCCATTTTATAAGTACCCACAATTGGTCTTGAAAGAAATTAATCAACATTGTTCTAGGTAAATGATACATTCACAATATATTTGGTCAAGTTACTTAAAGGAAATCAGCATTTGAGGATGTCTTCACAAGCCACTGCCCTAGTCAGGAGGTATGGCTCATGATTCATTCAGTTTTCAACATTCTCTTACATCAGGGTGTCGGATTTGATCTTGCTCCATGGAGGTTTCCTCGTTATCCAAGCGACATGGTTTTGTTGATGGAACTATGTATAAAATTGGTGCATGTGAATAGTAAGTTGAAGAGTAGGAAGAAGAAGCAAGTTTCTTTCCCTATCTCATTAGGGATTTTCACATGCAAGAGTGCCCATGATGCTACTAATGTTGAAGCTACCCTAGCCCCTATCAATATGCACTCATACACTACTAGGGTGGACTTTGATATTAGAGAAGATCTAGACTCATTTCACCTTACCGACTTGCGCCATGTACCTCAAAGTGAATATTTCTAGGAAAATTATATCAATGAGTATGCGGTACAGAACACAACCATAAGAGGATGATAGTGGATCAAATGAGGAAATTCAAATTTTATTGGTAAGAAGATGGTTTCCAAGAGGATGGTTCAAAATTTTTTGATCTGGAGTACCTTGCAGTTAAGCTTTCTCCTCTTTTCGGTGGTTTGAGGTGTGCATAAATCTAGAGACATCAAATAATGCACATAGGCAATGATCAAAAGGTCCAAGGAGTGGTTAAAAATAAAGAGGGGTGATCTCATTTCATCAGGGATCTTCCCTTCCCTCCAGAGACAAGCATCATATCACTCCTCCTCTAAGTCCAAAGAAAAGGCTCCCAACCCAACTCATTTCGAAGGAAGCTCGAAGAGGAAACCAGAGGAGGAACATGAGGTGCCTCACTAGAAGAGACGTACATAAGAAAGAAAGAAAGGTGGAAGAACTTATGATAGATCTTGAACAAGGGGAAATTTACCTGATTGACATCTATGTGCCACAATAGCCTCCAATTCCCTCATTTCCTATTATTGCACCCACCCAACCCGCACAAGCAGCATACCCCTTCTCAGGTAGAGAAATAAGTTGCAATGTTGTCCACTACCAAGCTAGAGACCAATGAGATCTTCCCCTGGGTATAGGATTTGATCACAACAGAGACCTTTAAATTCTAATAGGCAATCATTCATGACTTCTCGGTTATCTATTTGATGGTTAAAGAGGAAAGGAGATTGGATTAGGTGGCTTCTCAATTCTTCAATGGTGCTTTAGAGAAGCAATATATAGAGGTAGTCAAGTCGAAGGTCATCAAGCCCATTGAGGAAATGAACTCGGTTGATTATAAGACAAGCATAATTCCCCTAGGACCGAGAAACACATGAGGGTGATGTGTACTATTTTCAAAGAGTATTTCACTCGCCTTGTTGCGAGAATTAATGAATATAGGAAAATATAGATCAATTGGAATACTACATTCAAAATCTCACCTCATATGTCCAAGTGCTCCTAGATCCAAATGTTTCAATGCTTTTCTAGCTAAATAATTCACTCCAGTGAGTATATTTGATCTGATTCCATCAGAAAACTTAAGGATTCACCATGCAAGAATAGGCGAATGAAAAGTGGGTGAGGATGATTCTTGAGAAAGGGAAGTTTTTACTTCCAGAGATTCAAACATTATACAAATACATGGATGTCAAGGCCATGAAGATACTCACAACATGAGAAGCATTTGATGTGGAGAAAGAACAGAGGATGAAGTGTATCTATTGGTTATGGAAACAGCAAAGTCAAGTCAACCCTTCTACTAACCAAAGGTGTGTTTTCTTTGGCATCAGAGGAATTTTCTTAGGTTTGGGCTTAGAATTTTTTTGATTAGTATGAATTGATAAAGCATGCCATCAATGAGCTTGATTCATCTAAAGAGGAGGTTGGAAAATTGTAAAAGTATTTCGATGATAAAGAAAAGAAGCTTGGGGTGTTAGCCGTGAACTTAGATACTTCAATAGATAATATTTTCATAGATTTATAAGATTCACTCAAAAGGGAGGCCAGATATCCATTCTTATTCAATGATAACACATTAGAATCTCGACATAGATAAGAGCAATCATTTTCAAACACCGTGGAGAATCATCAAACTTGGTACTCGAGTGTAGGAACATCAATTATTTCACGGAAAAATGGATCAAGTCTCGGGTTTCATTCGTGTTCCTCAAGAATCAGAAGTGGTACCAATGGAAAGATTCAATAAGGAATTTAAGGGCATTGATACTTCACCTACGGGGTTCCCTAGGATTCCGTCAATGGTGGGATATTCGAAAAATAGTTTTCTCTCTCTTCTTCCTTCTTTCTCTCTTTACCTCCCTTCCCCTTCCCCTTCCCCTCCTTCAATTTTCTAATTCTTCATTGGGGGGTTGCACTTTTTTTTTCATCTTATTCACTTTTGTCTTATTCATTAATGTGACTATAGTCTAAAATTGTAATAAGTCACCCTTATTTTATAAAAGGGGACTTAATGTTCTTTCCTAGGAATACCAAGAGTCACAAGTGGAAAAGGCAAGTGAAAAGACACATTGGGGGTAGGCGAAGAGTCATTTCTTGGTCTATATAATGTAATGACACACTCTTTCTTAAGGGTTGTCAATTTTGTGCACTCAAGAGAGAGATCTATTTGAGAAAGGAAAAAGAGATAACATTCTTCCATTTTCTCTATCTATTTTCCTCCATTCCCTATCATTATACAACTTGTGAAGATGTCAATAAAGAAAGGAGTTTCTTCTTTTCATGATGTATGAATGTGTGCAACTTTTTTTGCATGGTTTCCTCTCATCGTTGATGTTCTAAGCATTGGTGGTTATTTCTTATAAGTTGTGAATGTGATACTTTTGGTTATCTTTAGAAATAATTTGATTTTCTACTTGCAAAGATAATCCCCACTGTCCTAATTTATCACTCCCTTTTCCCCATAATTCGAAAAATTCATCCCTTGTAATTCATTGCAAGCATTTTTGCAAGTACAATGGAGTGTGCCTGTTGGATCCTTGACCTCTTGGCCATCAACACACATTTCCCTATTTTTTCATTCAAAATAAAGTGGAGTTGAACCACACAAACAGAGGGACCTAGAGTCCTAGAGCGTTGGTAATTACCCACCAATTTTCCTACTTGATAATTTTTTTCACAGTTTAAACAACAGGTTAATGAAGAGGATGCATATTGAAGGACTTCCTTTCAATGAAAATATGAAGAGATTCTTCATCAATGCTCAGCTTCCTAAAGTAGGATTTATTATCAGAATATCACATAAGTACTTTACACAAAGAAAATTTAGGGATGCTCTAAAGAAGAAGAGAAATTTTCCAAACAGACCAAGGATTACCGTACCTCCATGTAGGCTTGTACTTGAGGCACCGCCAATAAATGCATCATGTGAAACAGTTTAAAAAGAAGGGGAGGAAGAAGAGATTAAAGGACTAGAAGAATAATGTTAAGATGGTAACATTTTCAAGATTGATAATGATACACATGTTAGCTTTTTCGAGTATGATTCTGGGGAAGACAATGATGTTGATGAAGTACCAAGTTTCTCATGCATAGTGTTTACTCACTCCCAATATCAAAAGGGATTCTATTTCTCTACGTTTGTTGAAAAACCAAAGAAGAAATATGTGCTCTAAGCAGATAATCATCAAAATAATATAATCAAAAGAGGATCTCATCTCCCGCCCTCGATTGAATATACAAAATAAAAACAAGACTTAGTGGGAAGAAAATAGCAAGCTGTACTAATTAATTCCATTATCACCTCTTCTAATTCTAAATCTAATTTTACATCAAGAGTTGATCCTGCAAAAGCTTCCACCCCCTCTCAAGAAAAATTAGCTACTCCTCAACTTGTTACTCCATTCACAAAGAAGGCCCAAGCCTCTAAATTAGCATGACCTCCACCCTCGAAAGAAACCATTGTTCCCATAACATCAAGTCCATCTACTTCCACACCTTTTGACATCATTGAACATGAGTATAAATCCAAAGTTCAGATTTCCGAATCTGAATTCTTGCAAACACACTCGAGCAATTTGAAAGGCTAGTCAACTACATCAAGGGTGGTAACCCAAATTCCAAAAATGAAAATTCCAATTCCAAAGGGTTACTACTAACACCACCCACTCCACCATCATAAAATATGCTTACATTAAGCGCATCAAAAACCAAACAAGGTAGAACCTTTATACTGTCTCTCTTGATCAAAGGACACCAACCTGAATAAGCGCATAATGACGCAAGTGCCTCAGACAATGTGATGCCCATTAAAGTTTCCAATGCCCTAGGAATTACCTCTATGGAAAATGGAATTTTATAGGATCCACTCTAGTGTGGGATCTAGAGTAGGCATTGTGTTGATATTTCCTTAGGTGAGCTATATCCATTTGCTTATAAATTGTAGTTTTATAATACCAACAACACGCAAAATATGACACCCTCCTTCTTCGGATGGACATTGATGAGGCTATGTGAATAAAGAAACTCAAGTTCCTTGGTGATGCTGAGGTGATGTGAAAAAATTAAGAAAACAATACCAGGTGAAAATCCAAGACTCGAGAATTACAAAAATCAGGTATGGGATTACATTGAATCTTTCAATGCCTTCTCCATTTAGTATATCTCTCGTGAGTAGAATGAAAAATCTAATTCCCTCACATTCTTGTCTTATTTGATGAATCCCCACCCATCCTTTGATAGATATAAAGTGACTATTGAAATAGTATTAACGATGAGCATACTAGACAATGTGAATCATTGGAAAGTATTCAATGACAACAAATCAACTTCTCGCTTTCCTAGAATAAAAAGATAATTTCAGCAACCTTTTCTTTGAGGGAAGTGTTAACCCAAATTGAGAGTCCACTACGGATGAAGAAAAAAGGAATTGAAGGAGTTGATTATGAAGGTGTGATTAGGATAAAAGGAAATAAGATCCCAAAAGGTCTTGTGTCTCTAGAATATTTGTTTGACAAGCATGATATATTTGTTAAAGAAAAAGCCAAACAGTCTTCACGGTGCCTATGATTTTGAAAAATAGAACATTAGTACCATAAAAGTAGCCAATGATGGTTAACATTAGCAAGTGTTGTTTACTAGAGGAGAAAAGGAGATTTGTTTCTTCTTTGAGAAAGTATTATTATGTTCTTTCCTATTTCTATGATGAACTAAATTCCTTCTAGCCAAAGGAGATGCATCACTCCATTCCTCTAAATCCTGAAGCTAAGCCTTTTAGGAAAAATAAAAGGCCCTATAATCCCAAAATTACAGACACAATCAAAGAGGAAGTTTTGAAGATGTTGAATGCTAGAATCATCTTCCCTATCCACCATTCCATGGGTAGAAAATATTGTTCGGTATGGAAGAAAAGTGGAGAGATAATAATTTGTGTAGACTTCTGAAATATGAATCAAGCTCATTGAAGGATAATTACCCACTCCCCATCATGGACCATATCCTACAAGAAGTCACCAGATCAGAAATTCTCTCATTACTTGATGGTTTCTCTGGATATAACTATTGAAGTAGTTGATGAAGATAGGTCCAAGACAACTTTCACCACTCCATGGGGTATATGTTTTCCTACATAAAGATGCTTTTGGTCTCATCAATGCCGGAGAAACATTTCAAGAGAAATGGATTTAGCATTCAAGGACCTAAAGCATTTCATTGTTATCTACCTCAATGACCTCATGGTTTTCAAAAAAGTGAGGAGATCACCTTGCACATTTGGAGAGTAATTGCTTATCAGGTTCGAAAGCATGGTATATCTCTCAATCCAAAAAAGTGCATCTTCAAGAGTGACTGAAGGAAAACTCCTTGGACACATTGTGAACAAGGAGGGAGCTAGAATTGATCTGAGAGGATAAGATCCATCCAAGCATTGTCCCTACCAATAAGAAAGAAGGGATTACACTCTTTCTTTGGAAAATTCAACTTCCAACGCTTTGTCCCAAATTTTGTAGAGTTGACAAACACATCACAAGCATGATGAAGCCACAAGAAAGCTTCAAATGGGATGATAATGGAAAAGAAAATTATTTGAGGAAATCAAATGAGCCATAACCAAAGCTCTCGACCTTGGTATGTCCTAATTTTGATAAATATTTCATCTTTGTACTACTACGCTTCGAGCAGCACACTCTCTACCATCCTAGTTCAAAAGAATGAAGAAGGCATTGAGGCACCCATTGCCTTTATGAGTTTCCCATTGAAGAATCATGAGCTGAAATATAACCAGATGGAAAAACATGCCTATGCTATGGTAAAAGTAGTAAAGAACTTCATATTTTACATCCTCAACTCCCACACAGTGGTGATGGTGCCAGGTGCAGCAATCAAGTCAATCTTGACTCAACAAGATCCTTGGGTCCAAAAGAGGAAATTGGGTGGAAAGAATCCAAGAGTATGATCTAGAGATCCGACCTTAAAATATGGTCGAGGAAACAATTTGTGTCGAGATGATAGCTGAAGATGAGGCTCTCAAGGCTCAAAATGAGACAAAGGAGTGCTTGTGTTTTGAATGTGTAAGAAAATAACATGCCTCAAGTCCTTTTTGTGAGCACCACCAATGAATGGTATGCCAACATTGCTTACTTTCTGACTTATGGTGAGTGTCCATCTCATCTTGATTACAAACAAAGAAGAACTCTGAAATTAAGTCAGCTAAGTATGTCATTTGGGACCATGTATTATATAAGAGAGGGCTTGATGGTTGCTTCCTAAGGTGTGTAGATAAAGAACAAAAGAAAATATTCTTAGATCTTATCATGATCAGGCATGTGGTGGGAACTTCTCAGCAATGGTAACCACCCACAAGATTCTTCGTGGTAGGTACTATTGGCCTACCTTATTTATAGATGCTCAAGATTGGGTATCCAAGTGTGAGGCTTGCCAACAATTTTTTGGGAGACCTCAGCTTGATGCACTTCCTCTTTGGCTGGTGGTAATTAAAGAACCTTTCCAATAGTGGGGCTTGGACTTCATTGGAGTTCTCAACCCTCACTCAAGCATAAAACAGTGTTATGTGCTCACATAAACAGATTACTTTACAAAGTGGGTAGAATAAATTTAAGCTAAGTAGGCTAATTTTGAAATAGTGTGTAATTTCATCAAGGAGAACATCATTGTCCATTTTGAATTCCCCACAAGATTTTGGTAGATAATGCTACCTACTTATCCTCCATAGAGTTGATAGAGTTTCTGCTACAACTATGGAATATCACTGTCTCACTCATCAGACTATTACCTATAAAGGAATGGTCAAGTGAAATCTAGAAAAAAAATCTTGTGACCATCATCCATAAGTTAGTTGATGAAAATAAAATAAATTGGCACAAGAAACTCTATGATGCACTATGGGTGGACATGATTACTCCTAAGAAGGTAATTGGCTTGTCTCCATTTCAATTGCTCTATGGAATCAATGCAGAAATCCCAATCACCATTGAGTTTCCTACACTCAAATTGGCCAAGGTTATGGAAGATGGTCAAGTATCATGATGCTCTTGATAAGAGAATATTGTTCCTTTAGAAAGCTTGAAGAAGATAGAATCAAAGTGGTGGACCATATCACAAAACATCAGCTCAAGGTAAAAAAATTGTTTGAAAAGAAAGCTAAGGCAAGGGACTTTCAAGTTGGAGACCTCATCCTGTTATGGGAAAAAGGAGGAACAAAAGGAATCCATGGGAATTTTGATTCTCTATGGCTTGGTCCATTCCTGATTGAGAGGCTTGTGGTGAAAATTATTTCTATCTCTTATCTGGATGGTACACATTTGGAGTTTCCTCACAACGGGAAACATTTGAATTTATATAAACAGTGAAAAGTGGGTTTTCCCCACATTATACTATAGGTGATTTAGTTTTTTTTTCCTTTTCCTATTGTGTGTGTTTTCCTTTTTTTGTGGTGTGTTTCCTTTTTTTGTGTGTGTGTGTGTGTGTTGTTCCTCCTTTATGTCTATCTCTTGTACAAGTTGTGTGATTCTCTAAAGCCCAATGGATAAGGAACTGGTCTGTAAATTGAATTGATGAGATTCTAGAGTTCTCATGTCATTTCCTTGCTGTGCTTGATCCAACATGTCCCCAAGTTAGAGCTAGTTGATTTTTTCATGAGTTTTTTGCAAGGAAAAATTCAAACTTGAAAGCATGACAACCATACCCTACCATGAAATTTTTTTGCTTAAAGGTCATCCAAGCCCTCCTCCAGATCATCCTAACCCCATATATCATTCTTATCATATCCCATCCTTTAGAGTATTCAATGTGTTGTTTTTCATCATGTCCATAGGTGATTTAGGGATATCAATTCCATTCAAGCACTTCCAAGTCAAGATTCTTCAAGACATGCTCTTTGAGAAGCTTAAGAAAGGCTATTTTCTGGTCTTCCTAAGGCTAACACACCCCCATATGAAGTGGAATGAAAGATCAAACTCATCAAGGAGGTGTATCAGAGAGCTAAGATTTTTTGCAACTGGTTTTGGAAGATTCTAGGAAGTTTAAGAGGTTTTGGGACAGTTTCAAAAAAAAAGGTCCTTGAGGGAGGTGAAGCAACTTATAGTGCACAAACAACCCTTGAGCTTTGGGAAGTGATTTGGGAGCTCCATGAAGATTTGGGGATCAAAAAAAATATATTCAAAAAGGTAATTCATATCTAGAGGATGGTGGTCTCACATTTTTCACAAGACTCTCAAGAAATTCTTCCACACCTCGATTTTAGCATGCACAACCTATGATCCCAAAGAAAAATACTATTTTTAGGAGGTTTCAAGAAGAAATCAAGGTATGATACCCATCCCATTGTTTTAAAAGGTCATTTCTAGTAAATTTCATATAAATAAGTGTGGGAAAATTCATCATCTAGGAGCTCAAGTTATGCCTCCGTCAAGTTGCTCCCAAGGTAAGATCAAGGAGTTAGCCAAATTTCAAGTGGACACATGTCAAGCCCAGATGGTGGCACACTTTTTTGCACCAAACCATCCCAAATTTTTGGGAAATTTGGGACAAAAAAGTGTGCCCAGTCCCCCATGTAGCCCCCTAGACCATGATACGACCTTCTTGGAGCCCAAATTGACCAGTTAAGCCCCTTGTGCACCGTTTTCTAGCCCCCAACTCCATCCAACCACAAAGTGCCACATGGACCAATTAGAGAGGGGAATTTTTTTTTACACCAACCATCCCAAATTTTTGGGATGGTTGGGACACAAAAATTTTCCCATCTCCCATCTTGGCCTCTAGTCACCCACATGACCGAGGAAGTTGTTTATGAGCCTTTTTCTAGCCCCCCTCACCTTTCCTCAACAAATCACATTCCACCACATGGACCAATGGGAAGGGGGAAAAATTTTTTTCACCAACCATCCCAAACATTTGGGATGGTTGGGAAAATTTTCTCCACCCATGCTCATCCCCTTCCCAGGTCACCCATGTGACCCTGTTTTGGCCCCGGGTGATTTAAGTGATTTTTGGCCATTTCTCAACAAAAATCATGAAGTGACACTTGGACCAATGGGAAAGGGGTGAATTTTTTGCAAAAAACCATCCCAATTTTTTTGGGATGGTTGAAAAAAATTTTTTTTTCCCATGCTCAAGTTGAATAAATTTCTAAGTTTTTGGTTTTGAGTGTTGCTTCCACTTCTTCCATTTTTCCCATATGCGCACACACAAAAATCCTCACTTTGCATTTTCTCCATTTTCTTCCATTCATTTTCTTCCATCTCCTCCATTGCATTCCTCATCCATTCATCATCCTCCATTTCTTCTACCACCTAAAAACCTCACTTTTCATTGTTACCATGCCCAGATTTTTACTAAACTCCCATGAGAAAAAATGAAGAAGTGCTCGTATCTCACAAACCCCAAGGTGAAATCCAGTGAAATTTGGAGCATCTCTTCCTCTCCCCATGCACCTTGATGCTGAAAAAAATATAATTTTACAAAGTGTCTTATATTTTTTATGGAATCCATTTAAATTTTGTGCCCTAAACCCTTCTTCGCAAATTTTCATTGATCGAAAGCAAGTAGAGTTGAAATTTTGCACGGAGCATCCATAAGAAAAACCAGAACAAAAATGGTGATTTTTCATCAAATCAAAGAGGGAATAATAAATTATAAAATAGTAAGTTCCACTGGTTCACACTTACTATTTATAGTAATTTTCCCAAAATAGTAAAAACCTTTAAAGAAGCAAACATTGAAAATCACAAAAATGGAAAACTAGGGTACACAAGCCAAAAAAATAAAAAAAAAAAAAAAAAAAAAAAAAACTTTATAAAAATATAAAGTGCTTCAAATTGGCCATAAAACATCTATGAACATGCTCTAAACATGATGAGAACCCCTCAGTGTTGATATCAAGACAAAAAGGTAACCTTTCCCAAAATAACAATCTCTTGAAACCCAAGGTCTAAAAATACAAGTTTTGGTTTCAAGTGCAAGAATTTTCTATCACCTCTATGGTGACTCATATTGTTTTTTTTTCATCATGAATTTAAAATTCACTAGCCCGGAGCCCATTTTGGCTCTCACATTAGATTTCTAAGTGTGGGTGACAATAATGTTGCTCACATGGACCTAGAGGAGCTCAAGAACAAAATGTTGGGTGGGCCAAGAGAACTGTTGAGGAAAATATCTTCACTAGTGGATGTACACAAATGGGTGGCCATCCCATGTCCTTACAAAAAAATTGAGTTAGTGTTGGCATGTTCCCAACACTATGAACCAGACACCAGGACAATAAGAGTTGATGACAATTTAGTCTTAGTTGTGCTCACTCCAAAGGCTATATCTCAAGGAATGCAAATCCCAACTGAAAAATATATGGTCATGATCACCAAAGAATTTGCATCTTCTATAGAATGGTCCAAGACTAAGTCTTATCTTCAAGGCCTCACCCTCGGCTCCTAGTTGAAGCATGAAAGAAATCCTCTCTGTGCACCAAAGACTCTTTCCCATAGTGAGTTCCATGAGGGCTTTCTCGATGCCATCATTCTCTTAAGCTGGGTAATGGGAGAAGAGAACAAAAAATTTTCCATGACTGGATGGCACTTTTCATCCTCATGATCCTCAAAGGAAAATAAGTGATTGATTGGGGGAAGCTCATCAGTGAAAACTTACATCACCAATTACTCCAAGTACTTGTTTCTAATAAATTCTTCATGACCTCATATCTGGTCTATGCCTTGGCAAAACAAGACCATTCAAGGGCTTAACACACTCTCTTAGAATGTATCCAAAAAAGGATCCTGCATTCAAGATAAATACCCACAATTGGTCTTGAAAGAGAGTAATCAACACTTCCAAGGTAAATGATACATTCACAATGTATGTGGTCAAGTTGTTAGAAGGAAATCAACATTTGAGGATGTCTTCACAAGCCATCACTGCCCTAGTCAGGAGGTATGGATCATACTTCATTCAATTTTCAACATTCTCTTACATATCAAGGTGTTAGGATTTGATCTTTTCCATGGAGGTTTCCTCACTATCCAAGCGATAGGTCTTGTTGATGGAACTATGCAGACAATTGGTGCATGTGAATAGTAAGTGAAGAGAAAGGAAGAAGAAGCATATTTTTTCCCTATCTCACTTGGATTTTCACTTGCAAGAGTGCCCATGATTCTGCCAATGTTGAAGCTTCCCTAGCCCCTATCAATATGCACTCATACACTCTAGGGAATATTTTGACATTAGAGAAGATCCAGACTCATTTCACCTGCCTGACTTGTGCCATGTACCTCAAATTGAATATTTTGGAAAATTGTATTGATGAGTATGAGGTCTTGGGAACATGATCATAAAGAGGATGACAATGGATCAAATGAGGAAATTAAAATTTGATTGGTATGAAGATGGTGTCAGGAGGATGGCTTAAAATGTTTGATCCAGAGTACCCTATAGTGAAGGCTTCTCCTCTTCCCCAGGTGGTTTGGAGTGTGCGTGAATCTGGGGAGACATCAAAGAATGAATGGAGGTAGTGATCAAAAGGTCCAAAGAGTGGTTCAAAAGAAAGAGGGATGATCTCATCTCATTAGTGAAACTTTCCATCCCTCTAGAGACAAGCATCCTATCACTCCTCTCAAGCTAAGGACAAGGCTCCCATCTCAACTCATTCAGAGGAAGCTCAAAGAGGAAACTAGAGGAACATGAGGCCCCTCACTATAAGAGATTACATAAGAAATAAAGAATGGTGGAAGAACCTATGGTGGATCTTGAATAAGGGAAATTGACCGATTGACTCTCTCATGCCACAAACAATCTCCAAGTCCCTCATCTCCTATTGTTTCAACACCACCCCACTGCTGAGATACCCCTTCATGAGAGAAAGAAGCTGTGATGTTGTCCACTTTTTGAGCCAAGAGACCAATGAGATCTTCCCCTAGGTGTAGGAGATGATCACAAAAAACCCACATAGTGCAATAGGTAACCATTCCTGACTTCTCAGCTATCGCCTTGATGGTCAAAAAAAGAAGAAAGGAGATTGGCTCAGGTGGATTCTCGATTCTTTAGTGGTGCTTCAGGGAACCAATATATAGAGGTAGTCAAGATGAAGGTCATCAAGCCCATTAAGGAAATGACCCTAATGATTACAAGATGAGAACAATTCCCCTAGGACTAGAAACACACGAGGGTGATGTGCACTTATTTCAAGAGTCTTCCACTCACCTTGTTGTGAGAATTCAAGAATACAAGGAAAAGATAGATCAAGTGGAAGACCACATTCAAACCCTCACCTCATATGTCCAAGTGCTCCTAGATCCATGAATGCTACCAATTCTCTCCCTCAGAAAAGAAGTCACTCAATGAGTAGATTTGATCTTGAGTCCATAAGAAAAATGCAAGGATTCACCATGCAAGGAAAGGAAAATGACAAGTGGGTGAGTATGATTCTTGAGAAAGGGAAGTTGTTGCTACCTAGAGATGTTGACATTATACAAGTACATGGATGTCACAACCATGAAGATACTCACAACATGGGGAAGTAGTTGATGTAGAAAGAACACTAGGATCAAGTGTATCCATTGGTCATGGAAATGGGAAAATTCAAATCATCCCTTCTAGTAACCAAAGGTGTTTTCTTGGCATCAAAGGACTTGTCTCAAGTTTGGGCTCAAGACTATTTTCTCGGTATGAATTGATAAAGCATGCTATCGATGAGCTTGATTCATATGAAGAGGAGGTTGAAAAATGCAAAAGGATGTCGATGCTCAAGTGTAGAAGCTTGGGGTGCCAGCCATGAACTTAGATACTTCAATAGATGATCTATTGAAGGATTTCAAAGATTAGTCAAATGGGAGGCTAAAGATCCATTCTTTTCAACAAAAAACACATTGGAATATTTGGTAGAGATAAGGGAAATAATTTCCAACACTATGAAGGATCACCAATATTGGTATTTAGAGTGTAGGAACATCAACTCTCTTGAGAGAACTAGATCAAGTCACTAGGTTTCATTCACAAGAAGAGAACAAAAAGTGGCACCATGGTGGTGAGAGATTCAAGTAAATAATTCAAGGGCATTGATATTTCACCCATAGATTTTCTAGAGTCCATCGAAATGGTGGGATCTTCATCAAAATATCTCTCTCTCTTCTTCTTCTTTCTTTCTCTTTCCTTCCCCTCCCCCTCCTTCCTTCATTTTCTAATTCTTTGTTTGGGGGTTATGCTTTTTATTTTCATCTTATTCACTTTTTCTTATTCATTAATGTGACTATAGTCTAAAAATGTAATAAGTCACCCTTATTTTATAAAAGGGGACTTAATGTTCTTTCCTAGGAATGCCAAAAGTCACAAGTGGAAAAGGAAAGTGAAAAGACACATGGGGGGTAGGTGAAGAGTCATTTCTTGGTCTATATAATGTAATGACACCCTCTTTCTTAAGGGTTGTCAATTTTGTGCACTCAAGAGAGAGATCTATTTGAGAAAGAAAAAGAGATAGCATTCTTATTTTCCCTATCTATTTTTTCCATTCTCTAGCATTTTACAACTTGTGAAGATGTCAATAAAGAAAGGAGTTTCTTATTTTCATGATGCATGAATGTGTGCAACTTTGTGTGCATGGTTTCCTCTCATCGTTGATGTTCTAAACATGGTTGTTTCTTTCCTATAAGTTGTGAATGTGATACTTCTGATTATCTTTGGCAAGAATATGATTTTCTACTTGCAAATATAATCCCCTCTTCCTAATTTCTTACTCCCTTTCCTCTTATCATTCAAAAATTCTTCCTTACAATTCATTGCAAGCATTTTTCGGGTACAGTGGAGTGTGCCTGTTGGATCCCTAGACTCTTGGCCATCAAAATATTTCCCTTTTGTTCATTTACAATAAATATATAGGTAGCATTGGTTCCAATGGCACTATGGTGAAGAAAAAGTGACGACCTAAAAAACTAAGAGTGTTGGGATTGATGCCTTTGGATTAAGTCAATACATATATAAATGGGATAATAGTTAATATATATGATAATATTTAGGACCAAATTTCGGGTACTACACCGTGTACAACACAAACTGTTGAAAACAAGTAATACCTCAACTTCTTGAGAGCTTGTATCATAACATAAAATTATTGATCATAGATATGATGCATAAAATTTATTCCATTGAAATTCTCATTGAAGTAAGCAATGGGCTTACCTTAGTGGCTTAAAACTATTTCTATGGTTGTGTTACTAGCATCATAAGCAACTTGAAAAAAATTATTGAAATTTGACAATGCTAATAATGACTGCTCCATTACCTTCTACTTAAGAAAATTAAAACTCTATTCTTCGCAATAGTTCACTTAAACTTCTTTTCACCTTTCATAGTTTCTATAATGGATGCACATATAACAACATAAATAAATAATGCACAAAAGAAGACAAGACAAGATTTAACGTGGTTCACCCAATGTGGGCTACGTCCACCAAGAACTTGCTCAAGATTTTATTATCAACAAGAGTAAAACAAATCTCACAGTCTTCTCTCAGTTATGAACTCACAACAGAATTCCAAAGATGTTAAACCACATCTAAACCACAATTGACACCCAATTGCTTAACCTTGATCACTCTTGATCACCTCTTGATCACTAAGACTCAAGACCTCTTGAACACACAAGATATCTTCAAGATACCCTAACACCTCTATTTATAGGATTACAATCCTTTAAGAAGTCCAAAAGCTGACCCTAGAAGTTTGAAAGTCATGACCTTTCATCTTCCCATGGCTGGAAAAGAAATTGTCATGACCTTTCATCTTCCCATGGCTGGAAAAGAAATGGTCATGACCTTTCATCTTCCCAATTCAAACTCCACACTTCAATACTGATTTGAGAAGACCAAAAAATAGGCTCCACACCCCAACAATCTCCCACTTGGAGATTGTTCCTACTGAGAAAAGTTCTCAACCCTTCATTATCAACCATGAAGGCCAATCAAAGTTGAACACAACTTCAACTTCTCCCTTGTGACCACCTTGGTCATCATATCCATAGGATTTTGACTGGTATGAATCTTTTCCAACTTCAACTTATCTTCTTCCAAAGCTTCCCTGATGAAATGATATCTCAGCTGAATGTGCTTCATCCTAGAGTGAAAAGCGGAGTTCTTCGCTAAATGAATAGTACTCTGACTATCACTGTGTAGTCTCCCAACTTCCTGCTTATGACCCAACTCATCAAGAAACTGTTGTAGCCAAATCATCTCCTTTCTTGCCTCTATGGCAAAAACATACTCAACCTCTGTGGTTGACAAAGCCACAACCTTTTGTAACCATGAAATCCAACTCACCATTGTATCACCAACCGTAAATACATAACCTGTCATGCTCCTCCTCTTACTATCCAAATCTCCTGCCATGTCCGAATCTACATAACCATGCAATGTAGTGTCCGATCCACCAAAACACAATGTTGCTCCCATGGTCCCTCTCAAATACCGAAGGATCCACTTCACTTCCTGCCAGTGCTCTCTACCTGGATCACTCATAAACCTGCTCACTGCTCCCACTGCATGGGAAATGTCAGGCCTAGTGCATACCATAGCATACATCAAGCTACCAACCATTGATGAGTATGGTACCTGGACATCTGGATTTTATCCTCCTCAGTCTTGGGACTCTACTCCTTTGATAATTTAAAGTGACCTGCCAAAGGGGTACTAACCGGTTTAGCATCCTGCATACTAAACCTCTCCAAGACCTTCTTTATGTACTCTTCTTGAGATAACACCAGCTTCCTCTCTTTCCTGTTCTGAGTTATTCTCATACCAAGGATTTTTTTTTTGCCCCCAAATCCTTCATAGCAAAGGAGTCACCTAGCTGCTTCTTGAGTACCTTTATTTCCTACATGTTCTTCCCTACAACAAGCATATCATCCACATACATGCACAAAATAATATAACTACCATCAAGAAACTTCTTGATGTACACATGCAATGGTCTGAGTGACACCTGGAGTAACCCTGCTCCTGCATAAAACTATCAAACTTCTTGTACCACTGCCATGGAGCTTGTTTCAGGCCATACAAGCTCTTCTTCAATTTTCACACTAACCTCTCCTTCCCTTTGACCTCATAACCTTGTGTGGTTGCTTTGCATATACAATTCCTCCTCCAACTCACCATGAAGGAATGTAGTCTTCACATCCAACTACTCTAAGTGCAGGTCTTCTACTGCTACTAAACCAAGAATAGTTCTAATAGAAGTCATTTTAACAACAGAGAAAAAAATTTCATCAAAGTCTATACCTTTCTTCTATGCAAATCCCTTGACCACCAACCGGGCCTTATATCTTTTCCTGCCTCCATCTTCCTCTTTGATTCTATACACCCACTTGTTTTGCAATGCTCTCTTTCCCTCGGGTAGCTCCACTAGATCCCAAGTCTGGTTTTCCATAAGAGATCTATGCTCTTCATCCATGGCCTACTCCTCCCACTTCTTCTGGCATCCACCTGCACTACTTCCTCAAAGCACTCTGGCTCTCACCATTAGTGAGCAATAAATAATTCAAAGATGGAGTAAATCATTTAGGTTCCCTTCTTACCCTAGAAGACCTTCTCACCTCAAGAGTTTGGGGTTCTGATGAGTAGGTTCTGAACTGGCTGTGCCGGAACATGTTGCACCTAAACCAGCCCCTTGGACACCTTGTTGTCCACAATGTCCTCTAACACATTGTGTATTCTTTCTTTGATTCCTCTTTTGTTCCTGCAACTGATCTTTATACATGAACTTTTTCATTAAAGACAATATCTCTAGACCAAAATATTTTCTTGTCCTTAAGACTCCAAACATGGAAACCAAATTCATCCTCACCATATCCAACAAAGGTGCATTTCTCATACTTAGCCTCTAACTTGGTCCTATCATCTTTATCAATGTGAACAAATACCTCACATCCAAATACTCTAAGAAATGAGTAATCAATTTTCTTACTAGACCAAGCCTCCTCAGGTATACCTCCATCCAAAGCCATAGAGGGTCCTCTGTTAATCAGATAAATAGTTGTGCTCACACTTCCACCCAAAACATGAGTGGCAGCCCCGCATGTAACCTCATGCACCTAGCACGCTCCATGATTGTCCTGTTCATTCTCTCTGACACTCCATTTTCCGTGGAGTATTTGGAACCTTTTTTCCTGTGGATCCCATTTACCAAACAAGTAATCAAGAAATTCATTGCTGCAATACTCCCCTCCATTATCCGACCTGAGACATTTCAACTTGAGACCTGTTTCATTCTCAACCAAGGCTTTCCATCTTTTGAAGGTTTCAAACACATCAGATTTCTTTCTAATGCAATATACCCAAAATTTTCTAGTTGCATCATCAATGAAAGTGACATAATAACATGAACCACCAATAGAGTTTACCTTAGCTGGCCCCCATACATCTGTATGCACTAAATCCAACTTACCCTCCTTCCTGGTAGGTCCAACCTTGAGGAATCTCACCCGCTTCTATTTTCCATAAACATAGTCCTCACAGAAGTCTAAATCTAACTCCTTTAATCTAGGAAACCTGTCCTTTATAATCTGCATGCCCTTTTGACTCATATGACTGAGTCTCTGGTGCCACAAAGTTACATCTCCATCTGCAACAACTAAATTACAATAATCAGCACCATTGGTTAAATACAAAGTACCAGTTTTCTTACCTCTTGCAACCACAAGAGCTCCCTTGGTAACCTTCCAAGAATCCACTTTGTAAAACTGACTACAACCATCACTACCCATCCTGACCCATTGATATCAAGTTCCACCTCAACTTAGGCACATGCCTGACATCCTTAAGTAGCCATGTGTTCCCATTCTACATTTTCACCCGAACACAACCTTTCCCTACTATTTGCATGGTTCATCATCACCAAGATATACATGTCCAAAATCTCCTTGAACAAAATCAAGTAAAGTAATGTCTATGTGGGGTGGCATGGAAAGAAGCCCCTGAATCTAACACCCAAGACTCAACAATATTATCTAAAGAAAGAATTAAGGCATCCTGACAAACATCACCTGCTGCCACATTTACCTCTTTAGTTTCCTCCTCCTTGTTCTTCTTATCCCGAAGAGCCCAACAATCTTTCTTAGCATGACCAACCTTCCCACAAGTGCCAACATTCTAACTTACTCTTGGACTTTGACCTTCCATGATCATTTGACTTCCCATGGTTACCTTTCCCTCTGTTCTTTTGTCTCCCTCTTCTCTCCACCATCAAAGTGTTTCCAAAAGTAGAAGAATCTCTCGGTGCTCTTCCTTCACATTTCCTCACTTAGGATCACACCTATTACATCCTCAAACTTCAGCTTTGAATTATTAGAGACTGAATTACTTACAACCATAACCAAGTTGTCCCATCTATCTGGTAAGGAGCACAAAATCAACAAAGCCCTGACCTCATCATCAAAGTCAATTTTTACCAAGTTTAACATACTCACAACCATATTAAATTCATTCAAATGAACAACAATAGAACCATTCTCAAGACATCTTCATATTAAATAAATTTTTCATCAAAAATATTTTATTAGAGGCAGAGGGTTTTTCATATAACTTCCCCAATGCACTCATGAGACCTTTTGTGGTCTTCTCCTGCGATATGTTGAAAGCAACCAAAGATGCAAGGCATAACCAAATTTCCCGAGTGCCTTTCTATCCAGCAACTCCCAATCCTCATCCGACATGGTTGTAGGTTTCTTTTCTTTTCAGCCAAAGGAACATGGAGGTCCTTTTGATATAAGTAATCCTCCATTTGCATCTTCCACAAACCAAAGTTCTTCCCATTGAACTTCTCAACCCTTGATCTTCCCTCATCCGCCATAGCTCCCACTCAAGCTAAACTTTCCCTGTGATTTACCACTTCAAAAAAACCACCAAAGCTCTGATACCAGTTGTTAGGAATTAGAGAACAAATATGTGGAAACAATTCCTCAAATCACAACAGTAGGAAACTATATAGCAGAAGTATACATGTAGAAATATAACAACATAAATAAATAATGCACAAAAGAAGACAAGACAAGATTTAACGTGGTTCACCCAATGTGGGCTACGTCCACCAAGAACTTGCTCAGATTTTATTATCAACAAGAGTAAAACAACTCTCACATTCTTCTCTTAGTTATGAACTCACAATAGAATTCCAAAGATGTTAAACCACATCTAAACCACAATTGACACCCAATTGCTTAACCTTGATCACTCTTGATCACCTCTTGACTAAGACTCAAGACCTCTTGAACACACAAGATATCTTCAAGATACCCTAACACCTCTATTTATAGGATTACAATCCTTTAAGAAGTCCAAAATCTGACCCTAGAAGTTTGAAAGTCATGACCTTTCATCTTCCCATGGCTGGAAAAGAAACTGTCATGACCTTTCATCTTCCCATGGCTGGAAAAGAAAATGGTCATGACCTTTCATCTTCCCAATTCAAACTCCACACTTCAATACTTGATTTGAGAAGACCAAAAATAGGCTCCACACCCCTACAATTGCCTTTTTACAAAATTGATCTAGGAACTAGATGCATATGATGATGAATGCTTCTCATCGGTAACATTCCATCTACCAAGTATTTAAAAACAATGTCAACATATTCTTTCAACTAACAACTCACCACATTAAAATTTTTATACTTCCTTTGTTTTCCCAACATCCATGGTTTTATGAATGAAATACAAACAATATTTATCCTCTTTTTCTTCCTTTAATAATTGCCTATCATAAACCACACAAACCTTAAAGCTGCTTCCCATCTTTTATCCTTTTTCCTTTAATGGGCTCAATGTGAATCTTCTACCATCCTCAATCATTTTTAGGTGTTAAATCTTCCATCATGCATGACCTTTCTATCATACTTCCATCATTTACCCAAAAACACATGACATACATCCATTTAGGTTTAAATTTGATGGCTATCTACACGTTCTTCACATTTTTATCTATACAATAGCTATAAAATTTTGAAACATCTCTTTTGACATGTATATTTTAAAAATATATCAGTCATTTTTATTTATATTTATATACAAATGTTATTGATACATATAAAATATATCTAAAAAGTGTTAAAATAAATGATGTACTATATTGATAGTGTTGTTTTGCCTATTTTGAAGGGAAATATTACCAAATTATAGTTAATAAAATTTTCTTGATGAGTATATGTGTCCATAAAATGTAAACCCTATATCCATGGGCATTATACCACACATCACCATCCATCTAAGACACAATATGAAACTTCACCCTACATTTCTCTGACACAAACACTTGATGTCCCTTAAGCAACCAAGACATTCATTTCTTAAGGAAAAAACTCATTACTCATGTTGATCCGGTTAAAAAATTGAAATGAACAATTTGGACACTTAAGTTATTGATATTTGTAACAAATGAGTTCACAAAATTTGGTGCTTGGTCTACCTAAGTTGTCTTGTGTACTTGGAAAACATCACCAAGCTATTTTTTTAAAAAGTAAATCTTCACAAACTATGAATCCCCTTGAGTTGGCACATGGTGATCTCATGTCCTTTCCCACCCTTTTTTCAAAGGCCAATTACGTTTTCACATTCATTATTGAATTCTCACGTATAAATTGTGTGTACTCTTTTAAGTACAAGAGTGAAGTCTTTGACCATTTGAAAGGCATTTGAGACATTTTGAGAAGCAATCCTCACTTCGTATCAAGAAGATACAAATAAATAATTGGGGGAATATGTCGGTAGGGTTTTCAACACTTTTGCATAGAGCATAATATCCAACATTAGTACAAAATTACCCACAATCCTCAACAAAATGACATTGTTGAAAGGAAAAATAGGACTTTGAGGGAAATGAAAAATTGTATTCTCTAGTTAAATGTAGTGCCCTAATTGTACGGGTCCAAAATAGGTCCAAAAGATATCAAACATAACCCAAATAATATTATTATAATAATAATGGTAAATATTTTTTAAAGTACTATTGTTAATTAACATTACAATTTGATAACTCCCATATGCAATTAAGTCGGGATTACGATATTATGGCAAAGTGACACAAAGCCAGCTTGAGAGAGACTAATTTAAATGTTTAATAATAATTATATTAAACCAACGTGACCGCATTGTAGTTACGAAGTTTTAAGAACAAAAATGGTTTTAGACCACTTACGCAAGTCTAAAAAATTATGACTATGAAAATAATTGTGATAGAGGCATTTAAGTTAATTTATTTTATCTCAAGTATTTGTTTCAAAAATAATTAAAATGGTGAAGTAACTCCACCAGTTACCAAAGTTGGTCATGGGTCTAATTTAGTTTGCTAAATGAAATAATACCTTATTAAAAAATTAAATCACCTAAGATAGGGAAAAACAAAGGTTCATATTAGTTAAATACATGGTCGAAATTAAATTACTTAAATCCCAATTTTCAATAAAGGAGATCCCTTAGATTAAGGGGCTCTCCACCATAGGATATTAGGGCATCTACAAATGCCCTAATTTCCTTATGGACTTTAACATTTCAATCACATTTCATTTTCTCTTTTCATTTGTTTGCATTTTTTTGTATGATGGAGGAAAGGAGAAATAGTTCTCAAGGATCTCAAGTGAAAGAAACAAAGATGAATCTACGTTATTATTTACACTATTAATTTAGAACCCATTAGGGTTTGATTTACATGAGTTTTTTTAGATCACATATAAATCATTCCTTTTTTCTTAATCAATACAATGATTTATAAGTTTCTTATTTCTTTTTATTTAAGATCTTCTTCTAAGCGAGGTTATGTATGAATGTTTTGTTTATATGTAGATATACATGTACATTTACACACACACACAAATATTTATGCATGCCCGAACCGTGATCACCTAAAATGGGAAAGCAAGTAGAAGAAAGGGCCTTACGACCAAGCTTGACTAACCATCCAAAATGCACAAAGGAGGGGGTTGTGGATCCAAGCCACGTCTGTGTGGAGAATGAGGAGGACCACAACTTTTCTCGTGGTCATATTTGGGGACACGAGAGAGGGAAGGGGGTTGTTTCATATGCCACAACTATGGTTGTGGCATATGACATAGCCCTATTACAAATCATGGGGTGGGGATGGGTTGGGACGGCCATCCCACCCTTCCCCAACCCCATTTTAATTCCCTCAAATAAACATTTCATTGGTTATATAAAATCACACACACACACACACGCACACGCACGCACGCACGCACAAGAATGGTTATATATAAATTATATATTTTTGATATCATTTTTGCTTTATAACAACACTTTGATTTCAAAATGGTTATAGGAAAGCTTAAGAGATATAAAATCTAATACATGAAAATTTATCAATGAATTTTTATATGTGAATAATTATATCTATACATACATACATACATACATACATACATATGTGTATGTATGTATGTATGTATGTATAAGTATTTCAAACATACAAGGATCAATAAAGTATATTTCTCTAGTTTCTTAGTTAAGTGTAGAATTCATATTTTTGTAATGTTAAGTACTAAACATTTTATATAAATGAAGGTATGTATAAACATATATATGGTCTTCTACACCAATTGGGAAAAGTAATACCATTACATTCTTCAAGTATGAAACAACAAAAATTATCCAAATAAGAAAAAAATTTAAACAACTTCATTTTTCTTGAAATAAAACAATTTATCCTTTGAGAGAATATAAGATGCAAATAGAAGACAAGTGAATCCACTTTCCAAAATTTTCTTAGCACAAACATCATCTTTACAACTCCTTTCTTCATATATGAGATCACAAAATACAAGTATCTAATTTTCTCAGTTCTTTTTTAAAGAAATCTTAAGTGGAACAATTTTTTATTCATTTAAGAAAAGGAAGAAAACTAACTCATTCCAAATTTAGTATAGCAACATGATAATTAGTTTTCCTTTCCTTAATACAAATTCATTCATTTTCATTTTTTTAAGGAGGAAGAGTTTAAAGAGATTAAAAATTCATTACAACAGATGTATTATTTTGAATAAGGTGAATTTTCTATTACAACATCAAATTGTTACACAACCCAAAACAACACAATATAAATATTTCATAAGAGTTCAAGCACTCTTTCTAACTTTACTAAAATACAGATTTTAAGTTCCATTTCTTACAATAAATTCTTAAACATAAGAAAGAGAAATAATCTTAAAATACAAGTTTATAATACCCCCACAAAGTGGAGACAACATGGAAAATTTTTGTCACAATTTCTAACTTCCAAACAACAAGAAAAACATGTAACTTGCTCCAAAATCCAAATTTTTCTCCATGCTCTAAATGACTCATAGAAACTTCCAAAAAACCACAAGAACCAGATTGGTTGACCACCCAACCAAATGACATCATTACATGCTTAAAAGATAAAAACATGAGAGCAAGATAGCCTCCCCTAAGCCCATAGGAAAGATGTAGACATGTATCTAACCAACACTAGGGTAAAGAAATCATTCACACATACAACGATTACAATCCCACAACAAGACAAAACACAATAAACAAATATAACTTTGAGAATCTCCAAGATTATTTCCATAAGAAGAGGGGACTAAGATATCCCAAATTTTCTAATCATGATAACCGAGAAGAACTCAAAAATAGAACCTCGAATCTACTTATCTTTCCATGTATTCCCGCGCCCCCCCCCCCCATCTTTCAATTTTCACACCTTGTCATTACATGCCTCTCTCCATTAAGGATTTTTAAACATAAAAATTTCCTTAGATGAAGATAGGGGTGATTTCTAAACCAAATGGAAATCAACCCCTACTACAAACCAAATATAAGGGGTGAAACATAAACCCCTCAATCTTGACCAACAAGCAATGAAGGTGAGGATGAAAGGGATTCCTCCCTCTTCCCAACACTCTCCCAAATCCACTCCCCTCAAGGGTGGATGGAGTAAAAGAAAACATAAGTTCAAACACAAAAATTTCATTTCTTTCAAACAACATTTCCACCATACAAGTAAAGTGCATGGCATGGCTATTATTTTTCAGCTATGCATGCGACCTATTTTGGGAATTATGTAAGCGGTGAAGGGAAAGTCCCCACCCTTATAAATATGTAGTGATCTATAGTATAGAGGATAGAATATATGAGTTATTGTGAAGTTATGTTGCTAGATCTGATGCGCGCATAAACTTATGGTATTACTTATTGTAAGAAGCTTTGTGTATTTATTGTGTTTAATATAATGGAGTGTATTGACTGATTCAAGGTGTTAAACATGATTATAACTAGATCTTGCATGGTTGAATTCATTATGGCTATTTTTTAAATCCATTACTCTTTAGATTTAGATCTGGAATATGCTCTGTAGAATGTTTATACTATTTATGGATCTGAATGCATCAACTCTTCATCTTTCTAACATCCTACACAAGAAACCCTAAAGAGGGGCCTGGTACCTTTTGCGTGCTTTGGGTGAGTGCTCAGTCTAGGATGAGTGATGTGTAGCATGCGCCTAGGTTATTTTAGTAAATTCTAGGCTGCATCATTGGTTCCATTTTTGGGACCTCTTTTTCAGTTGTTTTTAGGATGGTTCATGATGAAGACATACCGGTTGACCCTAGAAAAGTGTTGAGGAGTGGATACAAGATCTAGAAGAAGAATACACATGGAGGTTCAACACCAGATCTGAGTTTAACACACACGCATGGGTGGAACAAAATATATATGATAGTTTGTATGAGAGCTTCTTTTATTTTTTTTGGTAGAACTATATGAGTGGTTGGTTGCTTATGCATCTAAAAGGGATTGGAGGTATCACACACTTGTCTGGATGTAGGAAGAATTTTAGGCCCTTTATGATGTTGATCTGATTTGGACACATGTTGTGGATACTTGGTTTCATGGTGTTTTGAATAGTTATATTCTGGAGTACTCAATTTCCACTTATTCTTTCCCAGAGGTAGTAGAATTCCATTTTTTATGATATCCCAAGGGAACTTACTTGCAAGGCATTCCACTGGTGATCAAAATCTTGATGGTGACCCTGAACTTGGAAAGAAAACCGATGGCTAACTAAACCCCACCACGTGTGGGGGAAGGAGTAGGTTTGGTGAAAGATGAGACCTAGTGGTAGAAAGGATAGAGAGAAGAAAGGTGGCTTAAGTATAATGAGGCATGAGAGGGAGATAGAGAAGTAAATGGGATGTTGTAGAGTGAATGGCATTGAGGAGAGAGATGGCTCGTGAAGGATTTGGAGCTCACACAAAGGCATGTGGAGCTGGAGCATCAAGAACTCCCCCATTTGGGAAAGCATGATAGGGAACCCCCTCGGCCTCACATGGAAGTGCGCTAGCAATAGAGATGACTTGGGCCATGGGTGCGCATCTGAATCTACTAGAAACCTAGCCCTTGTGCTTGGTTTTCTAGTATCTAGTATGACAAGTAGTCAACAAGCTAATTTAGGTAGTGGGAGAGAGGAGTAAGTCACATAGAAAGTACATCGATGGTAGGGAAAACATCTTCATTTTTTTTGGAGGTACCTTTTTAGGTGCATCATCTACACATAAATTCAAGTGCACGTAGAATTTTGGACTCACTTCTGGGAGTGGTAACACTTCACGAACATGTAGGGGTTTAGTTTAGTACTACTTATTGGGACACAAGGAAGTACATCTTTTGGTCCACTTCGGCTACAGGTGGAGGATCAAGAGGTATAGGTGGTTCTAGTTCCGGTGGATCTGGTGGTTTTGGAGGTAGAGGAAACACAGGAGGTTTTGGATCAGGTGGGAAAGGTCGCACCAACCCCAAAATATTTACATGGAGATGTCTCTTCATCTTCCAAAATATAGGGGCATAGAAGATGTTTTGAACATGTGCACATGTGTGAAATATTGTGGCATGCAAAAGGAATCATGACTTTTTGAGTGTAGGCAAGTCAATTTTCCACTATGTTACAAGGACATGCACACACAACTGGTATAAAAAGTTTGACCTGATCAGACTTACATGTAGACTATGCAACATTAAAAGATGCTTTCCTTAAAGAGTTTCACATCCCTGAGTTTGAGTAGAAGAGTATAAGTGCGCTCAAGGATATTAAGCAAGGCACTACTGAGAGTGTCGGGAGTATGATGCCCATTTCAAAATGCTTTTATCTAAGATTTCTTATGATATTCATGCAAGCCAACATGCACAATGGTTCGTTGGAGGTCTGATTACACCTTTTAGAAGGGCTTTATCACATAAGACATACATTGATCCATGTGAAGCACTTGAAGTAGCTTTTGTGCTTTGAGGAAGTTGGGAGTATAGACACTGGAGTCAACCCATTCTTGGAAGCACAGATTGTAGCTATGGAAAAGTAGTTGGAGAAACTATCGGAAAATTCAACACATGAGATGCACATGGGGATTTGGTGTATAGATTGTGAAGTGGAAGGTCACACCAAGGATAGTTTCCCCATAGATCAATATTCATTATTACTAGACTATGAGATATGTCATTTAAACCATGATGCTAGCCACTACCCATTATTACAATGCGTAATAAGGAAGAATGTATCTTGCTATTGTAAAATTTTTAGGTCCATGACTCATATATGAAGACTATAGATTGATTGGTCAGATCCATGATGTTATAGATATTGGTGTGTGACAAAAAGGAGTATCAGATAACTCTAAAGGTAAGAATGAGCATCAGGATCGGGATCACAATCAAGTGTGCTATGATTGGAATGAAGGGATTTTGAAGGAGGTCATGGCAGAGGTCGAGGATACCATGGTGGATTTGGAGGTGAGGCCGTTGTGGTGGTGGATGAGGTGAGTTTCCTCATGGAACATGTTATACATGCGGATCTCCTGACCACTACAGTGTGAATGTCCTCATAATATTACATGTTCTTTTGTGGAAAGAATCATAGCTATGAGGAATGCCGGACTTATATGAGCATCTTAGTAAAACATAAACAAGAAAACAAAGGGCACAAGGGATGGTTAGGATACAACATGTTGTGGAAAATAGTGGATGCCCAAGTTGGAACCTAGAATCTGAGGTATTCCTATAAAGATCACTACCCACGCTGAAGTGGCACATGCCAAAGAAGCATTACAACAGAAGCCTACCATCACTAAGGAGGAGGTTCTACATGCATGGTACCTAGATCCTATCCATCAAGAAGGAGGTTTATCAAGAAACCATGGAGGTACTTAGAAATCTTAGGGTGAAATATAATGTTTAAAGGAGCAATCACGGAAGATGGAGAAAAAAAAAAAGTAAAGAGAGACGGTCAATATGATATTGATGACTTGAAGGAGGTGTGTAAAATGTTGTGCTAGGAGAATATCATTCCATTGTTAGGGAATTGGCTAAAGGGAAACACTCATGTGCAAGTATTGAGACTGGATGAAGATCCTGCATGCAAATCTTCCCCCCCCATAGCTTAGACTATGACAAGGAAATCACTTTGAATGTTGTTGTGGATGGATGATTTTGAGTAATATATTGATTGATACAGTGTGTGGAAGTCAATGTGCTTACTTTAGATGCATGGGTACAGATGGGGAGACCCCCATTACAACCATCTTCTAATGTGTTGTTTATGGCTAATCAAACCAAGGCCACCCCTATTGGAGTTTTAAAAGATGCATCCATTACTATACAAGGGGCCAAGTTCATAGGGGACTTTGAGGTTTTGGCACTTGCAGAAGCAGATAACTTCCCAGCTCTACTTGGGCACCCTTGGTGTTATGCAAATAATGTTGATCTTTGGTTCAACAAGGGTTATATCAGTTTTGAGAACAAGGAGGAAAGGGTTATTATCCCTTTAACGATGGGAAATCTATGCCCTATGTTGAGCCTTTGAGTGAGGAAGATCTGAATAGGATTTATGTATGCGCCATCCGGGACCCAGAAGTGCTCGAGCCATCTAAAGAAGGAATCCTTTAGTGGGAAGATGCATAGTCTATTAGTGATACTACAAGTATTTCTTGTGATAATTGGGCTCATGGTACTTATGAGTTGGTAGGGGCAGTAAAGTAAGAAGCACATTTGCGTGGAATAGTAGACCTCATTATATCAGGAGAATAGGTAACAACTCGGTACCTCGATACACTGGAGAAGGAGATCCTATGGTATTTATGTGCCATGGAGGAACAGTGGATAGACCAGTTGGAGAGATGGAATATGCTAGCATATACCCCTACATGGGACAACAGCACGTTGGTGGGTGGTTCACAGGATAATCTTGTAGGATGGAATGAAATCAAGGATTTCTCTTTCTACTCGTTTTCTAGAGCAATGCACCTACTCAAATATGCACTTATCATGGTAATCAACCTATTTCAACACCACGTTCAAGTAGTGTGAGAGACTCTAGATAGAGGGGTAGGAAGCTTTACCACCTTCACTCTGGGTGCACAAATTTTATTCCACTTTACAAGTTGTATGTGTGTGCTTGGTATGTATATGTGGAACTCCATAGAGAGACTAGAAATTGGTAGGATTTGATTGTAGGAATGATCCAGAATTTTGACTACTTCTCTACTAAACCTCTAGTAGAAGAGGCATTAAGGGTTATAAAGGTTAACTATGGGAGATAGTGCAAAGGTGGAAGAACTCATTTAGGAGTTATTTGATGGAAATGATTCAAGAGTGTGTTTTTTGAAGAAACAGAGACAAATGCCACACTACTTAAGTGTGCTTGCTTTGAGAAAGAAAAAGGAAAGATGGTCTACTTAGTGGATGATGAAGAAGTAGAAAATATGGATGTAGATCATTCAACAGGTAGGCGTGAGGTTTTGGATAGTGTAGATAAGACCACGTGTGCCTATCATGAACCTATGAAAACAAAGAAAGTGAATATTGGATCGGATGTTGAGCCTAAGGAGGCCATAATTGGGGATTATTGGTCTGACTCTGAAGTGGAAAAAATCATTGAGTTACTATGAGATTATCAGGACTTATTTCCTAGGGGATACCATGAACTAAAAGGTGTGCATGAATCATTAGGAGAAATGAAGATAAAGCTTAAGGAAGGTGTGTGCCAGTCAGGAAGAGACCCTATAGGATGAACCCCAACTTACGTGAAAAGGTCAAAAGGAAGAAATTGACAAAATGTTGAAGTCTGGAATCATCAAGCCCCTAGATGAATCAATAGAATGGGTTAGCCCAATGGTGATCAGTATAAAGAAAGATGGTTGGATTAGGATCTGTGGACTACAGGGAGCTGAATGTTGCATGTGTGACTGATCCTTTCCTATGCCATTCACAGAGGAAATATTAGAAGGTGTTGTAGGGTGTGAGATCTATTCCTTTATAGATGGATTCTCTTGGGTATCATAGGTTAGGATTACACAGGAGGATTAGGAAAAGACTACTTTTACCACTGAATGGGGAATTTTTTCCTATATTGTGATGCCTTTTGGTCTGAAAAAAATGCACTGTTGTATTTTCACGCATAGTTGTCCAAGTGTTCAAAGATTTTATTCACAACTTCTTTACAGGTTTATTTAGATGACTGGATGGTGTATGGACTTGTTAAGGATCATTGTGACAATTTACGCTTAATGTTTGAAAGATGTCGATAGTTAAGCATCTCTTTGAACATCAAGAAATGTATATTTGCTACACCATTTGGCACATTGTTAGGGCACATCATCTGCAAGGAAGGTTTGTTGGTTGATCCAAGCTAAGGTTATAGTCATTATCATCCTGGAAGAGCCTACTAGTCAAAGTGAGGTGTGTGGATTCTTAGGTCACACTGGGTATTATAGAAAATTTATTAAAGGGTATGCTAAGGTTTCACACCCTTGGAGGAGTTACTAAAAGGAAAAGGGACATTTCTACTGGGGGAACCAAAACAACGTGCATTCGAGACATTAAAGGAGAAACTTACTACAACAGCCTATTCTGTGCTTTCCCTCATGGGACCAACCATTTCATGTACATGTGGATGCTTCTAGCATGACCATTGGTGGTGTTGGCTCAGCCTAGAGAAGGTATTATAGATCATCCTATCTATTTTGCTAGTAGAAATTTGACTCATGCAGAGTAGAATTATACAACTAGAGCACAAAGCTTTGTCAATGATCTATGTGCTACATAAATTTAGATAGTACCTACTAGCAACACCATTTGTATTCTATACCGATCACATGGCATTGAAGTATTTGGTAAACAAGCCCATTTTTATAGGGGGCATATGTCGATGGGTACTCTTATTCCAAGAATTTGATTTTATAGTTGTGGTAAAACTAGGGAAAAGTAATTTTGGACCGGACCATTTATCCAGAATATAGTCGAGAGAAGACATGCAGAAATTGAAGATACCATGCCCGATGCATAGTTATACAAGTTACAACATGTGCCATCAGAATTAGAGGACATTTTTTCTTTCTACGTATAGGTATGGTGCCAGAAGGAATGAAATCCTTAGAGAAGAAAAACAACTTTCCATTTTCACGTGACACCATTTATGTTGATTAGCGGTGACCTGTACAAGTTAGGCCGAGATGAAGTATTGCATCGATGTGTACTGGAACATGAGAGCACAATATATCATGGAAGAGGCTCATGGTGGATTGGCAGGTGGGCACTATGTGAGTGATGCCACACATGCAAGATTCTACTCATTGGATTATGGTGGGAGACCTGTATAAGGATTGTAAGGCATATTGCAAGGCTTGTGATCATTGTCAACACCTTGGAAAACTAGGACAAAGAGATGAAATGCCTTTAAGACCTATTCCTAGTGTAGAACCATTTGAGAAATGGGCTATAGATTTTTGGGTCCTATTTCACCAACCACTGCGTAGGATGGATCATGCTATATCATCACTTGCATATTATTATCGACAAGGTGGGAAGAAGCAACACCTACAAAGGATTGTACAACAACTACAACAACCAAGTTTCTATGGGAAAATATTATTACAAGGTATGGATGCCCGTTGAGTTTGACAAGTGATAGGGGCACACATTTTTTGAATGAGACAATTAGAATTCTATTGGATGAGTTCATGATTACACACCATAAGACTACACCATATCATCCTCAGGAAAATGGGACTATTGAGGCTTTTCAACAAGATTTTGAGCTAGACATTGACAAAAATTGTGATGTTGGAAGAAAATATTGGGATGATAAATTTTTTTTGTCATGCTTTGGGCATATAGAACAACATACAAGTGGTTAAACAAGGCCACACCCTTTCAATTGGTGTTTGGCGTAGAAGTAGTTCTTCTATGGAATTCATGTTACCTTCTTTGTGTATTACATGCGCTGGAGGTCTAGCTGATGAACAAGCATTAGAAGAATGAATTGAAAAGTTGATTAAGCTGGATGAGTGATGAGAAATAGCACGTTGGAGTCAAGAAGCAAGAAAAATCTAGGTAGAAAGCATGGCATGACAGAGGCACATCAGGGAAAAAAAGCTTGAGATAGGACAGATGGTGCTTCTTTATGATTCTAAGTTTTGTGCCATCCAGAAAACTTAAAGTACATTGGTTAGGACCATATGTTATCACTTACATACTTGAAACATGAGCTTGTTAGTTAGAGGTGCTTGATGGAATATATGGTTACCCAGTTACTTCAATGGGAGTAGGTTGAAGCCCTACTATAAATAAGTCTTCTTGGTGTTTGTAATAAGGAAGTGTTTCCATTTAGATTAGGTTTTCAATTATGTATTCCTTTAATGTATTTCCTTCTTCATCACTATGCTTTGTCAATTTAGTTGGTGTTTTGTGAAATAAAGTGTTTTGTGCACTGGAAGCTAATTACCATTTGCATAGTATTTTTATGCACAGAGGACTACACATACCATTTGTGTGGGGTGGTTATTGAAAAATGGGTACACATAAAGGAAAAAAACTACTATAGTGTGTTATTCAAGTTTGGAGAGTTGGTGGAAAGAAGATTGCTTCCAAATAAGGACCATAGATGGAGATAAATGAAGGAACAATATAACGTGAGGTAAGCAAAGCCATGGAGACTACCAAGAGAAGGCGCAAGTGGTGAGGTACTCAGTGCATGGAAGTGCGCTGAAGAGAAGTCTGTAGCTAGAAGGTAGGAAGGTGCTGCTAGAAGGTTATAGCTGAGGCGTGAAGATGTACCACATGGAAATTGTGAAAATGGTCAATTAATGAGAGGATTGTTGGTAGGTGAAGGAGCAATAAATGCACCAATTTTTTGAAAATATATATAAGGATGTGATGTGAGTTCATTTTTACCATTGTGATCACAAGAATTTGAATGAGCTAAGTGTGAATGAGATGAGTGAAGAGTATTGAGGTGTGAGAGTGTGAAACTAGATGTGGAGAGAAGATTTGTGTGTAGAAGAAGCTTGCGTCCCCATTTGTGTGAAGGGTTTGAGTGAAGAGAGCATTAAAAAGAGCTAGGGCATGTGATTTCAACTAGGGCATGTGGATTCGAGCTAGGGTTTGGACTTGCTCACTATAGAGGATAGAAGGAGACACATTTATGCACACAAAGGAAAGAAAGGTGAGATTTTAGATGGCACCAAAGAAAGCACCTACTGCATAGAGCCAAAGGAAAGAAGAAAGTGGAGGTAGAAGTTGAAATTTCTCCCGAGAGTAGTTTCTTAGAGATGTAGTATCCAGAAGGCATGATAGTTGGGAAAGAGTGGGATTCCACCACATATAAGTCTACAAGGTGAGTGATTACAACCACCACACCTCTGATAATAAGAAAGAATTAGATGCGTTGTTGAGTACAAAGACCAAAAAGCACATGATAGAGGATATGTTGGTATATGATGATGTCGGGGAGAAATTTTAAAACAAGTAGGAGTGTACCAGTTGTATGAGCTCCCATACTTTGGAAAATATGAACCTCTTTACCAGTGGCTAATGAGTAGAGTCCATGAGGACTTCTTCTATTTTTTTGAAGAAGAAGGATAAGGATTACAACAATGTTGATCTCGATGCTAACAAGGTTAAAGGGGACAAGGGTAGACCTTGAGATAGTGACCTAACTGATAAGGAAAAAATCATGGAAACATGAAAGGAATTGGGGTATACAAAAGGTCCCAGAATGGACATTGATAAATTAAAGAAGTACCCAGTGGTACAAGAAGTTACACATCTGGTGACCAAGTTGAATGATCAAGAGAGATGGTCAGGTGAATACAATGTGGCTCCATGTCATGCAAGGAAGATGTCACATAGGGGTATTCTATAACATATAGTAGGCTACATTGTAGAGACTGTCATCAAGGAAGCACACACTGTGAAAATCAGTTTTGGCACTATCTTGTTTTCTTTAGTATTTATGGAGATTGGAGTGCCCGATGGGCCAAAGGACAAGATTTGGGAGTATCCCATGGAGAAAAAATCCCTTGCACAAAGGTTTGAAAATATTTATGTGAAGGGTCGATGAGTGGGCCATTCAAACAGAGGGTGGAGATGTGGTATGATAGGCTCCACATGACATTTGAAGAGGAGTGGCACATTCCTAAGGAGTTACCATCAGTGGTGGGAAAGGTAGTACAATTTCATGAGTGTACCAACACTTGCACGTGATTTTCTATGAAGGATGGGACTTGGAGCCCATGGTAAAAACTATCATATGCCTTCACAATGCACTACTTCAGTGCATCATCCATTTTACTAATGATGATGTGCCACCTGAATTTTTTTTGAGATAAGGTAGAATGTGACTACCACACGTTGAGGAAGACATATGTATACCCAGGAAAGGCTACCTATATTGAAAGACTTATCTTAGATGTTATAAACATGAAGCCTGTAAGCTTGGTTTTGGGGATAGTGGAGCCACACTTGTATACCTTCAACTTAAGCCTAAGTTGGAGGGTAAAAATATGTGGAGAATGAGTTCATGCTCCCAGGCCACCTAAGGGTAAGCATATATGTGAGAAATGTACCAGCCCAAATCCCACAGGAACCTATAGAGGTAGATGAAGAGGAAGAAGGGCATGAAGATAGTGGTGGCTTGGTACAGAGGCCATGGAGGAAAGCCTAGAGAAAAATAGAGATGGAGAGCATGCAAGTACCCCACCACAGGAACAAGAAGAAGAAGAGGACTTGGAAGTAGTCCAAGGAGAGCATTCATTTCAAGAGGGTGTTTAGAAGAACAAGAACACAAGGCATGGGAACTCCTCAGTTATATGAAGATCACCATGACTCTCTCCACAAAAAGAGACAACTGAGAAAAGAAGGAGAAAGTTAAAGCTGAATGAGGAGGTGGAGGAGTCTGAGAGAGTGTGCCTAGAACTCTGTACCACCAGAGGATGTGGAAGAACCCAAGGATGAAGAAATGAAGGATGAAGAAGAAGGAGTAAAGAATAGAGAAATAGAAAAAGATACTACTCAAGACATAGAGGATCCAACTCCAAACCTTGGTGCTCAAGTTCCTAAGGGGCCAAGAAAAAAGAGGGAAAGTGGGGAGTATGTTGCACCAATCATGGGCTATGAAGAGGACACAAGTAAAAATTTTCCATGCATGATTCTAGAATATAGTGGGCCTCAAGGACTTGTATGGATGGGAATTGATGGACCCTGACATGGAAACCATGCATGTGAGGAAACAATTGTCATGGTCCATGAAAACTCACATGGATGAGCCTGATTTTGATGTATGTGAAGAGTCATGTGTGTCAAGAAGAATGAGGAAGGCACCAAAAATACACATAACTATCAAACCCACTGTTATGTCTGATGAACAGGTGAGTAATGCCTTAGTGAAGGTATCTATAGAGGGCATGCGCAGGAATGTGGATAAAGTTGCAACTATTAAAGTGCTAAGAGAAGATATCAAAGCTAAAGATGTAAAAATAGTGCATGAAAGGAGAAAAGGACCTAGAGAAAAATAAGAATGGGGTTCTCATCAACATGGAAGAGGAGATCGGTGATCATGTCCTGTAAAAGACCACACTTGGAGCCCAAGGTACCCAAAAATTTCCCTTCGGCTATGCATTATGTGTACCTTAGTTGATTTGGTGCTTGAGGATGGACTGGTTTGAATGCCAACACCAAAGGACCCTGAAAGAAGAGAAGAGAGAGAAAGGGCTTTAGTGGTTAGAAATATTTCATCTTATGAAGCATTACTCCAAACCTTGTAGGAGGAGCTGAAGAAAGTAGACCAGGCATTGAATATATGTGCAGCTCCAGAGGTAGTAATAATAAGAATCAGGACATATGGTAGAAGACAATGAAGTCTGAAGGCCATGAAGGATGAGACTTTGGGGGGGCGTGCAGAGAGATTGGCACTAGTAAAAAAAAAGTGTGAGGCCCTTGCAGCAGCCCAAGACCCCCATAAAGAAAGGCTAGATGAAATTGGAAACTTATAGCGTAGAAGATGGATCTTTTGGAAGGAAGGGTGACTATAATGTCCAACATTGTTATAGTATTATAGAATGAGAAGGAAGAGATTGTGCAAGAAGAGTTAGACTCTATTGCATCAGATATTCTAGAAAAGGTAGAAGAAGCCACGCTAAGTGATTGAAAACCTTAGAGGCTGAAATCAAAGAAGAATATCTAGAGTTAATTCTTCTAGTTGAAAAGAGGATGTTGCAGGGTGAAATTCATTCTTTGTATAGTAATTATTTAATTTCATTCCATTCCTTATTCTTTATTCTTTAAAAGTATCAAGAGGCAACCATTTTCAGGGGGAAATGCAAGTTTTGTGTGGGGTAATGTTGAGAAGAAAAAGTATGATACTTAGTAGAAGGCACACAAAAGTTCATGCATGGAATAGGGCACATTCAAAGGTGTGGAAGGATAGGGAAGGAAACACATGTGAAAGACAAGGACAGATTTGGGACTTAGCCATTTTAGATTATTACGGGCTATTTTTGGAGATAGCGTGTAGAGCACACAAACCGGATAAAGACTTGTGTGACACGCATAGGCTATTTTTGGAAGAGCATCTACTAAGCACTTTGCATGGGTTTGAGTTAATAATAGAATTATTACTGCCAGTTAACTAGAAGAGATCTATTATTAGTGCACTTGCATGTGTGTCTATTATTGTAAAGGTGCATGGCTATTTTCAGCATGTATGACCTATTTTGGGAATTATGTAAGTGGTGAAGGGAAAGTCCCCACCCTTATAAATATGTAGTGATCTACGTAGTATAGAGGACTAGATATGAGTTATTGTGAAGTTATGCTTACCAGATCTGATGTGCACATGAACTTATGGTATTACTTATTGTAAGAAGCTTTTGTGTATTTACTATGTTTAATATAATGGAGTGTATTGACTGATTCAAGGTGTTAAACATCGGTTTTGTGACTACCGCCCAGGCAGGGTGATGGTGTTTTGACCGCTTCCTAGGATAGGGTGGTGGTCCTGTAATCGTCACCCTACGCAGGGCGGCGGTCCTGAGCATTTTTCCAAAACTCCTCATGCGTGATTTTAACATGCAATGCTTCACTTAACTTGACTTCCAAGGTGTGTTTGTGAACCAAATTACCTAAAAATAGTCTTGATTATATGGTATTCCTTCCCTCTTCTATTTTTAAATAGATTTAATTAGTTTGAATTGCCTTTTCACCCAATGATTTGGCACCCCAAGGCTTCCTTGTGCATGAAGGCACATCCCAGCCAATTCTTATATATTCAATGCTTGTATTCAAGTAAATGGCTTGATAATTTTATGTATCTTACATAGTATTATTGCAAAATCTACTGGAAATTACATAGCCAAGCTCTATTCACTTGTGTTATCTCTCTTCTACTTGCATTGTAACAAGATTTTCCTTCAAGCTATCATTGCTCAAGTGCCTTCTCCTGTTGTTGCCTTTGCATTCTAAATTCCTTGGACTCATATGGACACACAAAGAAAGAAAGGATAAAATGAGGGACAAGTCATCACACAGCTAGATTTATCTTTGTTCTGTAAATTTCAGGTTGGGGTTGTTGTTTTATTTTCCTTCATTTTTGCAATTTATTATTGTTATATCATATCAAATAGAGTAGAAAACCAATATTCTTTCATTTTCAAGTAATTAGTTAATTTCCAAGAGGTTTTAAATCATTAATAGCAGCTCCAGTGACGAATCTTCTTCTTCCTATCCTTGTGTGGATTTGAAGGAGAAAATATCTGTAGGAAGTTGTCTGCATATCATAGATTATTTGGAAAAGTTCTTGTTTTATGTTATCATTATTTAGAATACACTCAACACAGGTGAATAACCACACCGGGTTATTTTTCTTGTTTTAGTTTTAGTGTAGAAGTAGATTTGATTATTTAGAATAAAAGCAAATTGTTGTTTGTAATTATAATGTTTCAATTTTGTTGATTTATTTAGGTTAGTTTCCTTTCAGCAGTAGCATAGATTGTTAGTTTCATCTTAGTTAATTTGGACATTTAAAACTAGTTTACATTAGATTTAGTTAGACAAACCATAAGGAATTTACGCTACCCATTCATAGCCTCTAAAATCCCCTTTTCCAACTCAGCTACTAGGAGATCACACTACCAAATCTTAGTCACTGATTCTCCTATAGTTAGCCCACACATTTCCACACATCGGTTTCCCTCGACATGACCTGGGGGTCAAGTGGAGAGAAGGTCGCATGTCAATTTTATTTCATACAAATTGGTGAACCCATGACGTGAAGGATTAATTCCTTCTTGTTTCCTTTTCTTTCATTGTTATTACCTCACCTCTTCATTTCTTCCCCTATTTTGGTAGGTATTTTATACTTTCTAAAATATGTCTGGAAGAGAGTTTGGTGGGCCATTTGGCTCTGATAGATATTACACCAATGTTCAACCACAACAGTCCCCTTCTCTTTCGAGGTGGGGTGACAATTACACAAGCAAACATCCAAACCTCCCCTAGTTACACTTCAAACCCCATTAGCTATGTAAGGATGGAGGAGGTTGATCAACCGTTAAACATGCAATATGGTCAACCCAATGTAAAACCATGTTGTTATCACAAATGGAACAAGTTCTTACCATAGAGTCTTGTCAAGACCTCACATTTCCATGCAATCAACAGAAGATGATATATTTGCATGAATAACTAATCCTCTTCATCAGATAGATGAGTATTTGGATAGAATGAAGGCTACAACCTCTGAGATTTTGAATGCCTATCCTAAGATTCTTACTTCTGAGGAAGACAAGAATTATAACACCAAACAATTCATGACAGGGTATCATGAGCCTTGCTCAATCAAACCCTATGCCACAGGCACCCCAACAAGGGACTCAATCCTCTCCCAATGATCTTATTTCTACTTTAGTAGGGAGGATTAGAGAACTAGAAAGTTCCCAAACTTCACAACCAACACATGCAGTAGAGGGAAAACATGGGGTATCTAGTTGACAGTAAAGGATACATCCCTTCCAATGAGCAACCAACACAATATCATGTACAACAAGGTTATCTAGTTCATTCAAATCCAGGTGATCTTCTCATAGGGTTAGACACACTAGGGATGGGTCCTCATCCTTCTCAAGCTTATCCTATGCAAGGGATGACCGAAGTGTGTTCTCAAATGCCGCCACAACAAGAAATGTGATGTTCCTGGTTTTATGCCCGCTAGTCCATATCCTGGTACTATCCCACCTTACATGCACATGTATTCAAAAACCCCTAGATGGACCCATATGCCATTCCCACTCCCTACATGCCATATCAAGGGACCCCATATGTTCCATCAATGCTTATAATGCATCTTATCCAACTCCTCCTCCTCCACCTCCTCATCAAGGATCTTCAATGGTGGAATCTTACACAATGGGTACATATGTTGAGTACTTAAAGGAGCCTCTTGACTTCACCATGTGGTGTCATGCTTCCATGCCCATTTCGGATCTTCCAAAATTTAAGGGAGAAGGAGACCTAAATGCTCATATCAAGGCCTATGCTACTACTATCAGGGAATTGCTTCCTTGGGATGTTGTAGTGGCTAAGATATTTCCAAAGACTCTCAAAGGAATCACATTGGATTGGTATTACCATATTCTGGAAGCTTCTATACATTCCTTTAAACAACTTGTTTCCGAGTTCATCAAAGCATTTGACATGAACAAGTTATTTGCGTACAAGGATTAGGGAGTTCCTACATATTAGATAGGAGAAAAATGAATTTGCCACCCATTTCATCCAGAGATGGCACCAAGTTCTCTATTCCTCTACAAGTGTGCCCAACATGGATAGATGGAACTTTTGTGATCTTTTCCTTCACTCACTCAATCGAGAGACTAGGGAGGAAGTCCAAAAGTTTCCTTTCCGTAGTTATGAGGAAGTATTGGAGGGTGTGCTTTGGATTGACCAAGCCGCTATAGATAGTGGGCATAAGATCTATGGTCCTAATGGGAAATTGGTATCCCCAAATCAAAATAATGCAAATTATCAAAACAATGGTGCCAACAACCAAGGACCTAAGGGTGTGAATCACAATCATGGTGCTACCACAAATAGTGCTATTGATCAAGCCAAGAACATTAGTTTCCAAACAATGGTAACACTAACAATAACAACAACATGGGAAATCAAAGAGCCCCCTAACACTTGTCTCTTTTCAATCAACATAGTTGATGTAAACCATCCCTCTCAAAATAAAAATCAAACCCAAGGCCCAAACCAATATCAAAACTTTGGCCAAGGGGAAATGAATCATGGTTATAACAACCAATTTCAAAATTATAACCGAGGTTATAATCAACAACAACAAGACACTTATCAAAGGCCAAGAGATTATGACCCTAACCTATATTATGGTTTCCATAAGGTTCGAGGTCATGAATGATAGGAATTTTTTCCATGATTGCAACAAGTTTCTATAAAGACTTTCCAAAAACCAAAGGCAACTCTTTGTAGACATGTTCCTAGAAAATCCTTGAAACAAACCCACAACCTAGTCATCGGACATGTCACACCTCAAAATGTGAACCCTAACATCCTGGGGATTCCCAAGTGAATCCTCAAAATATAAACAAGGGTATTCTTATAGGAAATAATGACCATGAAGCCTCAACTTTATGACAACTCTCGAGTTTCTCCTAACCTTGGTTCAAATGATAATACAAAAATCTTGGGGTTAGTTGAGCTAGAGGTCGAGCCAAAAATTAATGCAACAACTTAGATGACAAAGGAGTACATTTCACAACCCCTACCCACTCTTTCCTTCCCATAGGATGACATTTCCTACAATCTCAAAACCAGTAGGAGCCTATGATTTAATATCGGATTTGAACAAGACCTTTTCTCACATTTCATTTCTAGATTTGTTGAAGAATTCACTGTGCATCATTCTACGTGTTGCTCAATGCACTAGGTCTTGGTCATCTAATCCATGTTACGCCACCTCCTAACACTCAAATAAATCATATTGACTTTGACATACATCCTCCTGGGATAAATGATAGGGATACTGGGTTTGTTTTCGATATAGACAAGATGCCATCTGATGTTGAAATTCCCGAAGAGGTGATCCTGCCTTATTTTTACAAGTTTGGGTTTATAACAATTGCATTAAGAGAGCCATGATTGATGATGAGGCTGTTGTAAATGTGGTTCCCTTCTCTTTCTTGTAGAAGTTGGGATATGGAGAGACAAATTGTTCCTCTACAAGAAACACATGTTATGGGGTATGACAGTCTTAAAGTGACCTCGATTGGAACCATAGTTCTTCCAATCATGCTTGGTCCAAAACCATCTTATATGGAGTTTTACATTATCGATAGGAAACAAGTTATAACATGATCCTTGGGAGACCCTAGATTCATCGAATGAAGGCTATCCCCTCTACCCTATTCCAAGAGATTAGATTCCTCCATTTGGGGAAGGTCTTCATCACTCAAGGGGATCCTAAGCCCTTCGATATACACTTAGAAAACCTCAAGAAGAAGAAAGGAGTCCATATGGAGTATGAACTTCCTGTGAATCAATTGAACAAACCACCTCCATCAAAAGAGTTAGTCCCGATCACCCCGGGTGTGTCAAAGGCTGAATTCATTGACCCAAAAACATTTGAGGTGAAAAAATAGATAAGGGTAAATCAATATCTATGGAAACAATGTCCACTAAAACCACAATGGAAATTATGAAACTCTTAGAGAGTGATGATCCGATTATTCCTCCCATTTGAACCACAGGGGATGGGTAGTCTTCTCGGTTTAACATCTCTTCCTCCGATGACCTAGGTCTAGGTGTAAACATGATAGAATTAACAAACGAAGAAGGAAATTTGAGATTGAAATGATGCCCATCAAAACCATCTCTGAGGGTTGTTCTATTCTAAACCCTAGTTTCAACCCATGTGCATGAAACTAAGCTTTCCATATCCATGGGGCAAGGCCTCATCATTCAACAAGGGTCACAAGTAAACACAATGCTCTACATAGGAAACAAGGCCAAGCAACATAGTCATGCTCACCCACACACCATGTCTCAAGAATGTGACAAAGAGGTTCATGAATGCCTCTTTTCAGAAAAATGATTTTAATGATTGGACATATACACTTTTGGGAAAGGGTTGTAAGTTTAAACCCTAGAATGGTAGGCCCTTGTCAAGAGAATGGAAATTTTGAGGATCATGGTTCTCTCGTTGTGTACTTTTAGGGGTGAAGAATTTGATATTCATCAACTTTCTTCACCTTAGCCATCATGACATGTAGTTTCACCTGCATTTCCACATGTACATTATTGCATCCACATTGCATTTTCATCTGCTAGTTCATTTCATAAATTTGTAATCAAGGGACTTATTCTTATAGAAATTCCTAAAAACTTCTAAAAATATTGGCAAAACATTCAAATCATATCTCTTCAAATCCTCATGGTATCATCAATTATTTTTCGAATCATTTCATCAATTCAAGAAAGATAAGACAAAGCTTTTGACAGTAACCATACCAAGGCCTGCATACTTGGTTCTACTCATAGTTTCTTCTAGATTAGGTGTGTCTTTCCTATAGTCTGTTCTAGAAGCTTCATGGTGTCACATCTATCCCATATACATCTCTTTGGAAATAAGAACATTCTAGACATTTTTCCTAGATAAATAAGTCAAATGCAAATCCATAGAAATTTTTTATTTTACACATTTATTTTCCCTACCAACCTTTGGTGTTGAGCCCGTCATCTCTTACTAGTGATGTAGGGTTGGGAAAGGAGAGAAGTGCCCTTACTCACCTATGCCTTGTCCATGGTGATGAGCCCATACTTCCTACTGGTAGCATGGGGCAAGGTGTAGGGGTCTCTTTGAAAATTTGAAAGTTAGAAATAGTTCATTCAAATGTTGTGAAATCATAAATCAGAACAAAGTGAGTTAGATGTCAAAATTCCAAAAGAGTTTAAAACCTCAAAACCAGATTTTTTCAACCAAGTGGCCATCTACGGATCTAAGTCTAGATAAACTGGAAAGCAATTCACATTTTAAACTATGAAGCAAACTTGAGTAGAATGAGGTTGTAGGGTCTCAATTTGGTTTTTCCAAATCCTTGTCTTTCTCTCATCATTACCATTCAACAAATTTCTATAACTTGTGCCCCTTTTGGCTCTTGGTGTTGAGCCCTCGCATCTTACCGGTTGCGTGGAGTTAGGAGTGGGGAAATTTTCATTCACTTATCATATCACTCTTTCATCACGTCTTGCCAAAATAATAATGAAGTATCAAAAATTTCTTAGAGAAACTAAAGTTCAACATTACAGATGTATTTGCATTATCATGTATCAACATTACAAAAAAAAAAAAAAAGAAATCATTCTATTAGCATTCATATCCACTGCATACATTTGAAAAGCATATAAAAATGGAAGTTCTAAACATCTAGAGTACACATGTGAAGTGAGCCAAGAAGAACCTCAGAATGATGAGTCAACTCTATACAATGAATTACCAAACCAAAAAGAATATATATATATATATATATATATCATAATAAATCAAGTTTGTATACAATGCCATCACACGCTAGGCATGGTCAAAACACTCTGCAATGAGCCCAAAATATAAAAAAATCATATAAATGCCTAAAAAATGGAAACTAAGAAATAAAAGGCCCAATGGCCTATCAATCCCTGTGGGATCCCTCGAGAGAGGTGCATGGATGCGTGCATCAGACTCCTACTATGGCTATACATGATGTGAGAATGCACTGAATGGTGGGAGTGCTCATGATGGGCCATTGGCTATGGTCTCACTATGAGAATGGCTCCACCTCATCAATCTCTTAGTTGTCTCATATGCGGAAACCTGAGTATGGAGAGAGAGAAGTCATGATTTCTCGCTTGCCCCTCCAGATGGGTGAAAACACGTCAGTGTGTCTATTGCCTGTATAATGGTTCATCATGTGTCCTCGTCACTCGCTCATGTCTTCCCCAAAGGGATCAACAAGGTGTCCACACACACTGATGAATAAGATCTCACCATCCCTGTGTAGTCACTGCAAAAAAAAAGAGAAACGAAAGTTAGAAAGCTACAAAATCAAAAAAAAAAAGAAATACCAATTAACATTTCTAACTAACAAAGTCAAGAGAAGAGTATCAACATACTCGGATCTCCTTGCATCCATGTGGGGTCAATGGTATGGATGGAGCTACTGCTGCAGGTACTGGTGTGCCTCCTCTCCTCCTGAGGCTATGCATTGTCCCATGACAAACCCTCATCTCCTCCCTCATCTCGAGGAAGTAGATCCTCTGAGACTAAGGTCTCTCCTTCTCCATGTCCACCTCCTCCACTCACTCTAGTATATATCTGGGTGTCATGCCACTCAGGTCACTCTCCTCCTCCTCCATGTGAGCTTGCCTCCACTCAGTCAATCACCACCCAATCCCTCATCATCATCCATCATCAGTCTCCTCATCACCCGACTCCTCTCAGTCTCATCTCTATCTCCTCCTCAAAATCGAGTCCACATCTATGGGCTCATCCTCCTCCCATTGTGGGCAGGTGTAGCCTCAATCTAGAGTAAAGGTGCATGAGAGTGGACACCATCTACCCGTTGGGCATAATGAACAACTCACCTAACTATAATAGGCACTCCTGGAATCACCACTGTCCAACCTGGATCTCCACGAGGGCCCTTTCGGGCCTCCTTGACACTCTATATATGGGTGCCACTAGGGGAAGCATATCAATATATGGAAGACCAAATTGTTGAGGAACTCAACCAAATGGGTGAGTCTCAACCTTCCCCATCCTATCAACTAATCGGCCAAGTAGTGGTACAAGCCACCACTGTGGTCCCATCCTATCCCCACAATCCTGCCATGTCTGGTATGGAGTGGCCACCATGTCTGTTGTGGTCAAGGAAGCCATTAGCTGATGTGGCACTTTGAGAATTGACATCACCATCCATCTAGTGGCCCTGATGGCCCTGGGTCCTATACTGGCACTCCCCTCCCATAGGGGATGATCTGCTCATACACCCAGCTCATAACCAATGTAGGGTGGCTCAAAGACTGTCCCCTGTAACCTGACAATCTGGTATAAGTCATGATAAGTGCTACCAAGGATATCTTCCCCAGGCATAGATACGACCATGAGCCTCAATCTGTGTAATGATGGGAGCCCAAAAAATATAGCAATGTGTCTCCTCCCTTATCCCCTATCAATCATGCGAAGCCAAGAATACCCATGATGGCCTTGTGGATAGTGGGGATGGGAGAAGTGGAATAGATCAGACCTTCATCCCCTTCTTCAAACCAACTGACACCATGACATCTCCCATATAAGTAGCCCATAGAGTCATCGTGGCTCTAGATCATGTTGTCTCAAGAGTCACCTCCTCCCAAGTATCAAAACTCCAAGTATCTGATACACATCCTCCAATGTAATCATCCACTCACCCCTAACACTGAAAAAAATGGAAGGTATTTCGGTCTGCATCCCAATAAGAAAACAAGTCACATAGTATGTGACTGGCAGGAGTGACATGGGGCACCCATGTAATCCTCCAAATTCCCACTCTCTGTAGAATGTTGGTCTCATCCTAAGTCAACTGATCTAAAATCTCTGGGAGCTAGTCACACTCCCTCTCATGACTCAATGGATGTACTCCTCCTTCTTTTGCATCCACCAAAAACATAAAAAAAGAAAGTTAGTGGACATTTCAATAGGAAAGCTCATCAAAAACATGACAAAACATCAAAAATCCAAAAAAATTAAAGTTTGCATAAGTTTTTTAAATTCTGTTTCAAACCATGTTTGGTTTTATGACCGCCACCTTCTTAGGGTGGCACTTATGAAACCATCGCCACCTGTGGCAGGTGGTGGTTATTAACAACCACCCTTCTTTAGAGGAGGAGTCCTAAACCGATTCATCGTATGGCTACATGGCCCTAGAAAGCTCCTAAAAACACAAAAATACACCATTCTTTGCAAAATAAATGACTACCCTATGGGCGCCCCCCTAGAGACTAGTTTAACACAAGAAATTTTGAAAATAACCCCCTACGCAAAGATTTTCAACTTTTAACATTTTAGGTTTCAAAATAAACAAATGAGGAAAACTAACTGAGACCACGGGTCGATCTCCCACTCATGGAGGCATGATCACGATCTCTCAATGGGTCATTTTGGCTATACTCTCATAAAAAATGGTCACCATGGGCCCAGAGCTCAAAAATCACCAAATCAATATGTAAATGAATTGGAAAATGAGTTTGTTTGATTTTATATATATATATATATATGTTGTTATAACTTCATTTTGAGTGCATATGTTCGTAGGGTTGGAGCGCTGAAGAGGTAAGTTCTTATCCCCACACAAATGGTAAGTCCTCTTGTCATTTTAATTTAGTGTTTATTTTTTGATATTTTATCTATCTGCACTTGAGTCTTCTTTTTTTTTTGCAGGTAGCGGGAGTTTGGATGATGACATTTTGACACACGGCATGTAGGTATAGCTTCTAACTCCCCATTTTGGGAATTCCATACTCAGACTTTACATTTTATGCCTTTTCATGGCTAAGATGCTTCTCCGAGGGGGCAATATGTACACACCCAAAATTACATGTGCTACATTGTGGAAAATGGTTACAAAAGTCCCCAATGATGATTCATGTCCTTTTAGAAGGTGTTTGAGTTCCTAAGCTCATCCGCAAGTGTATATTTGTAACCTAGACATCTTTACTTAGCTTTTCCATGCTTTCTTCTAGCTTCTTGCTTCTTTTTATGCATGTTTTGGCCTTAAGTGTCAAAACCATCGCCCGCCGGTGGTGGTGGTTTTTGTGACCACCGCCACCAGTGGTGGTGGGTGACCAGTGATGGGCCGGTGGTGGTCCCGTGATCATCACCCTAGGTAGGGAAATCCTAGTGATTTTTCCATAACTCCTCATGCATAATTTTAACACACATGCTTCACTTAACTTGACTTCCAAGGTGCGTTTGTGAACCAAATTGCCTAAAAATAGTCTTGATTGCATGGTATTCCTTCCCTCTTCTATTTTTAAATAGATTTAATTAGTTTGAATTGCCTCTTCACCCAATGATTTGGCACTCCAAGGCTGCCTTGTGCATGAAGGCACATCCCAACCAATTCCTATATATTCAATGCTTGTATTCAAGAAAATGGCTGAGAATTTTGTGTATCTTGCATAGTATTGTTGCAACAATCCTGCTGGAAATTACATAGCCAAGCTCTATTCACTTGTGTTATCTCTCTTCTACTTGCATTACAACTAGATTTTCCTTCAAGATTCCATTGCTCAAGTGCCTTCTCTCTGTTTTTACCTTTGCATTCCCAATTCCTTGGACTCATATGGACACACAGAAAGAAAGAAAGGATAAACTGAGGGGACAAGTCATCACACAACTAGATTTATCTCTATTTGTAAATTCTAAGTTGGGTTGTTGTTTGATTTTCCTTCATTGTAATTTATTATTGTTATATCATATCAAATAGAGTAGAAAACAATATTCTTTCATTTTCAAGTAATTAGTTAATTTCCAAGAGGTTTTAAATCATTAATAGCAGCTCTCGGTGACGGATCTTCTTCTTCCTATCCCTGTGGATTTGAAGGAGAAAATATTTATAGGAAGTTGTCTGCATATCATAGATTATTTGGAAAAGTTCTTGTTTTATGTTAGCATTATTTAGAATACACTCAACATAGGTGAATAACCACACCGGGTTATTTTTCTTGTTTAGTTTTAGTGTAGAAGTAGATTTGATTATTTAGAATAAAAGAAAATTGTTTGTTTGTAATTATGATGTTTCAATTTTGTTGATTTATTTAGGTTAGTTTCCTTTTAGCAATAGCATAGATTTTTAGTTTCATCTTAGTTAATTTGGACACTTCAAACTAGTTTAACATTAGATCCAAGTTAGGAAAAACCATAGGAATTTACACTACTCATTAATAGCCTCTAAATCTCCCCCATAGGGATAGGGCCTAGGGCCTCTTTTCAAGATAAATAAAGTCATTTGCTTGCATTATACTCCTCCTAAATGGCACATCTTTCCCAAATCCGAGTTTGGGAAAGATGTGGCATTTAGGAGGGGTAATTAGGCTCACCTAATCCAATATTAGGTTTCCCAAATCCCTCCTTAGCCTAAGAAAAACATCCCAAGCTAAAAATCACCAAAAGAAAAAAAGGGTTAGCATTAAGCAACTAGATCAACCATTAAAACAAGAGAGGTTAAGTTTAAACAATTAGAAAAGACATCAAGGGGTGCACACAATCCACATGGTTAAGAGATGGAATAATATAAGCACATAGGAGTGAAAGTCCATATATAAACCAAATTTTAAAACAAGATGAACAAGGTACCACAATCATCAAGGAAGGGAAAATTTTAGCCCCTCAAGGCATGTCATGCTAGTTAGAGTATGCATGTATGAGTGCTAAGTTTATCACATGGCTAAAACCTATAACATGCACATAAATAAACGAAAACATCATACCAAGGCATGTCATTAGAGTACATGTATGAGTGCTAAGTTTATCACATGGCTAAAACCTATAACATTGAAAAATACAATAACATATATATGCATCATAATGATCATCCATACATGATCACAACTAGCTAAAGAAAGTACATCATAGTATAATAAATCATCCAAAGCTGCAAGAAAGTTTACGAAAATACATCCACGATGAATCCAATAGAAAATAAGAGATAATAATCAAATCCAGTCATGACATCATCTCAATACACATAAATGATCAATAAATATTGGCCTCATATGCCCCATCGATAACCTGTCGAGAAATGAGTTAGCATCCTAATGCTAGTAAATATCCATACCATATAGTAATATCAACATCAAAATGGTAGAAACATAGTAAAAATATCTCTATCAGTATAATATCATGATACAATGAGTCAGTACAACTCAAAATGAAAATGAGAAATAGGTGGGCACTACATCCCCCTCTCCTAGAAATTGACTTCCTCCAGGAAGTCATTGAAAAAGGTAAGGATATCGGGCCCTCAAAGGTATCGTATCCTCTCGTGAAGTTGTTTTATTATCATATTTGTCCCACTAAACCCTAACCTATTACATGCATCACCCTTACAGGCCATCCTCCTACACTTTAGAATACACACAAGATTCAAAATCCATTGTCCTTCATCCTCTACTTGCAAGGATGACTAATCCAAAACATGAGAAGTGACAAGTACATAATTCTACAAAATTAAGACATGGAACACGTTGTGGGAAAATTATAGGTGTGGTGGTAGAGCTAAGTGGTAGGAAACATGAACAATAACCTCCAAGATCTCAAAAGGTCCAACAAAATGAGGGGATAACTTAGAGATCATTCTATAACAGATTGGACTATTGTGCGGATGAACTCTCAAAAATACCTTGTTACCCACAAGTAAGTGATGAGCAACCATCTCCATGTCATCATACAATTTTGGCATGCATGAGCTTGCTTTAAAAGCTGCCAAATGATGATAACTTGTTGCTCCATGTCCTAGAGATAAGCAGGTCCAAGAGCAATCCTGTCATCCAATCTGCCTTAGCTCAAAGGTGTCCTACAAGGTCTCTCATATAAATCTTGATAAGGCATCGTGCCAGTAAAACTATGCAAAAAAAATTATAAAAAAACTAAACAAGGTACATATAGTGTTCCCACTTCTTCTACAAAAACATATCCTATAGTACCTAGTTCACTCTTACCTGGATATGTTTTGTATGTACCTTTTGGCATGCACGAAACATATTCTCTAGTACCTAGTTCACTCTCTCTTTTTGTCCATCTATCCGAGGGTGATAGAGTACCCATGGTATATTGAAAGGACTTCCAAACATCAGAAGTATATATGGTGTCCCAATCACAAATTATCATCCTTTGAATCCCATGTAATCGCACCACATCATCCATAAAAACATATGTTTTGGCAAAAACATTGTAAGTGACCTTCATTTGAGAAAAGTAGAAACCTTGGTCAACTTGTAAATCATCACCTTGAGGGCGTCATGATGATACGATGAAGTGGGAAGACCAAAAATAAAATCCATGGAAACCAATTCCACTTCCACTCTAGAATATCATTTGGGTAGAGAAGGCTCACATAGGTGATAATGCTCGACCTTTATGCTTGGGCACTCAAGAAAATGAGATAAAAAAATCTGCAATATCATGGTGCAATCCTAGCCAAAAATAAAAGTGTCTCAAGTATGTATGCATCTTCTTGACTCCATGATGATACACATAAGGAGATTGATGTGTCATTGAAATAAAAAAGTGTGCAAGTCTCTTTCTTGGGAACGTAGATGCACCTTTGGTATGGAGAAGGCCATCTTAATCTAAAATGCATCCCACATATTTTCCATGCAAGGTCCTTTGAGACTCTACCACTCACCTGAAACCCTCATAGAATTTGTCATCGGGTAGATGTTGAAGTATCCCGCCTCAAAGGTCTAATTGCAAGAAAATATCATATCACTATCCCTTTGATGTATTGTATCTGCAACGACATTCTCCTTCCCTTTGATGTATTAGATGTCCATATCATACTCACACAAGAACTTCACCTGATGCCACTTTCAAGTGTTGAGATTGGGCTGCAAAAAGATGTGTTGTGGGCTCAAGTGATCTATCCTTAAAATAAATGGCCTTCCCAAAAGTAAGTACCTTTAATGGACTAAGGCATGAACCATTATTGTAAGTTCAAGATCATGGGTAGGATAGTTGATTTCATAATCCTTGAGCTTATGGGGTTCAAAAGTAATGACATAATGTTCCTACATGAGAATTGATCCAAGTCCCTCTATTTAAGCATTCGTGCAAACCAAAATAAATTCAAAGGATCTAGAACCTGTAAGGATATGCAAAGATTTGAACCGCTCCCTAAGCGAGATAAAAGGCTTGATCACACTTCTCTCGAACAACACAAATTCTTTCCTTTGTGTTGAAGGGAATTGATATGATTAGAAATCCAAGAGAAATCCTATACGAACCTCCGATAATAACCAAATAACCCCATGAAACTCCTAACCTCAGTCACTATGGTGGGGGCTAGGTAATCAATGATAGATTGAATCTTCGAGGGATCTACCAAGATACCATCACTTGTAATGATGTGGTCCAAGTCATGAATCTTAGTCTAAAAGAAGGAATACTTCTCCAAATATTTTAAAAGAAGGTGCTACCTCAAAACCCGTAAAACTTGCCTTAAATGTTCATAGTGTTAATCGATTAAGCGTGAATAAATAAAAATGTCATCTAGAAGCATAATTAAAAATCCATCCAAAAAGGTCCTAACAACCCCATTCGTGAGGCTCATAAATACTATAGATGCATTAGTGAAATAGAAGGGGACCATTGTGAACTCATAATTCCCATACCGAGTGGCCTAGTGCTTAGCCTAATGGTTGTCTATTGTGGTGTAGAAACGCTTAGCATGCCCTACATTAACTCTGTCTTCTTGGAAACATGAGCCTTTTTCCTTTCAAAAAAATAGAGTATCTCGAGGACAAAAACGAGCATAATGATTATGAGCTCCACAAATATAACATATTGGTGTATCCCTCTATGAAGGAGTCCCTCCCGTACTCTAGTGAACTGATCCGCAGTCCTACCCGACGGATTGCTAAGAATGAGCCAAAAAGGATGTTGACTGCCGGGTATCCTATCTCTACCTATAATATGACCACCTCACCCCTACCTCTTTGACTTTCCTCCGTTGGCATAGTCATCTGGTTGTTGAGGAGCTTAGTGCTGAGAGGTTTCTTGTGGGTGTGGAGAGAGTCACAATGATGAATAAGCTGGTCCGAAACCTCCTCTCGAGGGTGGAGTAGAGCCATGAGACCCGTGATCCTAAAAAGTACAAACCCGATCCTGCAACTTACTCTTGTTCCTATCCCGAGACTCTTGAGCCCTACTCCTATTTTTCTCTACCAAGTAAGCCTTCTCCACCACTTTCTCCAACATCGAGTAGATAAAACACTTATGCTTTGGAAAAATCTACATTCGTGTCCCCGATGAACCTATTGACATGTAACTTCTCATCTTGAAGGTAATCCACATACTACAAAATATCCAAAATCGACACTCATACTAGGATACAATGTTGGACCCCTATCATAGATCATGGAAATCATCAATCCTCTTTTGTATGAAATTGTCGGACATATACCGATCTTGAATACACTCCTCAAACAACTCCTAGGTATTTGTGTCTCGTGTCAAATGGAGCTTTCACTCTTCATTCCTCCATCAAACGCCTATTCGCCTAAGAGGAGATGTATGGAAAGACGAGCCATGATGTTGCTCTCATAGGAATGCAAACCAAATTAATTATCAATACTTAAGAGACATGAATCAACCCCAAAACCATCGATCATGCCTCCATAAAATGGTGGCTAGAGTCGAAGAAGATCTTAGATGGCACCACCTACCGCCTTCTTCCCATGATGGCATGTCTTTCTGTTCTCTAAACCTAAATCGAAGGGCTATAAGACTTCTCTTACCGTGACATGACATGAATGTGGGTTGTAGAATGTGAGCCCTCATTTATATGTGCCTCACTATCATGCTTTGACTAACCTCCACAACCTGAATCGGTTGTGTTAGGAGGTGATCCTGCATTTAATCCCGTCATCTATAAAAGTGAATCTAAAAATTGTGGTCCAAAATCAGCTCTAGGAATCTATGGTGGTGAGTGCTCACGACCTCAAGTCACCAAAGCACCCCACCAAATACCACTCCCCATCATCTTGCACAAGGGGAAAATGGTACATTAGACTTTTGCAAAAATAATTCTTCAAGGCAATTTTACCTAACTTGAGCCACCAAAAGCTAAAGAATAAACCCCAAAGTGTCTAGTGTTGAAATCAAGATCGATACTAGATGTCATGCCCCGATTAGCACGGGTCCAAAATAAGTCAAAAAGATACCAAACATAACTTGAATAATATTATAATAAGAATAACAGTAATTTTTAAAAATTAGTATGGTTAATTAACATTACGATTTGATAACTCCCATATGCGACAGAGTCATAGTTACGATATTATGATGAAGCAACACCCAACCATGTAAACAAAATAATTTAAATTCTTAAGAATAGTTATGTTAAACTAATGTGACCATGTCGTAGTTATGAAATAAATTGTGTTAGGTGACTTACATGAGTTTAGAAAATTATTTTATTTAATGGTGATGAAAATAATCATGACGAAGGAATTTAGGTTGGTTTATTTAATCTCAAGTATTTTAAATGTTTCTAAAATGATTAAAATGGAGAAGGAAATCCACCAAATACCAAATTTGGTCATGGGTCCAATTTAGTTCCCTAAATGGACCCATACCTTATGAAAAATTAAATCACCTAAGATAGGGAAAACAAAGGTTCATATTAGTTAAATACATTGTCAAAATTAAGTTACTTAAAACCCAATTTTCAATAAAGAAGAGCCAATGGATTAAGGGGATCTCCACCATGGGATATTAGGGCATCTAATAATGCCCTAATTTCCTTATGGACTTTAACATTTCATTCATATTTCATTTTCTCTTTTCATTCATTTTCATTTTTGTTTTAGGATGGAGGAAAGGAGAAACATATCTCATAGAGATCAAGCAAAGGAAACAAAGATGACTCCACATTATTATTTACTCTATTCATTTAGAACCCGTTAGGGTTTTATCTGCAGGCATTGTTAGATCACAAATCCATCATTTCCTTTACTTTTTCTTGAACAATACAATGATTTGCATGTTTCTTATTTCTTTTTATTCAAGATCTTCTTCTAACTAGGGTTATGTATGAATGTTTTGTTTATATGTAGATATACATCTACATTTATACACACACACACACACACACACACACACACACACACACACACACACACACACACACACACACACACACACACACACACACACACACACACACACACAGTTCAAACCGTGATGAGCCCAAAATTGGTGAGCAAGTAGAAGGAAAGGCCTTACAACTAGGTATGTCCAACCATCCAAAATGCACAAAAGAGGGGATTATGGCTCTAAACCGCAACCATGTGTAGAATGGGGAGGGCCACAATTTAGCGTGGCCAAATTTTGGGAACAATGGAGGGGAAGGTGGTTATTTCATATGCTGCAACCATGGCTATGACATAACCTTGTTACAAAGTAGGGGTGGGGACAAAGTTAGGACAATAGTCCCACCATTCCTAAACCCTATTTTAATTCCTTAAAAAACATTTCATTGGTTTTAAAATCATATTAAACACACACACACACACACACACACACACACACACACACACACACACACACACACACACACACACACACACGTAAAATAATGGTTGTATTTAAAGTGTATTTTTCTTATATCATTTTTTCTTTATAACAACAGTTTGATTTCAAACAAGTTAATGTAAATATGAAGAGATATAAACTATAATAGATGAAAAGTTATCAATGGATTTTTAATATGAGAATAGTGTGTGTGTGTGTGTGTGTGTGTGTGTGTGTGTGTGATGTGTGTTTCAACATACAAGGATCAATAAAGTATAGTTTTTCGGTTTCTAAGATAAGTGCAGAATTCATATTTCTATAAGGTTAAGTCTTAAACATTTTTATATAAATGAAGGTATGTATAAACATATATATGGTCTTCTATACCAATTGGGAAAAGTAATACCATTAAAGGCTGTAATTATGAAACAACAAGATTTATTCAAATAAGAACAAAATTTAAACTTCCTTTTTGTTGAAATGAAACAATTTCTCCTTTAAGAGAATACACGATGCAAATATAATAAGAGTCAATCCACTTTCCAAAATTTTCTTGGTATAAACAACACCTTTACAACTCCTTTCTTCATATATGAGATCACAAAATACAAGTATGCATTTTGAAGGGGATATAGGAGTCAAACATTGTGTAAACAATAATAATCTTCTAATATTTTGTATGTTAGTCCTCTACAAATACAATGGCTAATATATAGCCATGGACAACAAACTCGCCTCCTAATAAATAGGAAGTAGGCACAACAAAGAACCCAGAATAATCACGTGTATAACAAACAAATATATTATTGTCGTACTTATACAAAATAATCCCATTACAAAAATATATTAATGAGAGCACTAATAAATGTATTCCTAACATTCCCCCTTAGTGCGAACATGGGGAAAACCTCCATACTACACTACACCTGATTTCATGATCATGTGATTTTCCTTTGGATTATCACAAACCACAAGTTGGTTTTCCATCGGTTAACCAAAAACCAAGAGTAAGGTGGTTTTCCAGTGGTTGACCACAAACCACAAAGGGGTGAAGGTTTTCAAATGGTTTACCTATAACCATATTGTGATGTGCTAGTGCATCCTTTGGCTCTCATCATAGTTTTCCTTCTAGAGATAAAATTTTGGAATCCATCACAAGTGCAAACATAACAATCCACACATACAAACTGAAGCATTGTGTCATTTCCCCCACAATGTGAATTTTCCATAACACATTTATTCTAAAAACACCACACACTCACACACATCACCAAATCAGTATGCACGGCCTCGTCGGTGGTGACTAATGAGAGGTCGTTGATTGACCTCCAACCTTCGATGCCTCTATCCTCCAATTGGTTTCATTGCTAACTCAGCTGAATTGGAACTTGAATCTCATTTGTTTCCACATTGTACTTTATTTTGTCTCCTCCCGCAATGTGAAACACTTTATTTTTCAGATGTCGGGTAACACCGAAAATGCATCCGTAAGGCAATTTTGTTTTTAATCTTTTACAATGACTCGACTCTTTTGAGAACTTGACTATTAACTTGATTGTGACTCTTTCGACTCTTTTGAATCTAACTCAACTATTGACATACATATTTAAACTCTTGATAATAATAACCATATTAACAACTATTAAAAATACTTTGACACTTAAATTTTAGTGCATATAAAAATAGACCTTTGAGCAACTTTTGATAATACATTTATACTCATAAAAGACAAAATCAAAACCAAACTAAATACGCTAAACTTAAAACTAAAACTAAAGACCTAAAATACTGAATGAACTTGAAGTTTAAAGGACTTAAGTGATGATAATATGCTAAACCGAACAACTACTAATAGTCAATAGAGAGACACAACTATATCTTAAAAACAAAAAAGGTTCTAATACCTTTATACAACACTTTGCATGGAATAGAAAATGACATGTACTAGGAACTTCATTTTTTTACACGAGGTAGCTAAGTTTGTAGCGAATTTGATAATTAATTATATGAATAAAATATTGGATGATTCACTTGTGAAAGGTGTATGCATGTGGGGAGCTCACGTTTAGGAGAAGACCATCACAATTGTTCTATTCAAAAACAAATGCTTAGAATATTGGTATACCGAAAATATATGTTGTATGAGAGCTCACACGGACTCTGATTAGTTTTTAAATGTGAGATTTTACCATTGGTGTCGAGGACAATATGATCACAATGGATTCAATGGGCATGACCTTGATAGATACACGTGGCCATAGAAATCAATGTGATAATGCTATGGAGAAAGAATATTGGTGAGATAAATTGCACTTTCCTTTTTCTCCCGACCAGACCTGCACCGAATGGAGGATTTGGTATATTCTTTGAAAATGATATAGAATGCTACAAAATCTTTGACCATCAACTCCCACTTACACAACTACATGCAAGATTATGAATAGATCTTATAATGAATTTTTGATTACATACACTTTAGAGCTCTGGAATGTTGATAGAAGAATTGTAGATTCTTGATTACTGGTGTAGGATTGAATGCCAAGAGGTGTGGTAGGGGACAACATGAAATGCTAAGACCAATCCTTCTCTCTCACTAAATTATATTCCACATTTGTTCCCCTATGAAAACTTCACAGAAAAATATAATATCATGCGCTATAGGTTCTTTAAATTTTGATTCTTTCTCGTTCACAGGAGTGAAGAAAAATACTACTACCCCTATTTTTAATTCTCCATACTTGCTCTTTCACTCTCAAATAATTCTCGATCTGGTACCAAATGAAGGGGATAGAGGAGCCAAACACTGTGTAGATAATAATAATAATCTTCTAATATTATGTATGTTAATCCTTCAAATACAATGGCTAATATGTAGCCATGGACAACAAACTCGCTTCCTAATAAATAGGAAGTAGGTACAAAAATAACCTAGAATAATCACGAGTATAACAAACAAATATATTATTGTTTTACTATAAAACAATATATTAACGAGCACTAATAAATGTATTCCTAACACTTTTTTCTCAATTCTTTTTGAAAGAAAGCTTAAGTGGAACAATTTCGAATCAGCTTAAGAAAAGGAAGAAAACTAATTCATTTCATATTTATTATAGAACACACTAATTAATTTTCCTTTCCTTAATATAAATTCCTTCATTTTCATTTTTTTAAGGATGAAAAGTTTAGATAGATTAAAAATTCATTACAACATATGTATTATTTTTAACAAGGTGAAGATTCTCTTACAAAGATCAAACTATTACACAACCCAAAACAACACAATGTAAATAATATTGGTACAACAATATTGTCACACAGGAAATAATAGTTTGATATTATATTCAGCATAAATTACAATCAATACTAAGGCTAATAAATAGCCATGGAAATAGAAAACTGACCTCCTACAAACTAGGAAGTCACACAACCAAACAACCCGTTAATATCATTACGGGTATAACAAAAATATATTGTTGAAACAATATAACAAACCTATATTATTAATAATGAGTTACAATGTAACTCATATTAATAATATTACAATATATGCACTTATTAATAATGAGAGCACTATAATATTTTCCTTACATTCCCCCTTAGTGCGAACATGGGGAAAACACCATCTTCAACCAAGCGCAAGATGCCGCTTTGTAGCCTACACATGGTCTCGATCCTCAACACCGACTGTGGGAACTACATCATCCAGGGACCGTTCAACCTATTAGATGAATACATGAATTGGGACCGTTCAACCAATTCACATCAACCATCAAATCAGTCTAATCAAGAACACTTCCTGCAATAGTATCAATGGTAGAAATCATTATCATCATAGGGGACACACAAGCACTGCACTACACATAGGAACATGGATGCTCATCTATTCTTATTCATCACACAAGACACAAAGATGTCACTAAAGCAATTTGTGGCCTCTGAGGTAGTGACGAACTCGAGGACGTTGATTGTCCTCCTGCCTCCATTTCCTCCATCCTCCAATGCGAGGATAGATGCTCAATACAAATAATCTTCATCACTAGAGTAATTAATAGGTTCATTGTCACTTGCAGGATTAGAATAATCATCCCAATCTTCTTCAATAGCTAAAGCCTTTTGTTCCAACTTATCATCTAAGAGATCTTGAGCTCTTTTCTTACAATTCACAAAACCATGTCCTAGTTATTTACAGTAATGACACAAAAGACATTTCTTTGACGATACAAACTTTTTTTTACCTTTTTGGAATGATGATTTATTATTTGCAACCATGACAGTTTCTTGTTTTGGTACATATAGTTTGATTTTTTCTTCCTCATCAAGCAACGAGGAAATTAAATTTTCCAAACTAGGATTGATCTTACTAAGAGTAAAAGAAATACTCAAATATTCTTTTGGAAAACTATTTAGTAATATTGATTTAGCATCTTCTCCATCTACCTCTACTTTTATTCCTACTAATTGATTTAAAATGGATTGAAACTTACTGATATGTTGAACCATATTGTCATTTTCTCCCATCTTTAGCCCAAAAAGTTTTTGCTTCAGCGCCATTGTTGCACTACCTGCTTGAGATCCAAATAACTTGTTCAATGTCACCCAAATGTTATTAGATGACTTGGTTAGATCAATATGATGTAAATATGCATCGGAAAGACCAAGGCCGATAATTGCTATTGCTTTCCGATCCTTACTTTCCCATTTCACTACTTCATCTGCATCATTCGGTTTTTTAATTTTTCCTTCGACAATGTCCCATAAGTCTTTATCAATCAATTGTAATTGGGTTCGTACTTACCACGTGTGGAATTATTTACCATCAAATATTTCAATTACATTTATCTTTTCCATTTTGAAATTCCACAAAATCGGGAAACTTGAACCAGACAATAATAAAATCTTTATAGTGGCAGAGATACTTGATTTTAATAAAGGAAATATATCAGAACTTGACAGTTAACCGACTCACCGATATAAGCTAGAAGATTTTGGAATGATAGGATTTAGAATATAGATCGCTCAGCCAAAATTTCATTATTCAGGCATCTGCTAAAACTGACCGTAAGTTTTCATGCTCCATCCATAACATCCGCTCATTCTCGATTTGTAAATCAGACGACAGCTTGGAGACAAGTGAAACTCAGTGCCATCATCATTAATCTGATGCTATTTAATCTACCGCATACATAAATAAAATCTTAATCTCTTCAAATCAGGGAGATCGGATATGGCGTTTTATATTCACTCTTTCCTTCCACAAAGATGGACTGCTTTCTGATTTGTAGTTCAAGTTGAAGGTGATCACGTTGTCCTGAAAGGAAATTTTGATGGAGACAAAAAATCTAATGAAAATACAAAGAGATCAACATAATGGAATTCATGAATGCACCTCTTGTAGAACGCTAGTCTTCTCCTCTTCGAGTGCTACGTGTTGATCAATCCTGTGAAGCGCTAATAATATGGACCAGGCCGTAATTTACTCATTTGTTGACTTCACATCTTGCTTCGGTGTTGGATTGGAGCATGGTATGTGAGATTTTAAACACATCTGTCCACCATATATGTCCACCTTTATAGTATTTGATTTCCTTTCACGCACGAGTATATGAATGTCAATTGTATGCAGTCAGATTAGTCTCCTTTAGCTCACTACTGCGCAGAGGTACCCATGCCAAGCACGCTCCGATACCAAATATTGGTACAACAATATTGTCACACAGGAAATAATAGTTTGATATTATATTCAGCATAAATTACAATCAATACTAAGGCTAATAAATAGCCATGGAAATAGAAAACTGACCTCCTACAAACTAGGAAGTCACACAACCAAACAACCTGTTAATATCATTACGGGTATAACAAAAATATATTGTTGAAACAATATAACAAACCTATATTATTAATAATGAGTTATAATGTAACTCATATTAATAATATTACAATATATGCACTTATTAATAATGAGAGCACTATAATATTTTCCTTTCAAATAATTCATAAGAATTCAAGCACTCTTTCCAACTTTACAATACTACAAATTTGAAATTCCATTTCTCACAATCACTTCTTACACATAAGGAAGATAAATAATCTTAAAATACAATTTTACAAGCCCTCCACAAAGTGGAGACAACATGGCAAAATTTTCTGCCAAAATTTCTAACTTCCAAACAGCAAGAAAAACCTGTAACTTGCTCCAAAATCAAGTTTTCTCTCCATGCTCCAAATGACTCATAAAAACTCCCAAACAACCACAAGAATCAACTTGGTTGACCACCCAACCAAATGGCATCATTACATGCCTCAAAGAGAACAATGAGAGCATGCTAGCCTCCCCCCAAGCCCATGGGAAAGAGGTAGACATGTCTCTAACCAGCACTAGGGTAAAGAAATCATTCACACATACAAGGCTTACAATCTCACAACAAGCCAAAACACAATAGCAAATACAACTTTGAGAAGCTCCAAGCTTCTTTCCATGGGAAGAGGGGATGAATATATCCCAATTTTACTAATCATGATAACCAAGAAGATTTCAAAAATAGAACCTCCAATCTACTTATCTCTCCATGTATTCCCCCCTTATCTCTCTATTTTCACCCCTTATCACTTCATACCCTTCTTTATTAAGGATTTTCAAATATTGAAGATATGGGTGCTTTACAAACAAAATGGAAATCAACCCATACTACAAACCAAATGTAGGGGGTGAAAAAAACCTCTCAAGCTTAACTAACAAGAAATGAAGGTGAAGATGAAAGGGGTTCTTCCTCTTCCCAACAATCTCCATAATCCACTCCCCTCAAGGGTGGTGTTGGAAGAACAATCATTAAGAGGAGGGTGAATCAGTGTCTTTACATATTTTTACTTCAGTTATCTTTATCCATTCAGTAAACCATCATCATATGAGAAATGTTAACTTAGTTAAGAAAATCATCAAGCAATGTAACAACCATCCACATAAGCTAGAAAAAAAAACACACATAAGCACCTCATTTATGTGGGAAACCCTCAAGGGAAAAAAATCCACTGAACATTTCGAACATTATATATATATTATATATATATATATATATATATATATATATATATATATATATATAACAAAATTCAAGATTTAGTGAAGCACTAACTCCACAAGGAGCACCAATCCCTAATTTATCTAGCACCAACTAGACTTTAGCAAGAACCCACTTGTAAGGAGGATACAACCCCCTGATTTAGTGAAGCACCAACTCCACAAGGAGCACCAAACCCCGGGTTTTATCAAGCACCAACTTGCAAGGAAGGCTCAACACCAACTAAACCACCTATGAATTTTCATCACCTTCTATTTTTGTTGATCAAATGATGATGCCACTCTTTCTAATCCTATTATATATATTATGATAACTTCTTCTTTGTCTTCTCTTTATATATGATATATCAGCCACATCACCATGCTTTCAGGCCTCTTACACACATTTTTACATCCATACCCCTACTCATCCACTCTTGAACATTCCTCAAACTATCATGGTTCACTCACTCATCATTCTTCCTCACCTTCACATAGGTATGCACAAACTATCTTCTACAAGCTGACCATCTTCAGATATTCAACATGGATCTCTCCTCATGGTCTACAAGACCCTTTATACCTCTCTTAAGCCTTTATATCTCAGTCATACACTCATTCTTCTCAAGACTCCCCTATCACACACCAAGACTCCCACACAACACACACACACACACACACACACACACACACACACACACACACACACACACACACACACACACACACACACCACTTACTCTTACCTCTTCTTATTCCCATATCTACCTTTTTATATTTATCTACCTTTATAAATGATTAAGTGATTCTTCACTTCTCATGATTTGGCCCTTCAAAGATCCATCATTGAATAGTGTCTTTTGGTATTCCATCTTAAATCATTACACACTAGCTACACTTGGGTTGGGTTTTGGATGTGTTTTCTATTATGTGAACTTGATAAGATCAAAAAAATTATATCTTATAAAATCCTTCAAACTAACACTCCAAACTTCATCAATAGACTTGAATTAACATGTCATACCTTTTTCCATGCATTCTAACCACATTCTCATGCTCAAATAATGATGTACAACTTTCACATAAATGTGACTAGCATCCATGCTTTATTCAAGAAACCATCACCATGCTTATACCTTCACAATGTACTTGACCTTATTCAACAAGGCATAATTTTACATCATTTAAAACAATCACCTTGACATCAATGAAAACATTTAAACAGGTGGATGGAGTAAAAGAAAACACAACAATTTGATTTCTTTAAAATAACATTTACACCATGCAAGGATTCAATTTCATAAAAAATTAAATAGTAAAATAGGAACAAGATCCTACCTTACAATAAAATAACAAAGTCCAATTTCCAAGATTGTCCACAAAATAATTCTTCTTTCTTCCAAGCTCTCCAAACACTATAAAAAAATTGGCAAAAGAACCCCATTCCCTTAAACACGAGGAATAAAAAGGAAAAGGATAACACAACACAAAAAATTGGAGGGTGAAAAGTGTCACATTCCACCAAATATTTAACCAATCACAACTCTCCAAAATTACACCCCAAAATCAAAAGGAGGAAAAAGGAAAATTAAAACCCAAACACTCATGAGAATCTCCCAAATTCCAAAACATAACCCCAATTCAAAAACCATCATGAGAAGGTGGGTGAAAGGAGTGAAATGGGAAAATGGGCTTCATTTATCTTGAAAATATCCCACTCACCCATAAGGATAATGCATAGGGCCTCTTTTCAAGATAAATAAAGTCATTTGTTTGCATCACACACCTCATAAATGGTATATCTTTCCCAAATCCTATTTTGGGAAATATGTCACATTTAGGAGGGGTAATTAGGCTAACCTAATCCAATATTAGGTGCTCCAAATCCCTCCTTGTCCTAAAAAAATATACCAAGTTCAAAATCACCAAAAGATAAAAATAGTTAGCATTAAGTAGCTAGATCAACCATTAAAACAAGAGGGGTTGAGTTTAAACAATTAGAAAAGACATCAAAGGGTACACAAAATCCAGATGGTTAATAGATGTAACAATATAAGAAAATAGGAGTGAAATTCCATAAATAAACCAAAATTTAAAACAAGAGGAACAAGGTACCACAATTATCAAGGAAGGAAAAATTTTGGCCCTCAAGGCCTATCATGCTAGTTAGAGTATGTCTACTTGAGTCCCAAGTTCTTACATGGCTAAAACATGTAACCTACACACTTAAGAAAACATCATACATGTCCAACACCAATAATAAAAAAATAACGATCATCCATTATCATAACTAGCTAAACAAGTACATCATTATATACTCAATCATCCAAAAGAATAAGAAATTTTATGACAGTGTATCCACAATGAATCCAATAGGCAACAAGATATCATAATCAAATCTAATCATGACATCATCTCAATACACATAAATGATCAATATATTCTAGCCTCATATGCCCCATTGATAACCTTTCTACAAATAAGTTAGCACCCTAATGTTAGTAAATATCCATACCATGTAACAAAATTAACATCAAAATGGTAGACATGTAGTATCAATATCTCGCATCTGCATAATATCATGATACAATGAGTCGGCACAACTCAAAATGGAAATAAGAAATATGTGGGCACTACATCGAAGAACATGACATGTGCATTTTAGGATAAGATAGTCAATTGTGCTAACCACATTTAGATCTTCATACCCCACAAGGAGTTGAAAAACATGGCAGCAGAGGAGGTATGAACCCATACCAAACCCTATGTTTAAACATTATGATTTTTGGTAGAGAGGATTGGAAATTTATTCTTGGTGAGAAATGCAAATCCATGGAGAATAAGAGTAAACCACTTGTTTGTGTTTCATACAATGAGGATGTGATGGCTTATTATCTATTTAACCCTCTCACACATGATGTTTTATTCTAATAGGGTTTCTAGTTTACTAAGAATCCCCCTAAAAAAATTCTTCACCATCATATTCTTCAATAATCTTTAGGACTTTACACTTCTTGATGACAATGAAGATGACTATTTTCTATGATGCTACTGATAATCCTTCACCATTGGTGTAAGAAGACATTTATAATGCACCTATGCAACCTTCATAACCTTAACCAATATATGTACTAAGGATGGTAACATGGTAGGGATCACAGAAGTCTAAGAATAAAAATATCACAACGTTGATATTATGTTGCACACTTGATATCTTTGTTGGTAGTGACATATGATAAAAAGACTTGTAATCAAGATTTTAAACATCTTGAATGACACAAAACTATGGTAGAAGAAATCTAGTCTTTAAAAAATAACAACACATTACGTTTGGTTCCTCTTATGAAAGGTATAAATGTAGTGAGTTGAAAATGGGTGTACCACACTAAGTGTGAAAATTATGGGTCCATTGAATAATACAAATCCTAACTAGCAATAATTTTTTTGACAATTTGAAGAATTTGTTTACCATGAAACCTTTTCTCTATTTTATAAGATGAATTTCATCCATCTATACTTTTGGCTGCATCACATGGATGATAAATCCATAAAAATGGATGTAAAAGGTGTCTTCTTGCGATAAGAAATATACTTGTCTCAACCTCCAAAGGTCTATTAGTAGTAAGAAATCCAATTATGTGGATGATTGAAAAGTACTTTTATGGATTGAAACAAGATCCTTGAGCTTGGTATGAAGAGATTGAAACATTTCTAATCAAGCATGGTTTTACATGGAGTCCCTCTAATCTTATATTTTATATCAAGAAATAAGACAAAAAAATTCTAATATGGGTCCTTTATGTTGACAACTTAATCATCATAGGAGCTTCCACAAAGTAGATGCATGATTTTCAAATGTTGGTTAATGAAATATTTTGAGATGAATTGCATGGATTTGTTACATTCTCCTTGGTCTATATATTTCACAATATGAGAAAATTATTTTTGTTCATCAGTCTAAATATGCTCAATGTATCCTACGCTGCTTCAACATGGAAAATTTCAAATCGTAATGAATCCTTTTCAATATTGGGTCAAACCTTCTACCAAGTGTTATACTTTAATTTATGGTTCACTTTACATGGATTTTGTGGGACATCTACTATGCTTGACTCATACACTTCCTAATATCTCTTTTTCATTTAATATGGTATCTCATTATATTCAAGGTCTACATGAAATCCATTAGCATGATGTTAAATATATTCTATGGTATCTTTGCGGTAGGTTAAATTTTAGTGGTGAATATTCGTTAATCCACAAATATTATGGTATTTGGAATTATCATTTGGTGAATTTTTAGGGTAGGAATTAGGATCGGGTCACAACAATTTTCTTGGTATAAGTTACTTTTAGGGGGCAGTTGCCCTAGAATTTACACTAATAGTCAATTGTTTTAATTGAAATCACTTTTAGCGTGAAATTAAAAATTGCCACATTTGCCTTCATATATATACTAATTACATATTTACAATTCCGTATGCAAACTCTAAATATCAAGTAAAAATAAAATATTTATCACGATTCCTTTACCACTACATGTTGTTCCATGGGAATTAAATATTGAGATCGATTGCATATTGTAACCCTCCAGCAGTAAAGGTAATGTTAACTGTTATGGTATGGAAAAAATGTTACTAAGTCAAGTATCATTATATATTCTACCAGCCGATAGCATAAAATGTGCTACGTGTGTAGCATAAACTATGTTCTTGATGGTATCATACACAGTGTTACCTTTTAATAGCATGTTTATGTTATTACATAACACCCCTCCTCCATTTTCAAAATGATTGCATTTTAAAATAAGTACCTTATTTGTTAGAATAAAAATAACTAATAAGGGGTGAATCATTCATATAAAAACTTTAACTTAATTTACCATGTCATACATTCATCATTCAATTAACCATTCATCATACATAACCACATGTGAGCTTATTAGATGTGTATTAACCATTCACAAGATCATGAGACAAAAGAGAGAACAAGTACACAACATATAAATTGGGAAACCCTCAAGGGGAAGAAAACCTCTTTTAATATTACTCATAACAAAGGACTTGCAATAATATTTGACATCAAGCAAGATTTATTTAGTGAAGCACACACTTCACAAGGAGCACCCACCCACTATACAAGGAAGCTATTAACACGTAAGGTGATCAATCACCCACTCAACCACCTAATAATGAAGATAATTTAGGTATTTTTTCTTCCACTACTGATTGTGATAAAATATTCAGCTCCATGCAGATTAAACCCTCTTAAACTTCTCTCTTCTCCAACTCGCTAAAATTTTCATCTTCACTTACCGGTTAGGTCTATTGACCTTGCAAAATTTCTCTTAAAATCTTCTTATCTCATCAAACCTCTTCTCATCTATGTTCTTGACCCCTCTAAGTCCTTCTTCCTTACTCTCTAGCTCGCTCACATCTTCATCATCTCCACTAATACAAATGATCAAATACACTGGCTTATATACCCAACACAACTCCTAAACACCTCTAAGTCGGCCATGACCATATAGGTTGGTCATACCAAGAATAAAATATATCAAGGTGACCATATGAACACACTCTAAAAGACCTAAAGGGTTGACAATATCCCAAACAACTCATACAAGCACAACAAGCCCAAAATAGGCCTAACACACTAGGTCTATTTCATCAATGAATGAATCATGATCATTAAGGGAACTCTTCAGCTATGTCAAGGCACCAATGGATCCATACATGTTAGTAACACCCTCTTAACATAACCAAGTAGCTCAATAATCTATGTAACTCAAATCATCTCCATGAAACACACCAAGAAGCAAGTATGCACAACTAGGTCTTCAAGCACCTAGAATATTAGCCCAGAAAATGAATGAGTTCTCATAGGAAAATGCAACATAAATTCTAAGTAGTATACAAATGGAAATCATTATAAATATATTTTTTGTAGCAACTCATTTCCTCCACCAAATTATAGCATAAGGCCTCCAACATGCTCAATCTATGAAACAGGTCCAAATTGCCAAAATGGACTCAAGAACCAGTTTCGAGGGAAACATGCTCAAATGCCTTAAACATCACTTAAAAGTACTAAAAACACTTGGAAATAATCAATAGAGAAACTGATACACCACTTCAAGGACTTACATTCATGTCCTTTGGATAAAAGCACACTTACACATTTGAACCATAAGGCTTCTTGAGAGACCCAATAGGCGGTTTAACCTATTAGAGAAAACCATGAAATCACCTCAATTTATCAAAAAATATGCTATAACACATAATTTCAGATTTTCACACACTATACAAGCTCATAAAATTTTGCTACAACATGCCAAATGACTCAGCTCAACTCAAACATCCATGACTAGCTTTTAGCCCTTAAGGCCAAAATTGGTAGGGTAACTTTGGAGGCATGTATCTTCAATTTTCTCCACTGAAGCTACTTAAAAAAAATTATAGAAATTTATAAAATCTTGAAAGGATTCTGGAATAGTTCACTTTTCATCATGAAGCTTCCATCTCATCCCCTGAAATTGTAAATTTCCTCAAAACAAAGGTTTTTCTATGCCTTCTGAAACAACTAGAACATGAGACCACCACCCTCTAGAGCCCAAAAAAATTATCTACAAGCCCAAATCATCACATTATAATTTCCAAATCATTTTGATACCACACCATGCATTTTTATCTATTCGCTCTAAAGGAAGGGTTTAACTAGGGTTTCAAGCACCTTAGCTTGTTAACTCTTGTTCATAAATGTCGATGATAAAATTAATCCATTGTTTTTGAAAAATTATCTAGAATTAATGAAAAAATATCCTTGAAATCCAAAATGTCCCATGTAAAGTGTGTGTGAGTGGGTGAGCATCTAAATTTACCTATCGAGTTAGATTTTTCCTTCTTTAGAAATCATTTTTTCTAAAAACAACATAACATGCAAAATATTCACAACCTTGACCTGAAACTTGACATGAATCATCATGATAACCTCCTATAATAGTCATAACTCTAATTCAATCTCAATTTTAAATGAATATCTCTAGAGACTAAGAATTACTTTGACTTTCTAGACTCGTTCTCAAGAAACTTGCTTTAAAGGACCTTGTACATGCATTAAACCTCTTGATACTGACCTAAGATGCCTTCCACACTTCATATGTAGTGCCAAAACATTCCTACCATGCTTAAACAAGACTTCCTTGCTCCATACTTCTTGTTTCCATGTCATACACCATGCACTAGGTCTAGGAATGGGCCTAGAATGACCTGACTCAACCACAACTTCACATGAACAGACCATAAAGACCACTTGTAAACATTTAGAAACCTCTCACACATCTATGTAACATGTTTAACCTCATGAAGACCTCATACCATCTTAAGAGTATTGATACTATGATCATGCCTACTAGAACATGCTCTAAGGCATCATAGAACTTAACAAAAACTAGACACTACCAATCAACCTTCGTATTTGACCTTGATTGATGCCTCATGGAGATTCATATGACATATAAAATCCCTTTTCCATCAATGACCTTTGACATCAATGACAACACCATAGACACAATGGCCAATAATCTCCCCCTTGTCATTGATGGAAACCACCTTCAAAAACATTGATGGTAACCACAAGACCAAACACCTACAAGACCTATTTTCATGTTTATGATCCTACACTCCCCCTTTGGCATCTCGTGAAAAGGAAAAATTACAATTCAGCATGAAAATAATGACAATACATAATGGAAACAATGTATAGACTCAAACTTACTTGCTCACAAGCTACCCCTTGGACTACATACTCAATTTCTTCACATAAAAGGATTCACATGATCCATGGACCTAATAAGTACATGAACACACATCTCCCCCGAAAATTACTCACCAACATACTGAATTTATTTCATTACTTTGGTTTACACACCTTCATTTACCATGATCACTATTATGAACCTGATTTTCACTCTTTCAATGCTCCCCTTGCAACTATACTCTAGTTTTGGTCTTTTCCTATTGTAGACAACATTCTAAATCACATGATACACCATGGCTAAAATTATCTCCTCCTAGAATGATCCATACCATCTTAAACTAGCTTTGATTTACCATTGATTTCATTTTTTTCAATGACATACTTGTTGACATCTTTATGAGATTCCTTCATACTTGTCTTGTAGCATTCTTTTTTCATTCTATACAGATCATGATACAAACAATGACACCAAGATTTGTATCATATATCTGTACCTTACTTACATTATTTCAAAATACCTCGATTATCCTTGACTTCAACTCAACAAACTCATTCAGATCCAAAAAGTCATTTACAACTAACAAGAAAAAATGGATCACACAATGGACAAGTTCTCATACTTCCTTGAAACCCTCTAGATCTTCAAGTCATATTGACACGACTTCGTGTAACATTAGACCTTACACCTCTTGTGAACATCTTCATGAGTCATCACATCACCTGACTTAGTGCACTATAGCTACTTTTATGTCTGACTCCAATGGTATTCAATGACATACTTTATGCAAACCTTCATTCTCATGCTCTCAACCAATACTAGGATCATGTGCAATTATAGCTCAACATAGAATCACACGCTCCTTGTAACTGATCAATCATGACTCCCCTGGGACTTAACTCACCTCTTTATCCACTCCTACCTACTTCTTTATATATCATACATCATTATTCAAATGTAATCTCATAACAAAAATGAATAGCATACCTTGATTATAAGCACCTCTTCATGCTTGCAACATTGTATTCACTCGAGAAAACTCTTTCATGTATGATATCACTTCTTTATTGATTGTCAAAATCCAACCTTATTTGATTGTTACATAGGGAAAAAAAGATTGTTACAATCCTTATTGATATCTTATTTTATAGAACTTCAAGCCTTGTTGGTGCCATTTAACCTTGTAGATTACAATGCTTCATGAAAAAAATCTTCTTAGCTTCTTATCACAATCGTATCGCACCTCTTTAAAGCATGATTTCAGCAACAACCTTGAGACTCAAGATTCACTTCTTGGATGATATCAACATGATGACCCACAGATCTTATAACATGGATTTAAGCGACTTAAATTCCTCATGATAGTAACATTTTACAAATATAAACAAGTCTAATTGATTCCCGATCCTTCCCGAGATCCTTTTTAGTAGTATCCAAATTATTTTCTTGTTGTAATACAACTTCATCATCTTCTTGTCCCAATACTATTACCCAAGCCTTAGTTGTCTTTCACAAGTCACACACATACCTTCAAAAATATACCACAAGACTTGGTTCATCTTAAAAAAAAATCTCAACAGCTCATAGAATCATGACTATGCCTACTCTCCGACCCCTATCAAACATACCTCATTTTCAAGAATCATCAAACTATTTGATCTTATAGAGATGAAAAAAATTCTAATTATGTCCTAATCAATGGATAACCAAGATACCAACCCTCAATTTATTTAATACCATACCTTAAAGCTTCATGAATATTCAACTTTGTACATGTACTTGCAATTTTCAACTTAGACTCATATTTTCCTTAATTCTTTGTTGGACATACTTGTGAATTTTATGCCAACCTTGATATTACTGAGTATACAGCAAACTTAAAGGATAATTTTTTCTCCATGAATATTCTTGTTATCACTAACTTGACTAATCAAACTTCAAAACACCAATTTTCACACTCATACCTCTTTTAGGTCTCAAATCATGACTTAGAACTCTGCAACTTGAAGACTCTTCTTAACTTCTTTCATGATGCACTTTCTCTAATAGAATTTTGGAACTCGACATACCTCAATAAAACTACTCATGCTCATAATTTAGACTCGAGGCCTTGTTTTGAACTTCATATAATCAACATGATTCTTCTTCATGTTGGGATAAACTTAGATTGACAATATTTTCTAGGGAATATCATGCTTTATTTTGAAACCATTTATTGTATCTTACTCTATCAACATGTTTCTTTATTCTCAAAGAATGGTATACTTCAAGTTGACTGTACCTTAATATAGACAAATGAATTTCATATAAAGGAGACTCATTTTCATGACTAATATTTTTATTGTAACCCCTTCGTAGATCATAATATCTTTTGTGGACTAAAATTCTCTATAACATGCCTTCACAAGATATTTTAGATGACACAGACTACTTCATGGATGATATAGAGAATTTCAATACATACACTTACCTTTAGAGCATATATGAGGCCTAAACAACATGTCTCCAAGAATTTGATGGTGAATTAATAATAGATGAATGTAGGTATTCTTCACTTTTCCTTCACAATAGTATTCTTACTCATCATATAATCTTTAACTTTTCCTAAAGGCAACTGATCACACCATACTTACTTTGTTCTTAAGACAACAACTTGTCAAGCTAGTTTCAATGCTTTAAGATTATCATTTTGCATAATTGGATCCTTGAAACAACTACTAATGCATCTCATCGTCTAAGGAGACCTCAAAGATTCAATCCATATTACACCTTTCACTTGTGACATCATGACAATAACAATAGAAATCATTCTAACTCCATAGAATATTGTCATATCTTGTAGGTTTTCAAGCTTATTTCATTTTTTTGAGATCAACATTTAAGTCTTCCTAGCAGTCATCATGCAAATTACATAATGTTCTTAGGAGTAGTATTAATGCACGAGACCTATTTAAGTTCTCAACACTCATTCCAATACAAACTATTGTCTATCAAGCGTTATAAGCTTTGAGACTTCTTTTCAAACATCTCCACAGATCTCATACCCTATGACTGAATTAGGAACACCTCTTCAAACAAAATCAAGGCCATTAACTATGAGCAACAATACATTAACAAGCCCTCATTCTTTCCATATGTCTCTTTTATTGAAAAACTTCAAATAGACCTTGTGATCAACATAATAGTATCATCAAACATAATCTTATCACGACTAGAGTTACCTAGATATAGCAATTTTTAAACATCTCTTATCAAAAACACCTCATCCTAGATGTCATGAACTTGCAACACACTTTTAAGATCTTGTAAGCATCTTCAAGAGTCAATTAGGTAAAAATTATTTCTCAACACTATCACAAACCTTCTAGTACAACCTTCCTCCTTCAAATTTTCCACAGTCTCATGTTCACATTATTTAAACAAGAAGCTATATTCATTAAACACAAACACAAACCTTTCTTGAAGACTGCATTTCCTTCTCTTCTTCCTTGGTTATGGATAGGTGATAAAATCTTAAAATGACTTCTTTAGCTGGATGAAAACCTCTTCATACTTATGATCACTGATACTTGGATTCTCCTTAGGCTCATTGAATTTGTATTCTAGCTTGCATACATTTAGGGCATTCACAACACTGTTTGATACATCATATTTATTTTTCCTTGTCTCAAACATACTAATATTCTTCTCATGGATTTTCATCTATGTTTTAAGGATCTCTTGGATCACTTCATAGCTTGTTATCATGATTATGGTTTCATGACTCTCACTTGCTTCTTCCTTTGCATTTAGAGGTTCAAACACATGGATAACACTTTCAATTTCTATTTCAACTTCTTCATCTTATCCTTTAGTGCAACAAACATTGTGAACTGTACAAGGGCCAAATTTATCATCTTTATCAGTTGTACTAATTAGAATCATATTGATGAAGGTGAATACATCAATCACTAACTGCCACATGCTAAACTCCAACTTTTTAAACAACACCTCATTATGAGCAAGAGTCCCATCACATATTGAACTAGATTTCTTGCCATACCTATGCTTCAAATATCCCTCCAAGCTATTAAACTTTCTTAACAAGGACCTTGCTCGATACAAATTGTTAGAAGCATAGTGAATGATAGGGGGTGAATCAATCATACAAAAATTTAACTTCATTTACCATGTCATAAATTCATCATTCAATTAACCATTCATCATACATAACCACATGTGAGCTTATTAGATGTGTATTAACCATTCACAAGATCATGAGACGAGAGAGAGAGAGAGAGAGGAGAGAGAGAGAGAGAGAGAGAGAGAGAGAGAGAAATTACACAACATATAAAATGGAAAAAACTCAAGGGGAAGAAAACCCATTAAAGCCTCTTTTAATATTACTCATAACAAAGGAATTGTAAGAATATTACACATCAAGAAAGATTTGTTTAGTGAAGCACCCACTTCACAAGGAGTACCCACCCTTATTTAGTGTAGCACCCACTATACAAGGAAGCTATTAAAACCTAAGGTGATCAAGAACCCTCTCAACCACCTGATAATGAAGATAAATTAGGTATTTTTCTTCCACAACTGATTTTGATCAAATATTCAGCTCCATGCACATCAAACCCTCTCAAACTTCTCTCTTCTCCAACTCATTAAATCTGCACCTTCACTTGCTCATTAGGTTTAATGACCTTGCACAATTTCTCTTAAAATCTTATCATCTCATCACACCTCTTCTCATCTACGTGCTTGACCCCTCTAAGACCTTCTTCCTTATTTTCTATCTCTCTCACATCTTCATCATCTCCACTAGTAAAAATGACCAAATACACTAGCTTATATACACAACTCAACTCCTAAACACCAATAGGTCAGCCATGACCATATAGTTTGGTCATAACAACAATAATATATATCAATTATATCATATAAAATCACTCTAAAAGACCTCAATGGTGAGAAAAATGCCAAAAAATTCATACAAGCACAATAAGCCCAAAATAGGCATAATACACTAGGTTTACTTCATCAACAAATGCATCATGATCATTAAGGGCACTCTTCAACTATGCCAAGGAACCAAAATATCCATACATTTTAAGAACACCCTCACATCATCACCGGGTAGCTCAAAAATCTCTACAACTCCAATCATCACCATGAAACACACCAAGAAGAAACATGCACAACTAGGTCTTCAAGCACCCGAGAAAATGAATGAGTTCTCATAGAAATAATCAACATAAAGTCTCAAGTAGTAAACGAATGGAGATATCTCTAAATATATTTTCTAGAATAACTCATTCCATCCACCAAATCATAACACAAGGCCTCCAACCAGCTCAAACTCGAGAAAAGTCTAAATTGCCAAAATGGACTCAAGAACCAGTCTTGAGGGAAACATTCTCAAATGTCTTCAACCTCACTTACAAGAACTAAGAAAAATTGGAGCACTTCAAGGAGACATAACACACCACTTTAAGAACTTACATACATATGTCCTTTGGATAAAATTACACTTACACATCTAAACCACAAGCCTTCTTGAGAGACCTAATAGGGAAATTTGGCCTATTAGAGAAAAACCATGGAATCACATTAAATGATAAAAAAATGCTATATCACATCATTTCATATGTCCACACACTATCTAATCTAATAAAATTCTATTACAACATGTAAAATGACTCAACTCGACTCAAACCTCCATGACTAGCTTTTAGCCCTTAATGGCAAAATTGGTAGGGTAACTTAGGAGACTTGTATCTTCCATTTTTCCACTAACGCTTCCTGAAAATTTTCATGGCCATTTATCACATCTCCCAAGTATTCTAGAATATTTCACTTTTCATTATAAAGCTTCCATCACAGCCCTAAAACTACAAATTTTCTCAAAACAAGAGTTTATATATGCCATCTTGAAACAATTGGAACATGAGACCACCACCATTAGGAGACCAAAAAAATTATACAAGCCCAAATCATCACATTATCATTTCTAATTCATTTCAAGACATCACCATGCATTTTTATCTAGTCTCTATAAAGGAAGGGTTTACTAGGGTTTCAAACCACCTTAGCTTGTTAACTCTTGTTCATAAATGTATGAAAATCAAATCAATCCATTATTATTTTTAAATTATCTAGAATAAATGAAAAATCATACTTAAAATAAAAAAGTTACCATGTAAATTTTGTTTGAGTGGGTGAGCATCTAAAGTTACCTATCAAGCTATATTTTGCCTTCTTTAGAAATCAATTTTTCCAAAAACAACATAACATGCAAAATATTAACAACCTTGATCTGAAAATTTGCATGAAGCATCATGAAAATATTCTCTAATAGTCCAAACTCTCATTCAAGCTCAAATATACCTAAATCTCTCCAGACACTAAGACTTACCTTGCCTTTCTAGCCTTGTTCTCAAGAAAATTGCTTCAATGGACCTTGTACATGCATTAAACCTCTGAATACTGACATGATATGCCTTCCAAACTTCATATGTAGTTCTAAAGCATTCCTATCATGCTTGAAATATACTACCCTAATTTATACTTCTTGTTTCCATGTCATACAACATGCACTGATGGGTGTAGGAATGGGCCTTGAATGACCTGAATCAACCATGACTTCACATGAATAGACCATGAAGATCACTTGTAGACACTTAGACACCTCTCACACATCTCATGGAACATGTTTTATCTAATGAATACCTCATACCATCTTAGGAGTACTCATGTTATGATCATTCCTACTAGACCATACTCTAAGACATCATAGAGCTTCACAAAAACTAGACACTACCAATCAACCTTCAAACTTGACCTTGATTGACACCTTATGAAGATACATATGAAATCTAAAATCGATTTTCCATCAGTGAAATTTGACATGAACGACAAAACCATAGATAAAATGGTCAACACTCTTTGCTTTAAAAAAATGGGTAATATTTGGGTATCCATCTTTGATCTTTAAAACTATTCCTAGTTTTCCTAAAATAATGTTTAGTACCCTCTTTTGAGGTTGCTTATTATTCACACTAATTATAGAAAGTCTTTATACTTATGAAATATTCAGTTATCATACTTTAATTTTATTGGAACTCACACTTTATGATTATGAGGAATCACACTTTCTTATTTCATAATATTCACACCCACACTTTAATGGTCTCACACTTTTCATTACCTCGCACTTCACTAGTAAAATTTTTCACTAAATTTAAGTTTGAATTTTCCTAAAAATTCAAGAATGGAAAAATCATACTTCACAAGTGTGAGAATTCTCAAGGTGTGTCCGCATTCAAAAGCACACTTCACAAGTGCAAGGACTCAAAACTTATGTGAGGATCCAAACCTAAAGCTTCACCCTCACACTTCACGGTTGAAAATACTTGCACTTAGAAAACATAAGAAAAGGTGATATTCAAATAAGTGTCAAAGGCTCTAACACATGTAAATAATAATGAGACAATCTTATTATTACACGTGACCTTCTACATAGCACTTACATGGCCTCTAGGGGTCAAAAGAAGGCTAAATTAAAACTTGCGGTTATGATCAAACTAAGCTTGCATAGGTGTAAGGCTACATTCAAAAGGAAAATTAGTTTAAAAAGTAATTTTCCCTAAGGAAAAACAATCAAGTTATGCATTTTGTACCATTAATACAAAACACGCCAATTTAGATGAAAGATTTCCCGATCTACACATCTAGTGCATTAAACGAGAATGTTCATCAAGATTCCTAATTACATAAACCATTTGTGAGATTTGAATCTAAAAATTTCATAGTGGGTTGATTTTTCCAAGAAATTTACGGTAATATTGCAAGTAAAATTCCTTCAACAATAGTAGGAGAACCATGGCCGTCAAATGTGAACATTTTTCTATACTCCTACATAGACCAAAGGATGTTGAGAAAGTGTTTTCGAATATAAGCACTAGACAATGAATTTCCACACTACTTTACTATCTTTTTACCATATAAAGGGAGAGAACAAATGTATATTCTATAAATGAAACAAAGATGATTGTATACCAAGCACAAAGAGTAACCAACATTAGGGAAGTGAAGAAAACTAGAATTCATCAAATTGTGGCTAAACCGGAGGTATTTCCATGCACATACTTACTCTCTCTCTCATTCTCATTCATGCTAAAGAAAAGGATTGGACATTATACTCCCAAAATGACAAAAATATGATAGATTTAATTGTTAGTTATGCTTTTAAGGCCTATTATAGATTACAAGGCCATCTCATCTATCTACGTGATATCACTACTTCGTATATAGATTAGTAGAGATCTCTCCATATCTATAGATCTCTCTATCTCTCTATCTAGATCTATATGGGAGGATATAGGATTCGTGCATTGATACAGGAGTATGCCTTGCTCCATCTTGGGTGTAGCCGCCTATCTATATATGGGGGATAGGGCCATGCTCAGTAGAGGAGAGGGCATATCTATCTCCCATTTATATATTTATCTATCTCTTTATCTATCAAGGTCGATATTGTTTATAAATCAACAACCATAGAATCATTGATGGCTACATGCTAGGAGAGAAGCATTTTTAAAATTGGGGAAAATACCCGGTCGATAATATGGATTATTCAAACCTAAACAACATCCTCTTCCAAAAATTTATGCATGGAGTGAGAATCAGTATGGCCTTGATGAATCAATTATATAGAAACCCCTCCACTATAAATTTGGATGTAGCATAGATTCCTTTCTTTCTATGATCATAAATGAAAGCAAGATCCCCACATTAGGGCACGTGGATGCCTCAAATTTAACATCTCAAAGGGATTCTTATGTTGATAATAAGAATTCATTTTTGATGGCCTCTTATTGATTAACAAAAATAAGGATTTATATGCCTAGATGGCCTAAGGGGGTATCTAGGGTATTAATGTTAATCTAGTTAGGAGGACTAAAACATTGTAAATGAACTAAAGCAAGTATGAAATAAATGTAAATAAACTACTCTAGATGAAATAAAACCCTAATGTGCAAGAGAAGAGTAAGGAAAAGACTCAACTGATAATAAGAGATTGTCACACAGTGTCGCAAATCTAGAAATAAAATCTAGAAGTGAAAATGAACCCTCATAAACCTTGCAAAGGGAAGATCTGGACTATCTGAGTTGACATAGGCACCTAGGAATGTCTTCGGGCACCACGGTCTATAATCTGGGTGCTTGAAATAATGTAAATGATTAAAACCTCAATATGGTACGGTTCTTGCTAAATGCCTTTGAGTACTTCTCGTCTGTCATGCTAGATTCATTAGATGAATTGGAGAATGGATTGTAATGTAAGGAGAAGTATCAAACCCTAGAAAAATGAAATATGAATGTGAATGGTTTGGACTTACCTCATCTACCAAGCTAGTGGACTTATCACTGAGCATTGCACTACATTACGGACCATGATGTAGTTATGGTGTGTGTGTGCATGTTTTTCCCTAGGTGCTCTCATGTCAGTCGTACTTTGTGAAGTAGCAAGCAATAGTAGCTATAGAAATGTAAGTAACATGTGTGCATGGAATAGAATGGAATCCCTCCCCTATGAAGTGTGTGTGATGTATATCTCCTAGCTTGAATACATGGCACTATGTGGATGCAAGTGATGCAATGGATGTAGCCCTAGATGGAGTGATAATAGTGATAAGATGTAATTTACCTAGGACCCTTATTATGGTCTTATAGCTTTATATTTATAGGTATCTCAAGCTTAATTTCGTAATTAATCCTGATAAGGTTGACTGAGAAGAAGATAAGGATGACCAACAACTAGAAGTGACCCAAAAAGAAGTGGAAGAGGTTGTGCATAGACCGAGGCACCGGAATAGGACTAGAGTGCCTCGGTAAGATAGCCAAGGCGCCTACTTTTAGGCTAGAATTTCAAAAGCAGTCATTAAATAGGTTGTTAGGTATTGAGAAATATGTAGGAAAGAGAAAATAAAATACAAGAAAAAAAGTGGCCAAAAGGTGGGATTAATCAGTACTTTGTACAATTGAGAACCTTCTAAATATTAGTATAAGACCGGAAAAAATATTGTCTAATGTGCAATATTTGTGTCTACATTCGCCCCCACTTTATGTTGGTAAGCGAAAAGCACAGTAACATAAAGTAGATAGAGATGCGTACCTAATAACCATGTAGAGTGTAGAAGAAGACATGTCGATGGACTAGACTCAAATGTGGAATGAAAAAATAAAAATGTGGAGGAGCATGGATTCTAAAGATGAAAAATGTGTATAAAGAGTGATGAGAGTGAACCTAGGGTAGAATGCATGTTTAGTTGTTATTGTGTGTAGTGTACTTGCATGGTTAGTATGGAAAGTACCTTCATGGTGTGTTGTTGTTTTTGTTGTTGCTTTATAGTTTTCCCCCAATTTTACTTCTTGTTTCTCATACAATGGACCTGCAAGGAGAAAATGATCTAGTAGTCAAATATGAATGTATGTGAAAATGTTGTGTAAAAATATGTAAATGTAAAATACGCTAGAATAGAAAGTGTAGATGGAAAAATGGAACATGTGAACCTAATCCATGTCAAGAAAAAAGGTGTAGAAGGATATCTTGTAGTGTTGCAAGTTTTTCGGGAAATCTCATGTCACCCTAGCTGAAGAAGTGTAGGGAGGAAATGCTCTATGTCCTCCAACTCTAACTATTTTTGCTAAAATTTGTTGAAGAGATTTTTGTACTATCCTGGTTTTTTTGGCGATCCGATTCCACTAGACAAAGAAGTGTAGAGAGGCACACCCATTGTAACCCATGATCCTGTAACCACTCCATGGCATTGTCGAAGGACATCATGTCCTGTTGAGGTTGTTGTGTATGGATTTTGTAGACTAGTTTGAACTCATTCGTTGTATGTGAACTGGTGTAGATATGTTGTGTTAGTAGAAACCATCAATGATTCCCCCTCTTTGGGGGTGCATGCGATGACCCTAAAAGGAGAATGTGGTCCCAAAGAGGGTGACCCACTCTAACTGTAGAACTCTACCCCGTAGTGGGAAAAAAGGAAACAGTTGGTAGATACCAAGGCACACACAAAAGGGGATGGCTAGCCAATACAAGTGTTATTCGAACACATGCATGTAAAATAAGATAAGTCTAAAATGCGTAGAACATGTAAAAATACTAGGAAAAGTAGTGTAAACACACAATAAAATAAGAAAATCACACAAAGTGGGTTTTAAAATAATACATCACTCACGATGTTGCAAGACATGTAATTCCATCATGGCCACAAACAACAATCAAGTGTGTACACAAGAAAATGGCAAAGCCCACAAACAATGGAAAATAATGCAGACAAGTAAAAACAAACATGTAGTCATGGAAACATGTAGTCCTGCAAAACAAGTGTTGCACATGGAACACCCGTTAGCATGTTAGAGTGATAACCAATATTTTAAAGTATGTATGAACAAGTATTATAAGATTCTAAGTACAAAATGAAACAATATCACCTGTATGAGATGAATGTGGATTCCCCAATGACTAGTATAGTAAGGGTAGAAGGTGATCATCCATGTCGCGTGTAAATGTCATGTATATGCAATCACACTAGAAAAAGGTGTGAATGCGCATGTGTGTATGATAATGACATATAAGAAAGAAATCTAACATGTGTATTAGAATTAACATTTAAAACACTAGTAAACAAGATTAAATGCTACTAAGACAATGCATTATGTTGTGTATGGATGGAATAGAATGCAAGATGGAATGATAGGAGCAACATTCCCCCAAGTGTATAGAAGTGTATGTAATGAGGCTCATTTTATTTTCCCCGTAGTGATCAAGAATGAAGCGTAAATGAGAGTGTGTCATCATGAAATGGTCAAGTAGTATTCGTTTTATCTAATGCACTATGATGAGGATGCGTATGGGATGGTGATGAAATGTGACATGGGAGAAGATGTGTGTGAACCCTATAGAGGAAGCATATATCACGTCTTTTTGATCTGAGGAGTGAGGATATATCCCTAAGTGCATATCACTATAGAATGAGTTTGTGGGAATGAGATATATGGAAAGATGTTTTTTGACCCTATAGTCTAAGAGTATACCACGACTTATTGAATGGGTGAGTGATGATCTATCCCTAAGCATATATCACTACATGATGGAAGAAGAAGGTGATGATGTATCCTATAGCATATGTCACTATGATATGGGTGATGAGGGCATATAAATAGTAGATGAGTAGGCATTGGATAACGGAAGGTGGTTTTTAAGCACTAAATGTAGACCACTATGTGATGAATAAGGTGAGGGTTTGTCATTGAAGGTCATCATCGTTAATATTGGTTATCTATGTGGATGACATCATCTTTGGTGGAGACAATAAGAGCATGACTAAGGGATTTACATATGTGATAAAGAAGGAATTTGAAATTTCTATGATAGGAGAGCTATCATTCTTCCTTGGATTGTAAATCACTCAATTTGAAAAATTTATATTCATTTCATAAGCCAAATACATAAGAGAAATTTTGAAAAAGTTTGGGATGGAAGATTGTAGGGAAGTTAACACACTTATGATCACAAGATGTAAGTTAAGTAAGCATGATGACTCTCCAAAGGTGGATTAGACATCATATAAGGAAATGATTTGGACTTTTTGTATACTACTGCCTCTAGACCTGATATCATGCAAACACTAGGTAGTATGGGAAGATTTCAAGAATATCCAAAGGAAACCCATTTATAAGTAGTTAAGATGATACTTAGGTATCTCAAGGGGACTATGGAGTTTGGGTTGTGGTACCCAAGGAGCAAGGAGTTTAACTTGACAACCTATACAGATGTTGACTAGGTAGGGAGTCTAGATGATAGGAAGAGAACTAGTGGAGGGATTTCTTCTTAGGAGAATTCCTAATTTCATGGATAAGCGAGAAGCAAGCATCAGTGGTTTTATCTACTTGTGAGGCTAAGTACATTGTAGAAACTTCATGTTGTACTCAATTTCTCTGGATGATACATACCTTAAAGGACTACAAGGTGGAACATGAAAATCATATTCCCATCTATTGTGACAATAAAAGTGTCATAAGTGTTTTTAAGAATCCATGCATGTACTCAAAGACTAATCACATTCCCATCAGATATCATTTCCTAACAGAGTAGGTTATTGAACAAAAATTTAATCTTGAGTATGTATCTATTGAGGATCAAATTACGAACTTCTAACCAAGCCACTTCTAATGGAAACATTTGAACATTTAAGATAGGATTTAGGTGTAATTCTTATTCCTAGCAATCATTAAGGAAGTCAATAACTTAGGGGAGCTAATCAGGTGGTTCTTTAGCTCCAAGAGAAAGAAAGTAGTGTTGAGAAGGTATGCATGGAGATAGGGGAGCATGTTTGGTTAATGCTTCTAGTATGGTAATTTAGGTGTGATCCAAGAAGCTATAGGTATCTCTTTTTCATTAATTTCAAAGGGGGAGAATGGTGTCTAATGTTCATAATGGGGGAGAAATAGAGTGGTTTCCATAGTGTTTTTGAGATTGGTTTCCATCAATGACAAAGGGGAGATTGTTGATTATTGTCATTGATGTTAAATATTAATGATTCATTGATGTCATCTTGAGGAGAAAGAGAGAATTTGAAGACAACTTGAAGGTTGTCAAGGTCAACTTATAAAATGTAGGTCATTGTTGAAGAAGTGTTGTCAAGGTCAAGTGCATAAGAAGCCTAGTCATGAGGCATGAAGAGATATGGAAGAGGCATGGATGGTAACATACATGAGGAGGATGTTTGAGCATGGTAATTAGGTGGAAATTCACTCAAATTCCACCTATAGGGGTAAAACCTCCATTCTAGGTTTGCACCTAGACCCCTCCTAAACCCCCTGACCTAATGAGTCATGATGATCAATTTTTAGAGAAATAATGCATATGTGAGCTTGGAAAGAGGTAAGATAATTTGTTTTAGGTATGTTGATGTAGTTTGAAGTCATGGTTTGAATGATTTTGCAAGAAATTGCATTTTAGGCCTTCTCAAGCTCACAGAATGAGGGTTTCAAACCCGAGAAGCACTTTCAAGTGTTCATAGGCACGTAAAACCTCTGCATGAGAACATAATATATTTAGGAGAGATGGGGAATGGTCCTAGATAAGAATTCTAGGAATTAGTTTTGGATTATAAGTCCTAGCTTTATGAACAATTGATACCACTAAAACTGGTCAAAACCTCCCTAAAACCCTAATAAGGACTCAATAGGAAATATTTTGTTTAGAAATCTCAAAATGGATTAAAACTCCCAAATAAATTATTGGTTCATGTATTCAACTCTCCCAGGTACCTCCAAGTGGTGGTGGTTAGTCAGATGAGAGAGAAAATGTGCAGGTACATGCCTATTTTGTCAAGAAGTTGTTGTATCTCTCAAAATTTACATTGGACAAGATGAATAAATGGATGATATAAGGTGTTAGAGACCCATTCTTCATGTCTATGGTGGTTTCTAGACATGTTCTAGTCTCTAAGTGATCCTATGAGGTCAATTTCTCATGACTGGTTTTTGAGGTGATTTGACAGTTTTATTCTTAAGGAGATTTCATGGCATGAATGCAAGGTGTAGAGCTAATCAAGCATGGAGGAGGTCAACATATTTCAAAGAATTTTTTTAAAATGGTTTTGATTTTTAAGAAGGCTATGTGAGCCCAATAAGATCATGTTGTGTTGTTATGTAGGCATACCTAATGCAATTAGGTCTTCATGAGACCTAAAGGTGAAAAATGCCTAATTGAGTTGTGGCAAGACCAAAAGAGGTTTAAGTTGTGATTAATTCATGTTTATAATATGTTCTAAGGCCTATTTTATGGCCAACCTAAGTGGTTTTATGTGTGTATGACTAACCAAGTGGTATATGTTCATGAATCATGTATATATATGCAAGGCAGTTTTAGGCCTATTGATGTGTGAGTGAATGAGAGAAATATAGTGCATGTTTGAGTAGTAGGAGGTCTTGTAGACCATATACGAGGGTTTATGTTGAATATCATGAAGGTGGTCAGCCTATGAAATTCAATTTGTACATGCCTATATCAAGGTGAAGAAGATTGATGAGCGAAGAAGCATAACATGTAGTTTGAAGAGTGATCAAGAGCAGAAGGGAAGAAAGATGGTCATCATTTATTGATCAAGCAACAAAGGGTTAAGAAGGTGAAAAAAATAAAGAGGTTTCTAATTTGGCGTTAAGTCACATGGGGATGTGGTGCTTCCTTGTAAGTTGGTGCTTGTTAAAACCTAGTTAAGTAGGTGCTTAACTTATTTCAAGTTGGTGCTCCAAGCTCAGTGGGTGCTCAACTGAATTTGATATTTTGCAATCATTTATAGGACAATATTCCATTTGTATATTTCTTAGTGGGTTTTCTTCCCCTTGAGGGTTTCCCACTCATATATGTGTGTTCTCTCTTGTTTCATGTTCTTTTGAATGGTTTTTTATGCATTATAAGATCACTATGGTTAATATGTATTGAATGGTAAAACATAATTGAAAAAACATTTTATGAGGTCACCGATTCAACCCTTAAGTGACTTGTGCTTCCAACGAGACCTGGTCAAATGATTAATATGAAGAAGAGGATTGTTCGAGAAGATGAAGGAAGAGAAGTTGACTTAATTATTGAAGAAATAAGATCTACAAAATTTGGTTTCTTTGAATATAGATCTTCTTGTGAGGGTGAATACGAGATATTGTAGCTTACACAAACAACCATTCTTGTGTTATTTTTACAAAAAAATGAAAGAGAGAAATCATCTAAGCACAAATAAAAGGAGGAGGAGGACCCCCAACCACATACTCTATAACTAGAAATAAAAGTAATTAAGAGAGGTTCTTCGCTTTTATAATATTTAGAGTCAGCTAAGAAGCCCAAATCTTCATCTACCCTCAAGTCATCATCCATTAGGGCAAGTCAAGAAGTTCCACTCATTCTAAAAATAGTTCTTCTTCCAACGCATCTTAGAAGAGTAGTGAATAATATGTGTTTACTTCCTCTAATGTAAGTCAACCTACTCTTAGTGTTTCCAATGTTCTTAAGAGATCTTCCTCCAACTTTGATATTATTGACCACATAAAAAGCCGAAGTTCAAATTTCTGAATCAGAATATCTACAAACCCATATTGAATAGTTTGATAAGTTAGTCAAATTTATCAAAGGTGGTAGTTCAAAATCTAATGTACCATCCACTTATAAGGTTTACTTCCCACTCCTGTATAAAGTAAAAGCCATAATATTTTAGCCTCCACCCATTCATTTACTGGAAAGATTGGTCCTTTCTATGTTTCCTTGTTAATCAATGGGTACCGACTAAATAAATGCATTATTGATTTTGGTGCTTTTGATAATGTCACTACCTACTAAGGTTTCCTAAGATCTTGGTTTGAGTATCTCCCAAGAATTCATTCATTGTTACTCCATGGAAACAAAGGAAGTTCCCCTTGTTGGTAGGATCAAGGACACACAACTTGATTTTGTGGCTTTTCCAGAAAATAAGATAAAGCCAACAATTTTGGTGGTGGATATGTCAACTACCTATGGTATGCTTCTTAGCATAAGTTTTTTCAAGATATGGGAGGTGAAATACAATTGGGCTAGTCTTCTGCTTCAATATTGATCAAGAATGAAATGAGAAATATTCTCCCTAAGCCAAAAATGAAGTATACAGTTCAAAATTTTGATGAACCAAGAGTACACATCTATTCTATATAGGGAATGGAAAGGTTCCATTCAAGGATAGAGGTAAAGGGAACTATTTAATAAGTTATGAATAAAGTGAAGAGATTACCTATTCAAGAGGAAATACCGGTGGAAATTGCTAATGAGGTGTGGGGTATGGAGTTTGATGGAAGTTGTTCATCAACAGGGTCAGGTGATGAAAGTGTCTTGTCTTCTCCGCAAGGTGATTTATTTCCTTTTTCATACAAGATATTATTTTCTAATACCAACAATAGTTCTGAATACAAATCTTTATTTCTCGGGTTGTAAAATTTTGAGGAAATGGGAATTAAGAAGCTTGTAGTGTAAGGAGATGAGGAGATGATTGTGAAACATGTAAGGAATTTATTTCAAGTAAAAACTCTCATCTCTACCACTATAGAAATAGAGTATGGATTTTTAGAATCCTTTGATGCATTTAATATTAAGGTAGTACCTCATCATCAAAATAGTAGTGTTGATTCATTGGTACTGTCTGCTTCACTAATGATTCCACATCCTGATTTTGGTGGACAATTTTTTAGTGGAAATGATTTTCCATCCAAGTGTGTCTAGATAACTCAGAGAGCTGGAAAGTGTTCAACGATGATGACCACATTTTTCTTTTTACAACAGACTGGTGATTTAGGTCTATATATTTTGAAGGAAGTGACACACTCCCGTGGGAGTTTACTACTAACAAGAATGATAGTGACAAAGGTGATCAAGTAGATGAAGACAAAGTGATTCAATTTAAAGGTAAAAAAATTACAAAAGGGGTTAGTCACTAGAGGAATTATTTGACAAACATATGATAGGTTTATCCATGAAAAATCCAAGGATCAACCTAGATCTTATGTTGAATATGAGAAAATAAATATTGGGACAAGTGAGAAACCAATGATGGTGAACATTGGAAAGTGTTGTTCACTTGAGGAACACAAAACTTATCAACTTTGTTGAAGAAGTATTTTGATGTACTATCATATTCATATGATGATCTTAAATCCTTTCAACCAAAATCCATGCAACACTCTATTCCCTTGAAGCTTGATGTGAAGGCCTTTGGAAAAATCAAAGATAATATAATCCCAAAATTTTAGAACCATCAAAGAAGAGGTTAAAAAGTTACTCAATTCTCACATCATCTTCCTATCCATCACTCAACATGGATAGAAAACATTATACTAGTCTAAAATAAGAGTGGTGAAATACACATTTGTGTGGATTTTGAAATTTAAATCAAGCTTCCTAAAGGATAACTACCCCTTACCGGTCATGGATCATATCTTGCAAATATTCAATGGTTTGGAGATGATGTCCATGCTAGATGGATTCTTGGGATATAACCAAATTGAAGTAGCCAAGGAGGATCAATTCAAGACTACTTTCACCACCCTTTAGGGAACATTTACATATCATCATATGCCCTTTGGGTTAATCAATGTAGAGTGCCACTTTTAGAGGGATATGGATTTAGATTTCAAATATTTGAGAGGGAAATGCATAGTGGTGTATTTGGATATTATCTCATGTATATTTAAATAAGAGAAATGAACATTTGGAACAACTGGAGCAGGTATTGATCCCACTAAAAAAACATCACATCTCTCTTAACCAAAGAAGTCAATATTTGGTGTAATTAAAGGAAATATCCTTGGTCATATTGAGAAAGGAGGGTACAAAATTGATCTAGAAAGAGTTTGAATCCATCCAAATATTATCTCTACCCACAAGTAAACTTGATGTACATTCTTTCTTCAGCAAGGTAAATTTCTTAAGAAGGTTTGTTCTAACTTTTCCAGCTCACTAAGGAAATTATCAATATGATGAATCCCAAGGAATATTTTCGATGGAGAAAGGAAGGTAAGGAATATTTTGAATCAATCAAAGGTGTTATTACAAAGGCACCACTTTGGTCCATCCAAATTTTAACAAGGAATTCATTGTTTATTGTTATACCTCTCAAGCACACCATCTCAACTATCCTTGTTCAAGATAATGAAGAGAAATTTTAGTCACCCATTACATTTATGAGTGCACCTTTGAAGGAACGATGAACTTAACTATTCACAACATGAGAAGCATGCTTATGTGGTGGTCAAGAGCTTTGAAAATTTTTAGGTTTTATCTCTTGAACTCACACACTATTGTCATGGTCCCTAGCCTAGTGTTAAGTCCATTTTAATGCAACAAGATCCTGGTGCAAAGAGAGGGAATTGGGTATCAAAAATTCTAGGAGTATGACCTTGACATTAGACCTTCTAAACTAGTATGAGGAAATGGTTTGTGAAACTCCTTACTAGAGAAGAATGGGAAGATTGTTCCACTTGCTATGATTGTTTGATCAAAGACCTTCCTCTTGTGCTCTTCATGAGTACTACCAATCCTTGGTATTTAGACATAACATACTTCTTGACCTATGGTGATTTTCCCCTAGGTCTGGATTACAAGAAAATATGTACTCTCCACTGAAAGTAGCTAAGTATGTCATTTGGGAGAACATATTGTACAAGAAAGGATTGGATGACACTTTCCTAAGATGCATTGAAGAAGAAGAAGAAAAAGAATATTTTCAAAGCATACCATGATCAAATGCATGAGAGGAATTTAAGGCATTGGTAATAACTCAAAAAATATTGAGAGGTGGATATTATTTTCCTACCCTCTTTTGAGATGCCTATAAATGGGTAAAAATGTGATCCATGCCAACAATTTGTAGGAAAACCAAGCTCTTAGTTACTTTTCCACTAGCATGTGATCATAAAGGAACCCTTCCAACAAGTGGGGTTTGGACTTCATTGGTGTATTGAATCCACACTCTAGTGTGGGTCATATGTATGTCCTCCTCACCACATATTATTTCACGAAGTGGGTGGAAGCCATTCGACCAAGCATGCCAACTCTGAGATGGTGTGTAATTTCTTGAAAGAAAATATCATTGTTAGGTTTGGAGTTCCAAATAAAATATATGATAAATACTATTTCTCTCTCTCTCTTTGAGTTGATGGATTTTTGTTACAACCATGGTATTTCACTATCACACTCTATTGATTACTACCCATAAGGTAATGATAAGTGGAGTCTAGTAACAAGAACATTATTACTATTGTTTGAAAATTTGTAGATTCTAATCAAAGAGATTGGCATAAAAATATTACATGATGCATTATGGGTTGATCGATAATAACCCAAGAAAGGCACATGTACTTCTCCTTTCCAACTACTATATGGAATTGAAGCTCATATCCCAATTTCATTAGAGTTACTGTTTACCTTACAACTGATAAAGGAAGTAGAGAAAGGAGAATACATATATTCTCGACAAGAGGAATATTTCTACTTAGATAAATTGAACAAAGATAGAAAGGTAGTAGTGGATGTACTGAGAAAACACCAATCAAAGGTAAAGAAGTTGTTTGATCAAAAGACACAAAATATAAATTTTAGATTGGAGATCTTGTCCTACTCTAGGACAAGAGGAGGAGATCCCAAAGGAATCCATGGAAATTTTGACTCTCTCTTGGCTTGGCCCTTTTAAGATAAGGAACTTTTGTGGAGAGAACACATACTATCTCGCATATCTTGATGGGACCCCATTGGAGTTGCCTCAGTAGTGGGAAACATTTGAAGCTCTATAAGCAATAAGGTTGGTTATCCCCAACCATGTACCATAGTTTCCCTTTCTTTGTGTGTTTCCCTTCCTATTTTTGTGTGTTTCCTTTTTTTCATGTGTGTTTTTTTTTTCCCTTTTGTGTATTTTTGCTTGTAATAGTTGGTGAAGGAATGACTCTATTACCTAATTGTCAAGGCATTGGTCTACTTAACCATGAGAATTTTGAAGTCCTCCATTATCCCTTATGGTCTATGTCCCCAAGTTAGAGCCAACTATTTTCATGTTAAATGTATAGCATGCAAAATTTAAATTTTGGTCATGACAACCAAACCCCCACTTGAAAATTTCCTTTCCGATCATTATAAACCCTTCCTCTAGCCAGCCTTGTCCATTGTTTCATCCTCATTCTGGATAAGAGGAACATTCTAACATGATTTTCAAGTGTGTTTCATGTGTAGGTAAGTATACCTAGGTGGATTGAGGAAGTTATTGAGATCTAAGATAGAACAACTCTCTCCTCAGAGGCATAAAAGGGCTATTTTTTACCATTTTTAGCTAAAGAATATCCTTCAAAAGGTGATGTCTAGGTAAAAACCCACTGGAGGTTTTAGATGAGTATTAATGTATCTAAGATATTTTTTAGGGATTTTATGGAGCCATATGATGTTGGGAATTAACCAAGCAAAACAAGGTCATTATGGGTGTAGGGAATGCCACACCTCGAACAGAGAAAGTAGACTTGTTGAAGGTTCTGGGAGTTCTGGGAGAGTTAGAAGATAAAAAAATAGGAAATGGAAATCTCTTGGAATTATTCACATGGTGGACACATCAATTTTGGCCCAAGACTTCAAAATATTTTGTGATAACCTGAGTCACTAACTGCCCCTTTGAGCCAAAAGAGTGATTGGCCTAAAATTCAAATTTCAGGAATAATTATCTCTTATAAATGGTTGGAATGGTCTTAAAAATTTTTGAGTCAAAATCATATAAGGTTTGTCCCTAAACTCCATGTCACACTCTCGGGGAAGAAAAACACTTTTAGTAGTGTTTCTAATTTGAGTTGGTGGGATGACATCAACAAATGAAATAAGATTGAGTGCACTTTTTAAAGTTTTTTTCCCTTTTCCCTTGTCCCAAGGTGAAAGGTGACAAGAGGGACATAAAATAGTTCTCCCCTATGCATTGACATGTTTCATCACTTAAGTGACAACTTATGTTGTTAGGGAAGTTACAAATGTTTGCTTTACTCAAATTTGGCCCCTCTCCTCATGAGTAGATGACCCTTGGATCATTTTTGAGGGTTGTGTCCATTTTATCTTTGTGAAAAGGGAAATGAGGGACAAGAAAGTGCTCCCTCCAAGTAACTTTTTCATCACTTAAATTGACAACTTGAGTGCTAGGAAGTGAAAAAACATGTAAAAACTTGTCCCCAACCAAAATTGTCCCCCTCTTCATGTTGCATGCACCCATGGAAAATTTTGAAGCTTTTTCTATCCCCTTTCATTTTCTAACATCTAAGGGGACAAGAGGGAAAAAAAATGCACTCTCCCCTCCCAATCAATCCTGGTCACATGAAAGACCTTGTTGCAACTCTCGGGAGCTTTTTTTAAACCCTCTCATCTCATCCTCATGCCACCACATGCTACCACATGTCAAGATATTGTGTAAAAAAATTTCCTTTGCCCCCCCTATTTTACCCTCTTCTCCCCTATTTTTTAGGGTGTAACCTCACTTCAACCTCCATCTGACCCTCGGTTGAGCTTGTTGGGTTAAAATTGAGTTAAATGTGTGTAAAGTCAATGAGATAAATTTGTAACTAAGATAATTAGAATATTTTTTATGTTTGAATGCTTTGAGTTCCCCCCCTAAACTCCATTTTTTCACATATATGTTTTGATGAAATTTTCCTAGAACCTCAAGCTTGAAAACAATTTTTTTCTCATAACTCCATAATCGTGCACTCGATCTCCATGAAACTTCACCAATGCATTCCTCTTGAAAAAACCTTCACATTGACTATAAACTTGCTACCATTGATGCTTTGTATAATTTTTAAGCAATTCAAAAGAAATTTTCAGCCCCTACACTTTCCTTTTCAGATCTACAGTTCTGATAATTAAAAATCTCTCAAAATTGGAGTAGAAGATCCCGAGACAAAACCTAAACTTTTGAGACCGGTTTCATTCCATTTGACACCCAGAGGTCCCCTTTTTAAAAATAGTAAGTTGTGATAGGTCCTCTTTGTCTAAAAATAGTAAGTTTTAAAAACAAAAACCTTTAGTATCCTCATCACTCCTTGCAAGTAAAAACATAAAAAGTGAAAATTTTGGAAACTTACTAAAAATAGCCATCTAGAATAAGACCTACTAAAAATAGAAAGTGTTGGAATTAGGTAAAAATTTCCATATCTATTCATTTCCCATTTTTATCATTTCTTCTTGCATCATGAAGATCAAATACTTAGGCCTAGAACCAATTTCCACATTGAACATTGAGTATCCCAATGTGGGGGACAATGATGTAACCCACATGGACCTAGAAGATTTAAAGGAAATAATGTTGAATGAACCACATGGGGAATAGATGGAAGAAAATATATTCTTGAGTGGGATATTTAGAGTAGGTGGTCACCCTCTATCTATTTAAAACATTGAGTTAGTCTTAGCCTGCACACAACACTATGATTCTGATTCCAAAACAATCAAGGGTAGATGATAACTCAATCCTTGCAGTCCTCACACGAAAGGAATTTATCAATGCCTATAAATTCCACCAATAATAACATGGTTATCATCACCAGGATTTTTCTTCATAGGAATGGGTGAGGATAAACTCATACTTATAGGGCCTAGTAAGTTTGATCATAAATGAAATAGGAAGGAAGCCCTCTCAGATCCCTAAGTATTTATCTCAAAGTGAGTTTCAAAAAGCATACTATGATGTTATTGTCCTATTGAATATATTATGGGAGATAATAAAAACAAAGGATTTCTAAGATTGGATGGATTGGTTCATTTTGGTGGTTATAAAAGGAGACCAAATGGTGGACTGGGGAAAATCATAAGTAACAACCTTCATCGACAATTGTTGTAGTTACCCACCTCTAATAAGTTCATAATGAATTCTTATCTAGTGTATGCCCTCACTTTTCACAAGACCCTTTCCAAGGCCTATCTACTACTCCTAATGTGCCACAAAATTCACTAGCCTATGAGAAATATCCACAACTCATAGACATCAGGAGAGTAACTCTCACTATTCTAGGGTGAATGATGCATTCACCATGTGCATCATAAGGTTACTCGAAGAATATTCCAAGCGAAGAATTTCATCCTCGACATTTGAATTATTGAGAAGTATGGAAGTCACTTCATCAATTTCCCACCTTCACCTACATAAGGGTCGAGGATTTGATCTTTCTCCTCGTAGGCTACTAAGGTACCCGAGTGATAAGATCATCATGTTTGAATTGTGTGAAAACAATTGTCCCATGTCCATACTAGGTGTAATAATTCTAAGAAGAAAGGTGTGTCATTTCCTATCTCTCTAGGAATCTACTCATGCAAGAATATCATAGATGTGAAAAACATCAAAACATCCTTTGTTGATCTCATTTTGTATTCCTACATATCTTGGTATGATTTTGATATTAGGAAGAATCAAAACTTTCATCTTTTTAGGATTGCATCATGTTCACAAATTGAGGATTATTAGATCAACTACATAGATGACTTTAAGGTCAGAAATGGGATTATATGTGAATGAAAGTGGATCAGATGAGATAATTCAAGTTTTACTGGTTTGTGGATGGAATAAAATATGATGGGTAGACTTTTTGATCTTGAATATCAAGTGTTGCAATCTTCCCCTCTTCCTCCCACTCCATGGAACATCTGAGAGTCAGGTGACATCAAAGAAATAACCATGATAGTAATTCAAAGGTCAAAGGATTGGTTCAAATGAAATATTTATTCTTTCATAGAGTTTAGTGGTCTTTTATCCCATCTAGGAAAGTGTCTCACACTTATTCTCTTAAGGCATTTGAGAAATCCACAGGATCTACTCATTTAGAAGAATATTCAAGAGGAAAACTTGTGGAAATAGAGTACACTAAATTTTCTCCCCTAGGAGGCTTCACAAGAGGGAAAATATCATTGAAAATCCCATTGAATCCCTTTGAATTAGGATAAATTGATCCATCACAGTCTCCTATCCATCCCCATAATCTAAGTGTGTCCTCCTCGACATACTAAATCACCTCATCTTGGGAAGACGTTGATTCCTTATCAAGCACTAAAAATTCTCTTATGCCTGACTTTGTGTCCACGTTGCCAAAGAAAATATTCCCATGGGTACAAGATTTGTTTGGATGTGAATAAAGAAAGGTGTAACAAATACACACACCTAATTTTGAGGCCATCTCAAAATACATCAAGACTAAATAACCAAGAAAGCACATAAAAACTTCATATTTCTTCACTGGGGCTTGTGGCTTTTAGAATCTCAATATGTGGAAGTTACATGACCAAAATTTGTAAAACCATGGGAGAAATGAACGGGATGACTATGAGATAACTAGGGTTTCTTGGGAAAAGCTATACACAAGGGAGATGTGTACCTATTCAAAGATTTTGTACCCGCTTGCTTTCCATAAATGAAGAGAAAAATAAATTGTGGATCAACTAGAAGAGCATGTGAGAACCCTACCACATATGTACAATCCTCCCTTGAACCCAATGCGGTGTCAATTCCTCTGGAATAAAGGTTATCTCTCCCATCATTAATTTTGATCCTCAAGTGATCAAGAGAGCTCAAGGGTACACCATATAAGGGAGAGCTAATGAAAATGGGTGGAGAAGATTTTGGAAAAGGGAAAGGTACTACAACTTGAGGTTTCTCTCTTTATTCAAATTTTCTCTTTCCATTGTTTCTAAGGTGAAAATGACTAAGGAGGAGATTGAGAAATAAAATTCCCATTGGATAGTGTGTTCCCATTGGTGTCTGAGATGAGTTTTCTTGATTCTCACTCCTTATTGAGAAATAATGTATTCACTTCTATCTCTGGATAATTTTTCTCCCATATGGTCTCACACAATGAGTGTTAGATATGATATGATAAATGATTTTATCTTGGAACTTGAGTCTTGTGGAAAGCATGCATCTGAAATCTTGAAAAGTGATGAAAACAACATGCACAAGTTTGGATCACCTCCACTAAAAAATCATCCTTGGAAGATATTCTCAAGTATTTCCAATATTTGGTCCATAAAGAGGTAGGGAATCCTTTCTCTTTCAATGAAGATACTTTAGAATCCCTGTGGAAATTATAAGCTCAATTCTAATATTGTAAAATATCATCAAGTCTAGTTCAATCAATGCAAGACCCTTGGTGGTGTTCCTGAGACTTAGATCAATTCTTTGGTTGTGTTTACATTCCATAAGAAGAGAAGGTGACACTCGCAACAACTCATTTTAGTAAGGAAGTGAAGGGTGAGGAGTTCATTCCAGGAGCATTTCCTCATAGTTCTCTCGAGATTTGGGTCTTCATCATCAGAATCTTCTTCATCCTCAGATTGATCACTCTCTTCCCTCTCTCTCTCTTCTCTCTCTCTCTCTCTATGTTCTAATTCTTCATTGGGAATGTACTTTTTGACTTTTTCATCTTATTCACTTAAGTGACCTTTTAATTTGACATTGTAAAAGTTCTCTTTCATTGATAAGAAAGGGCTTATTTTTATTCCTATAGGAATATGAAAGGTCACAAGTGATAGGGATGTGAAAATTCATGTGGGGGAGATGAAGAGACATATTGTAAAGCTATATATTGGGATGGCTTCTCCATTCCAAGGGGTTGATAGCTATTGTTCTCTCACTACAAGAAAAAAGTTATTTCTTCTATTTTTCTTGTATATGTTCCTCTACTTCCTACTTTCAACTTTGCAAGCATTATAATCTTGAATAACTAAGAAAGATATTTGTATATTTGAGGAATAAATCAATTAAACTTTGTGTCTTTGATTTGTTAATCTTTTTATTGCTTACATGGTTTTTTTCTTCTGTTGGATGTGGACCTACTTTGGTTAATGCTAGTGAAATTTGCAAGTGCATATTCATTACATTAACCCTCCCTCTCTATATTCTTATCTCCCCTTCACCTCTCTCTAATAAAATTCCTCCCTTGTATATATACAAGTAATATACCACATGTTTAAAGGAGTATTCGTATGTGATACCTTTCTAATGACCGCCACATATTTTTACATTTATTGCATTAAATAAATGGGAGCATCCCCATTCCCAAGAGGAGGGACCTAGTCTCAAATTTTTAGTGAAAAATTAATAAATTTTCCTTGTGACAAATTATTTCACCAACATCTAGTGATAAAAAGTGGGAAAGTACATGAGAGGAGCATGTTGTGTTGAAGAAGGTGACATACATTGTGAAAGAGATGTAAAGTTTTTGTGGGTTTGTAGTGGCAATGAATTTTTGAATGTAGAAAGTTTGAAAGGTAGTGAATAAGGTTGATATGACATCATGAGGTGAATAGACTCAATGGAAATTGTATTATATGTTGGTATAAGCACACACTCCCCAAAGAGTTGGGACTCAAGCTTAGAAATATAGTTAATGAGGTGGAGATGAAGCATGTTAGAGTATGAGTGAGAATGTGAGTGAATGGAAGTTATGCGGAGTGATGAGGAAGAAGTGGGCGAGTGGAGAGTGCATGTGGTAATGCAAAAGAGTGAGTGGGGTGGAGCGTGCACAAGGGTAGACCAAAGAGTGTGCGAGGTAGAGTGCCTACATGGGAGGATATGAGAGAACACTGGGAATAACAAATAAAATTTGGGGTAGATTGGGTGTGGGCATAGAGCATGCATGGGGATGAATTAAATATAATAGAGGGTGGAACATGAATATGGGAAGACCATAGAGTGCTCGGGGTGGAGTGTGCATTGGGGAATATCACAGAGTGCACGAGGTGGAGAACATGTGGAGGAGAACCAAATATTTCACAAGGTTGAACATGTATGGGATAGGAAAAAGAGTGTTTATGATTGAATGCATATGTAAATAATCTCGAGAGATCTTGATTGAGGGATTATAGTATGGGAGCATGTCTGGGTCACAAGCATCATTTGAATGAATATATCTTGTTTTTATTGATATTTATGTTTGATTCAATTGAAAAAACAAGTGATTATGAGTCAAATGAAATGATAATGGAGAAATGTATTGAATGTCAAAATTATTGGTATAACTCATGGTGGAGAAATGTGAAGTTAGGGTAGTGGCTCACAAAGATGTGGCAAGTACTTACCAAGTGATTTACAAAGTAAAGGAATTATTAGTAGTTTAAAATTTGTGGAAATTAATTACAAACTCATGGTGACTAGAGGAACATCGACTAAGGATGAATGTGAGTTGTGGTAGAACTCAAAGTGACAGGGTTATAGAAACAATCCTAAGGTGGTTTCTTAGCTATGAGAAATCCATGAATCCTAATGATATGCAAGGAGGATATATTTATTAGTGGAAAGAATAATGGGGATATAGTGCAACCAGGTGGGTTGTACCGGCGACTTATGATGATGTAGTATAGTGTTTGAAATAAGGGCTCAACGAGAAGGTGTGGGAAAGATATCACAAGGAAAAATTGAGGTTGTAAGTGTGATTCTTGGGAGTTCACTCATGAGGAAGATTGAATGTGGAGTGGATATGGGAAGTAAATTAGTGTTGATATATAGATCTCGGGTGAGTTGATTAATAGTCATAAAGGTGACTCGTAAGTTGTAATTGCAACCTACATGAAAGGCATAAAATATCGGCCAAACAATTGGGTGTTTAAAAATGTGGAGGCTATGCCAAAAATATGTGCTTTGAAATAGGTAGATATGGGGTTACATTTTTAATAGGTAGTTCACACTGCAACCTTGAGGAATAGTGAAATATAGCAAGGGTATAAATATAAGGAGGTGATCTATGTGAATTATGAAACTAGGGAAAATGTTGTGACCATGACACCTAGATGTGAAGCTTGTGAAAAATCCAAATGGTGATGAGTATGGGGAAGCCATTAAAAAAATTAATGGTGCAATTATGAACACCCTTAGAAAATGAAGTGAATGAGGCGCTAGAAGAACTAGCGACTATAAGTCATTAAGAATAAGTCAAAAGTAGAAAATAGGTCTAGAGGTAAATTTTATGATGTGATGAATCGAATATAATGATTTTGAATACATTCATAAGGGTGGGGAAATGAATGAGGAAATCATGACTTCGACTACTATATAATTTTGTGGTGGAATAGCCAAGAGCATGTCATTGAAGTGAATATGAAACCGGTGTTACGTAGGAAAACATGGATGATCACATGAGTGAATAACTTCTAAACTAGATGTAGTGTGGTTGTAGGAGAAATAATAAGAGTTTATATAGGTACTATCACAAAGGCTATGAATGCAACTCAAATAGGCATGGAGAAAATATATTTTGGGTGATTGTAGGAGAACTTCATACGAGGTGTGAGAATGTGGAGGATATTTTCAAGATCAAAAATAATTCAAAGTTGTGACTCATAGGGTGATACCAGAAACATCACATTCATGAATCAATAACATATAGGTAGTGGGTATAAAGAAGGATTTCCAAGGCTAAGATGATATATTTCTAAATGATAGAATTCATAGTCATGACTCACTTTGAAAAAAGGATCACTTGTAGGTTTATTCACAAACAAGAATCACGTGGAGGGTGATGATTATTCATCGTGACCCAACGTAAAAGAATGGGAAGTAGAAAGAGACTAGGTTATGAGATGGAGCCCAAAAATGGAGGGTTGTAGAGAGGGGTTGAACTTATAAATAGGCAAGTTGAAAAATGATTACACCCACAATCAGTATGGGAATGGGGTTACAAGCGAGTTTTACACAAATGTGGCAATAACATAGAAGATATATTGATCGGGGATTGAGTCGTTGTGACGACCTATGGAAAATAAGTTCATTTTTAAGACAACATGGGAGACTTTATAAAAATGAATCTCGGTAATATTTCTTAGGAGTAATGAGAGATAGAGCTCATAGAAAAGAGAAATTTGGTCGAACAATTCAAGTTTTGATTACAAGGGTGAGTAGTTGGTTCATACCTAATAATAAAAATGGTGTGGGTTTATTAGGATAGGTTGAATGCTAATTCTAATATACTTGATGGGGTGATAAGATATCAAGTAAATGGGTAGATGGATAAGGGATAAGAATGTAATGAAGGTGTAGTTTAACTAGTCACAAGTGTGATTATATGAATCATAATAAATTATTTAGTGACCACCAATAAAGGTGGGTTGTAAATGTAAAGGGAAAGAGAAACTTATATGGAATATGAGGAGTTTGGTGAGGGTGAGTGGAGAGGTAGATGAATGGAGGGAGTAAGAAACATGGACCGTGTGGGCTGGTAGATGGGATATTCTATATGGGATAGAGATTGAAAGGGGGTAGAAGAAAGAACATTCATGGTGGAGTTCACTTGATGGAGATTTGGATTGAATGAGTGGAAAGTGGGGTAGTCATGAGGGAGACGAAAAAAGAGTGAAATATATGAGGAGGTGAGGGAGATAAACCAATAATAATTTTTATCTTTCTACATGACAAATTTGATGGCAAGACATTACACTTGTGGCCGATAAGGTCATAAGGGGTTGCACCTATGATTGGGAAGAAAAATAAAAGAAATGTGTGAGAATTTAATGAGTGTAAGGGTTGTTCCTATGGATGAGAAAGTTATACAAGGGTCATTCTTGCAAATGGGAAGAAAAATGTGAAGAGTTACATGTGAGTGTGATGATTGTAGGGTCAAAGCTTGTGATCGATCATATTACAATGGGTCTCACTTACAAATGAGAAGAGCATTACAAATCCATGTGGGAGATAAATGAGGTAGGATACAATCCAAATATTGGTGGAGGATAGTAGGATTGAGACACAATTAGCAAACACGACCTACAAAACCGCTAGAAATTACATGCACTACTCTTGAAGTCACGTGTTATTTTGTATTGAAAATTGAATATGTTCACAATGGGAGGTGAGTAATGGGCATCAAATATTATGAAACAACCAATGGAAAGATAAAATATTATTCAAGAAGATAGTTAGGTTGTGGGAAGAAATTAGTGTGTAAGTAGGAATGAGTGTTAGTGAAGAGTCATCTGTGTGACTATTACAGGTAAGCAATAAGTCGCTCTCGTGAGTTGGTGGATGTAGGGATGAAAGGGATTTTAAATGACACTATTAAAGAGAAATGGGGTGGATTTGGAGATATGAATGTGATAAAGCAAGATAATGACCTAGGAAATATGTGAAAAGTTGTAGTTGTGATTAAGATGAGAATGAAGGGGTGACAAGTAGCATGTGGTGATAGGTGCAATAAGTAGAGATAGTCAAAAGGTGATAATTATGTGGGTACATGTGAATTTTTGGGGTGATAATTATGTGGGTATAGGTAAGTTGTGGGATGATTGTGCATGTGACTAGGGAGAGGTATTGAGGCAATTGAAAATAAGGTGTATGCAAAATAAATGATGGATGTCGATGGACCGAGATAATGTAAAAGGGGGACTAAAGATCATGTAGGGTGGAGTGTGGATGAAGGGTACTAGAGGGCACATGGATTGGAGCATGTGTAGAGGGGACCAGAGAGTACCTAGTTCAAAGTGCACACAAATGAGGTTGGAGAGTCCAAGGAAAAAAATTACATAGAGGGTAACAAATAGTGTAATGTACAAAGCATATGTGTAGGGGGATGGAGAGCATATGGGATAAAACATGCATGTTTGGTACCCAAAAGTGCAATGGCTTGAGCACGCACAAAGGGGTTTAGAGATCACATGAGCCGAGTGTGTATAGATTAGATTAGAGATTTTAAAGGATAGAAAACATGGAGAGTGGGACAGTGCGCATGGAGTGGATTAGAGATAATGTGGAGGGGGAATAGAGAGTGCAAAGGCCGAGAACATGCAGAGGGGACTAGAGAGAACAAGGGAAGAACAGAGAGAAAATAGATAATGGAGGACGAGAAAATGGTGTTAAAAAATTGTTAGATAGTCACACTTTTGATTATGACTATGCAAAATCTAGAAAAATAGAGTGTGCGGAATGGCATAAATGGAAAAATGGAATGGGTGAAAAGAACGCAATATTTTTACTTGTGATTGATAATCTTGGGAAAATTTTGGGGTGAGAATCGTATGGTTGTCACAAATACGACGTGATATTGGGAAAAATATGGAAATATAACGGGATTTGGGAACATCGTAAAAGCTTGGTGAAAATGTTTTTGTTGATAAGAACAATTGTGAGTGTGACCCGGATGTGATACAATTAGAAAAAGTGTGTTATTTTTGGATTTTTTTATTTTTTCAAATGTAAAATTCAAGTATTCTATGAAATGGATGATTAGTTCTTATCACTCCAATAAGATGCATGTATCGATATAATTTTAGGCCAATATACCAAGCCTCTCAATATACATCCCCTTCCTATAGTGAAACATGGGAGAATATCTCCCTCTTGATATACACATATATATATGAGAGAGACATTAATGTACATTAGATTAAAATGGTACAAGGTGCGTAAATAGTACATGAAAGGGACTTGTTAGATTAATAATAAACATTTATAATGAATCCTTTCTATGTAAGCCAATGGTGTTCTAGATTGTCGGGGTTCATCCCTATTGATATTTCGGTGGTAAATAAGGGAATGAAATTGCATGGATGTCTTTTTAACTCCCCCAAATAGTTTATAGGGATGATGCCACATATTTCATTATTCTACAACTATGTTAGGTGATAAGTGCAATATTTCAACACAATGGTTTTATGCATAAGCATTACCTAAAGGCATTGTTAATACAAACATTGTGATGAGGTCAAATTCATCATGATGTGCATGAATAGAAATTTAAAGATCATATCTATTTTTATTTCCAAGATCACATAAGGTGTGAGAGAAGAGCATATGCAACATCCAATCTATGCCAACATGATATATATAAATAACAAGTACATAAATAGAATGATTTAAAAATTTTAAAGCATTTTTTGGTGGTTTGAATAGAAACAAAATCACACAACATTGGTGCTTTCGACTATCATGTAACCATATTTTTCATACATAATTACACAATAGTTGTAGTTATGAATTCCCTATGACAAGTTATTTTTATTTTGGAAAAATATACAAGGATAAAATGTTATAAATGTAATAAAAATGTTAGAAATAAAATAAAAATGAAAAGAATGCAAACACTAATGTAAAATGATGTTATATATAGAATATGGAATCTTAACCTACAACCAATTACTCCCACTATGGTTGCCAAAATGTATGCCTAGATATTGAACCACCTTGCAAAATGTTAGATATATCAAATTATATCAACTCAAATATCTTACTACATAAAATGAGCTTATGATATGGCATTTAATAATCGAGGACTTCATAATTTTATTCCAATGAATAAATAGGCCAACATCTCCAAAATATGAATCTAAATATGCAAATCACACACTAAAGGAAAATGTTAGTTTAATTGTCGGTCATCGACTTTACTTGATCACATCCATAACATTTATAAGTTTGATATAAAGGACTTGTAAGATATGCAATGAAAATAAATGAAATTGTATACCTATTCAAGGACCAAGGGGAAAATCCATGGTCGGGGTTCATTTGCGGTGAAATGTTCATTGTTGATGGCATGTTGATCGATTGGAAGTAGATTCGATCATAGCTCGGTCACATGCGTAATCACCGAGAAGTTGCAGAGTAGTCATAAGCCATTCACATGCATGACTAACAACAATGTTGAAAATATGAATTATAAAATCTAATTGTGTAGCGAGCTTCGAGTGTTTAAGATGTCTTTCTTTCTCCTTCAATGAAACATGAAATTAAATCATATGTGAGAAAGACATTAAATTATAACAACCAAGGAGGATGAAGGGAAGGGGTGGGTGCATAGAATATTGGGATGGATAATGGTGCAATGTGCATAAAGAGGTGAGATGATGAGGGTCTAATGTGCATTGAAGATACAAATAGGTAGGTAGAGTGTATAGAGGGATGTGACAACATTGAATGTGAGTGGATGATGATAAGTGATGGGTGACATGTCTTAACTACCCCTTATTTTATATTTTTAGGTATTTTGGGAATTATTTGATTTTTAGGTATTATTGTGTTTTATATTGTTTTTTGTATGTTTAGCTTAAGAACCTTATTCACAAGGTGAATTTTCTAATGTTTATAATGAGAAGGTGTAAACCATAAAAGTCTTGTTGAGTGAATGATTGAGAGGAAATAGCAATGACACATAAAATGGTTGCTTTATAGAAAAAGACTATCAAGACTTTCCTATCCGACTAAGATGATGAGAGGAGTACAAGATTATTTCGAGGATATGGAAACTATAAAATAAAGAGGAGTATCGGTGGATGACAACATGAGTGAAAATGAGAACATAAAATGAGCACCTTAAGACTAGGATGCTAAAACAGAACATGGTGAAAAGAAAAGGATAGATTCTTGAATATGATCATGAGGATTGATAGTAAACATGAATAAATGCATTTTCATGAGGAATAATATGATATATTTGGGAGCCGTGACATCTTAAAAGGGTTGAAGATGGATCACAAGAATGGGTGAGATATAGTGGATTGGTTGTTACTAAAGAATGTCAAAGAATCATGAAGTTTCCATGGATCAATACGATTCTATCATAAGTTCATAAAAGGATATGGTGATATTTTGCACTAATCACATAGGTGATACAAGGAGACAAGAAGAATTTTCATGGACCACATACATATAATATGGATTTCACAAGCTAAAGAAGAACGTCATAGAGTAGTTAGTGTTGGCCTTACTTGATTTTAATAAGGTATTTTAGGTTTATTTTGATTTGAGTGGTGCAATCATTAGAGATGTGATGAATCGAAGATAATATACATCACATAATTTAGTAAGAAAATGAATGACTCAAGGAAAATACATTTAGTTTATGATAAATATTTTTATGCCATAGTGCAAGCTATGAAGAAGTGGAGGCACTACTTTTTGCTCAAGGATTTTGTGTTATACATGCACCACCAAACACTACAACTCATAAATAACTAAGTGAAGTTGAATCAAATACACATGGAATGGGTTGAATTCTTGCAGAGATACTCATTTTAATTGAAGCATAGAAGAAGGAAATCAGATATATTTGTATATGCATTGAGAAGAATATGTGTATGAGTAAGCAATATGAAAGTGAGAGTATTAGGGTTTGAAGTGATGAAGGGAATCTACACGAGGAGGAGGGATAGTTTAGAGAAGCATGGAAAGCATACAAAGAACTAGTGAGATTTGATTGCACACATTGGTTGAACTACTTCTTGTAGAAAGGTTTTTTTTTGAAGGCACACAATTATGCATGACATGAGGATAAATGAGAGAGAATGTGATCCAAGAGAATAAAAATAGAGGATCATTAAGTAAATATGGAATGTACAATACCTTGGTGAATATGAGTGAGGGATACTTTTTTCCATAGATGGCTACAAATGTGATAAAATATGTGAAAAGATGTAGATTATGTTAGTTAGCGAAGGGAAGTAGTTATAAAACATGATCATATCAACCACTACCAATATTTGAGAAACTTTGGGAGCATTTGAGTATTTAATTGGTTTTGGAATTTCTTAGAATGTAGAAGGGTCATGATTATATCTTTTTTGTTGATAGATCATAAAAAATGGATCATTTTATTACTTTTAAGAAAACTAATGATGATGCACATATAACTAGTTTTTCAAGGAAGTGATAGTGCATGAGATAATTGTGTAGCATTGTATCGACAAGAATACTAAGTTTTTTGCCGATTTTAGAAAAAACTATGGAAGAAATTGAACATGAGGTTGCAATTTATTTCTACATCTCACTTGAATATTTCTACATCTCACTTGTATATGGATGGCTAAATGGAAATATTCAACAATAGACTTGGAATTTTTTTTTGATTTTGGTAGGAGACAAAGTAGGAGAACATGGTCTTGTTTTTGTGTAATCCCATTTTCTTATAACAAATCTATAAATAGGAGTTATAAATCTATAAATATGAGGTATGTGAAGTCATATCTCTAGCTTATATACTGGGATAAGTCCATTAGGAGTTGAAAATATGTGAGAAGAAATAAGAAGTTCATAAACAAACTACTTTCATAGTATATGAGGTGCATGAGTAAGTGCATACATAGTTGGAGAAAAGTACTAGGCAATAAAATGACACATAAAATTGATGAGAAGACACTTGGAGTTTGAGGTTAGATATGTTGTTCTTGCATACTGTGTAAAGAGAAGTTCTCTGCAAGGAACATATGATAGACCCACGTGGAAGAATATTAGACCTTATACAAGTACTACATGAATTCACAAAGATTGTTTATGAGATAAGGCTACTAGAAGGGATATATATTCTACCTATTTTTAATGTTTTAGATATATACTTGGATTTATAAGAGTAGACTAGTGGAGTAACAAAACATGTAAAGTATATTGGAGACACAAACTATCAGTACAAGAAAAAACAAATTTAATACATTTTGGATGAATATGTAGTAAAGACAACATGCGAAAGGGGCATAAAGAATACATGGTGAAATGGAGAGGAAGAGAAGTCAAAGATTCATCTTGACTTAATGAATAACATATTACGAGACTTGGTCATTCTATTAAAGACCCTCATAAACAATTTCAAGTAGGGGATCAAGTTATTCTTACTAAAGTTGTATGATGCATAAGCATCATGGTTAACTTGTAATCCTATATCCCCATAATAGTTAGACTTAGTTGAATAGAGACTACGAAATGCTATGCCACTCTTGAGCAAGCCACCCAAACCTTAACACCTTGACCATTTTCTATAAAAGTCACACAAACATATACTTAATTATAAAAGGTTTCCTAATTCATGAAACAATGATTATGTTGTGCAAACTAATAAGTGTCATGAATTCCTATCAATTCCACATAAAACCAAGTGATCTTGTCTTATGCAAAAGAAAATTTGTTCATTATGTATGGAAGCTAGAAGTCTTATGCATGCTTCCTAACTGCTGTTTTGATGTCGTTAACTATTACGGATACCTCCTAACACTATTGATGCCACAAAGCCTTGTAGTCTTGTGAGACCACTATATTATACTACCACTATTGGATATGCTTATGACATAATCTCCTTTTAACATTGATACATTTAGGAGGAAAACTCAGACCTTGATCCATTTTTTTATGACCAAGGACAAACCGAATGATCTAATAGAGTTTCATCTAATTTAAGATATTTCATGGGGAATTTAATGGATATTTGAGGCGTTTTGAGGAATATTTGAATGATTGGTAAATGTTGAATATTACTTTTCCTTGATAGCTGTAAATAATATTTGATCAAATAGGTTTTTGAGTTTCATTTTAGGTAACTTTTGAATCATTTTTGTGACCATATTCTCAAATCTATATACATAGTCACCAAAAGAGGTTCATATAGCACCTTGTCTTAGTTGAGAAATATGTGTAAATATGGCCTTCATGCTAATGTTTATTGAAAATGTGTAAAGAAATCATCAACTAATAAGATAAAGGTATACATAGATCCTTGAGATGGAACACATAATCTGTCAAGAGCATATTCCTTCAAACTCCTAGGATATATCTTGGTCAATAGTTGATCGTCAAGTGAAAATTCTAAATAAGAGGCATAAAATGACTGAATATGTGAGATGGATCTCCTTTTCCACTATAAAATTCAAATTTGTGAGTAGTGAAACACATTGAGAAGGGGTAAGCAAACACATTGCAAGACAAAGGGTTATGTAATATTTTGTTGGAAGTGACCCTATTACATGAATTTTTGAACCTTGGGTACAATTCCTTAATCTTATTTTGTAATTTACGACCACTATTCATCATAATGGTCGTCTTGAAAGGAAGAGAAGAATATGTAGATTATGGAGGGATAAACATATTATGAAAATAAGCCAATTGTGAAGCATTGAGAAAAATAAAAGGAAGAAAGAAGAAATAGGAATAGGAAAACATTGAGAAATAATATAAGATTAAATCATAGGAGGTACAAGATGAAGAGATACATGTACACTACGAGAAGCATAAGGAGGAATGATGTTATAATAAATATGAGAAATTACTATAATATAATATAAAGGGGTGTCTTAACAAGTTCCTTACCATTACTAAGATTTAAATATCCATATTTCACCTTATATGTTTGATCTTGAATAAAAAACCCATTAGCATTTTCTTGAAATAAGGGAAAATTTTAAGGGTCCCTCCGAAAAAAATCCTTAGAAAATATTTGGTGAATCTAGGAAAATTAGCTTTCACACGAATGACGAATATCAAGACATCACAACATCACTATTAAATGCTACCAGATGGTAGCTTTTTTATATGCTATCGGTCGATAGCATATTTTTATGCTACCAATAAAAACATATAGTATGATGTCAGACGATAAAATAAAAATGCTACAAGCTAACAACATTTTATGCTAGCGGCCAACAACATAACTATATGTTGTTGACCAATAGAATAAAAATGCCATTAGCCGAAGCATTTTTATGTTACCAGTTGACAACCTACTATATGTTATCAACCAATAGCTTTTTTATATGCTATGGACTAACTATATTTAGGAGAATTTTACTGAATTTCTATTTTGTGGGAATGGTGAATTGACCCCTAAAATTAACTTGCACCTAGAAAATTTTGGTGAACTGGTCCTAGCTTGTACCCTAAATATTCGCCAATTTTAAATTTCAAAAACCAGAATATTCGTGAATTAACGAATATTCGCCACTAAAATTTTCCTTGCTTGAAATTGATTGTTGGATTGGACATCTAATATTACACTTAATGTATCAAACATATTGAGACCATTCAAAGAATTTTCATTTCGTAAGAGTCTCATGAAGCATTAGTATAATTTGAGGATAAACTAAAGCATCATCAAATGTAACCATTTTACTTTTTACGCAAACCCTAGGATGAATCAAGGTAAATTCTAAAAGATTAACCAAAATATAAATGAACCTAGTACTTCATCTAGTTAGAATCTTAAATTAAATTAATTTAGATGGAATAAAAGACATATCATACAAAATAATAATGCACAACCAACATTACACACATGAAAGCTAGGGATAGAAAAATGGAACAAATAAAACAAACCTCGTCACAATCAATTTTATCAATAAGACAAAATATCAATCTCTAGAATGTTAAGAAATTTGGGTTTACAAAAAGTGAAAACCCTAGGGGTTGAGTGTAAGTTGAGTCAATTTTACCAAAAGAAAAAACCTAAGGGTTGAATATTCGATGTAAGTCGGGTTCACCATAAATCCAAATATGGAAAGTGGTTTTGCATTAATAATTATATTATATTAACCATAACACATTTTCGATATATCTAATCAGATGTAAATTAGAAAATCAAAGTTAATTGCATAATATTGATTTTTAGATGACTAGAAATTAGATAATAATTAAAATTCTAAAGGTAATTAGGGTTTCATATGATAATACTCAATTTTGTGTGAATCAAGAGATAGTTATTTCATGACAAATAATGAGAAACAAGTCTAGACAACAAGGTGAATCAAATGCCGAAAATAGAGACTACATGACCAAACCGATTCCGCCCATACATAACACGGGAATGGTAGACTAGTTTTATACAAAGTATGGAAATGGGAGACCAAATATGTACAGAGTATGTAGTCAAATTCCTTGAGTAAATTTGAAACTTGTTTAACAAATGCGACGATTAGTTCTAGTTTTAAAAAAATCCCCGCTTTTTTGGTTTTATTGTGCACCACTAAGAAATAACACTCCTTGCTCAAAACCCTCGATTCAAAGTCAATACCTTGCAAGACCCATAAAAATTAGGGTTTTAATGGGGGCTCTGTTATCCATCCATCATTATTAGACCCTTCATGTCTTGAACAAATTTGCAATCAACACTGGATGCAAGTCAACAAAAATCTAGTGTATGTAACATATGTCCCAATCTTTATGTTTCAATGGATGCAAACCAAAAAAATAAATGTTAAAATACTCTCCTAATGATTGATTTTTTCTTTTGGTATGGGGATGCTCTTGGAAAAAATAATTTTTCTCTTAAATCTTTAATTTCGCTCTTACATCCAATCTCGTGTCTTGTAATTGATCTTGATACGATGTTTTGAAATGCACTCATGAATTTATAGACTTCTTGAATTTAAATTAAGACTTTATTAACATGCAAGTTGACGCATAACGAGCGGGACAAATGATAAGAAAACACACAAAACTTGAGGCATTTAACATAAGGGGGAAAAGGGCCTACCAAAGTGATGACAAGTTTTATACCAATTACATAACTAACATGACTAGTTTCATATAGTAAGCTTATACGAAAACCAAAGGAGGGGAAAGAAATGTAAGGAAAAGTTAAACAAGGGAAAAGAAAGAGAGAAAAATATAGAAAAAGTCAAAAGAAATGAGATAAGAACAAAATGTCGAAGCTTGTACAAGACACACAACAATAACTAGAAAGTTGAATGATAAAAGAATACGCATCAATAGAACTAACTTGAATCACTAGGGGAGATGGTCCAATACTTAAGAGTGGTCCAATACTTTGTGATAGTACATAAAGACAAAAATACCCAAAACTTCCACAAATTCAAATGAAAAGTAGTTGTACAATTTACATATTACTTCACAACTTGCACCTAAAAATGGTATCAACTATCCAATCACATAGTGACACACCCTATTTACATTTTTACAACTTTGAGATATTAAATACACATGTTGCGTCTAACTTCTTTTTCTATCCTATTTCAAATTTGCTACTGCAAAACATTTAAAGATGTGACTCTCTCTCCAATTAAACACATAAAACGAGAAATTCATTTTAAACACATGTGACTCAACTATGACAACAAAAACTCAAATACTCAAAGTAACACTATTTATGTACCACATTCATCTCCCATATGAATAAACACAAATACATTTGCCAATTAGGTGTCCACACTTCTATAGTTGTTTTTTTTTTTTTTTCCGTGTCCACACTCCTATGGTTGTTTTTTTTTATTATTATTAATTAGGTCATCCACCTTTTCTTCAAAGCTTTTGGACATATGCATTGTCCTTTCACCCTAAAAGAAGATCACATACTATATGGCATAAAAGATATCTTTTTTTGGATTATATGGGCCCAAAGAAACTCCATTTACTCGTGGATTATTATTATTCACCCCCATGAGAAATGTAAACACGAGAACAAACCATCCGTGCAAATAAAATAATAATTTAAAAAAAAAAATACCAAGGAGATTTGTCCATATGAAGAGGAGCAAGTTGACCTAAAAACCATGGGAAGACAATAAATGAATAAATAAATAATTCCGAATGGTGTCGGTATATTCCAACCCACACGTCGCTTTCGCATTTGATTAATGATATTTGAATAAGTATTACAAGAAAACAAAAACGTGTGTTGTATTATTAATTAAGAACGGAGGTTGTCACGATGTCGGTAGGCACGAATGTGGGGCCCGCGATTGCGACGGCAAGGAATGAAATGAATGCTCCTCGTAATTGTAACACTTGGCAATGTTGGCGTGGGCCCACCCTGTGTCTCGTTTTGCGAACATGCGGATGTCCGACCTTTGTAATCCCCATCCAAATCTTCCTCGAATATCCCGTTGATGCTTTTTTTTATAACTTTAGGGTACATAAGGATAAACAAAACATATCAGTCCCCAACATCGTGAACAAACAAATACCTACTCCTTCTTAGTATCCTAGTCGATTTAGGAATCAGCTAAAAGGTATATAAGTATTTTTCCATGCAAGTGTGATATCTATCGCGGACTATAAAATCAATTATTAATATTATTTTTAATATTTAATACGAATAAAGTAATTTTAAAAAAATTGAGCATCGTGTTATGAGACTAGCAATTGTTCCAGGTAAAGCAATAACCTACATAAGAAATCAAAAAAAAATCTTTGTTTTGTTAGAGTTACCAATATGAGACCAAAAAGCAAATAAACACCACAATAAATTTTATGAAGAAAGCCAATGAGTGGTTGACATAGAGCATTTTCCAAATCGAAAAATAATCTTATGATAAAAATAAAAACGACGAGGTTTCACACAATTTTAAACATACCAATCCTATTAAAAATCATGCAACCCCGAAAGTTCCTTATCTATGGGGACTTCATCATCGAGACTAATATAAGAAGATCAGAACTAATGAAAATAAAATAAATTGGTTTTACCGTCTCATAGGTTATTTTTAGCCTCGTGAACATTAAAAAGTTTTCATTTCAATTCATGCATTCTATTAATTTGTGGAGTCACCAATTTGTGTAATTGGCTAGTTCTCTTTTAAAAATTAACTTATTAACTACAAATTATCAAAATATTTCCTCACCGCAACCTCACAGATTATACAAAATATTCGCAATCATAGTCGAATACACCAAATTTTCTTATAATAAAATTAAATCAAGAGGGTCAAAAAATTGACATGGAATCGATCTCAATAACAACGTCAATAGGTGTTCCAAGAGTGGTCCCTTTAACACTCCAAATGTCATTATCAAATTCATCCTCTTCCCAAGCTTTCACCGAGACAACATTTCTTTCAACCATTTTGTCAAGCAATTTGCATGCCTTGTGCATGCTTCCACATTCCACATACATATATACCAGGGCATTTACTGCTAAAACATATGAGAAAATTACATTCTCCGTAATGCTTTGGTAGATGGTTGTACCTTGTTTCATTGTTTCAAGTTTGGCACATGTTAGGAATATGATAATAAAGGTGAAGTGGTTAGATTCGACTCTTGCTTGTTATTTTTGGTTAAATAGTGTTAATACTTTGTGAGGACGTCGATGTCTTATGTTAAGTTGCAATTATGATCTTCTTTAAGGAGCATTTGCCCATATACTGCAAGCATTGCAATCGAGAAGATCACATCTCTTTGAGGCATTTTGTCATGTAGTTCTCCTACCTTATGTATGCATTTGCCACCGAATAAAATAAAGCTTTCCATTATAATTTGATGAATGTCCATGCCCTATTCTAAAGCTCCCATTTTGACATAAGGTAGGAGGACACTTGAGAATATTGTGGAGTTTAAGTTTAACCGTGTCAAATGCATTTTTAAAAGTTTCGAGGCCTTTTCAACAAATATGTTTTTCACATATCCTATAATCATCATAGTCCATTAGACTATCCTTAGATATTTTGTTAAAAATCCACATGCTCAATAATTACCTTCTATACATTTTAGTTGAAAATTTATTAAATCCATTTATACATAATAGAAGTTACTTTAATTTTTAGATGCCTTAGATTACTATATGATATATCATTAATAGATAAAGGCCCCCAAATGAACTAGGATGCTTGTTTATTTAAAGATAACTAAAATTCAAAGGACTTTACTAGGACACAAACCGACCTAAAATGATCACAAAAGTGAAAAATATGGGATAAGGGTCAAATCACAAAAAAAGAAGGCAAGGGCCTAATGAAACTTGTTAAGACCATACACTACAATCTTGACATGCCATGAACATTCCACGAAAATGAGGTTAACAAAGGTGAATTTTGTAAAGCAAATGTGGTGACAACAAGAGGGTGCATTAAGATGGGTGGGGACCACTAAAATTAAATAATTGTGCCAATTAATCTAAATTTAGACCAAAATTGAGAAAATACACAAAAACTCTAGAAACATATAATTTAACGACTAGTAAATATATAGGGGCATTTTGACATTTGCATAGTGCACCACTTTGATGTGTGTATGCATCTCTATCACAAAAATAAGACATGGTATAGACACATGATTATGTGCACTTCAAGCTATTAAAGTGAACTCCAATATACATATAAGAACAAATACACATTGATAAGTGAAAATACCAATAATTTAATAAAATTTAGAAAAGAAGAATTGAGAATGATATGTATGATTTAACATGAAGGTGGGTATGATGTTAGGTTGTGAAGCTAATTGAATTCAAGCGACTTTAAATTTGTGTTAAATCATAAATGCATTTATGAGTGCATTTTTAGTGAAACACAATAAAGCTAAACCAAAATTTGATTATTATCTTTAAAAAGGTATAAAAACCTCCCGAACATGTCCCTTTATAGGAATTCTACCTCTATGAAAGAAAAATAGTATAATGAGTGCTTCATTTTATAAGATAATATAAATTCTTGATGAATAGAATGGGTGAAATGTGTATGTAAATAAAGAATGGCCTAATAGAATGTCCTCTTTGTCTCTAGGTATTCTAGACTATGATGATGAAAGGGACTATACTAAAGATGCACATAATATGGTTTTGGGCTGAAAAATATGTGGAGTTAGTAGGCAATATTACACACTCTATGGAAAGTATAGGGTTCCAAAGCCTAGATATAGGATAAGGTAGTGGCATCTAACTAGGTCCTGATAAATATATTGATTCTAAAAATGTTGTAGCAAGATAAATGTACTTATGTTAGGATTGTAAATTTGGATTGTAAGGATTGATAGGTTGTAAATGATTATAAATCCCAAAGTCCAAATTGTAATGTAAGGACTAATAGATAATAATGTAACACATCAATAATATGTTGTTCTACTTTAACCTATGCATGACCAATCAAACAATCATCCAAGTCTTAAATAATTTAAAGGAACATATAGGTTAGAGATACTTATCTATATACATACGCCATTAACATATTAACTTCACATTAGCTTCCTCAAGATTAGGAACTCCTTATGAGACTATGTGTGGGGATAAAAATGAATAAGAGAAGACCAAGATAATCCACTTGTTCAAGACTCCAAAGGTTGAACATACCATAGAAAGTGTAACTCATATGATTAGGAATCCTAACGCCTAATGTTCTAAGCATAGACTCCAAGTGATAAGTAACAATAACTTCAAGGCCTTTAATACCTAAAGGAAGATTTTTATTTAACAAAAATATATTTATTGTTAAACCCTAATTGCAGAGTCACATATGATAAATAAATGATAAATCATAGATTTGACACAAGCAATAAGCTAATGAAAATTGAAACCTTAGGTGCAAGAGAGGGAATAAAAGACTTAGTTGATTTCACAATAAATCACAAAGTTTTTAGACTAGAAAACTGATGAACAAGAGAAGGAGACTATCGCAACCGCACCCATAAAATTATGTAATTTTTGGATGAGCCTAGACCAGGGCTCCTAGAATAGGACTAGGGCGCCAGAGACCATTAGAGTGCCTGTGGATCATGCAAGACCTTAAAAATTGATTTTTGTTATGTCACAAGATGGTCACTAACCTTCAATGTTGGTCACACGTATGTCGTGGATGATCACATAATTTTGGATAACGTGCATATATTTTCTATGTCTCGTGTGTGTGTGTGTGTGTATATCTATGTATGTATGTATGTATGTATGTATGTATGTATATATATATATATATATATATATATATATATATATATATATATATATATATATATATATCCTACAAAACCCTAAAACACATCAAATCCTAAAAAGAAAGATGTAAATGGGGAGTCAGACTGACCCCGGTGGTCACCCGACTAAGTGAGCTTACAACCAAGCACTTGCACTACATTTTAGACTCCATTTAGTTCATGTGCATGTGTGTAAAATCGTGCCCTAGGAAGCTCTTGTGTAAGATGCACTTGATAACAAGCGATAACTAGATGTAGCAATGTAAATAGATGTGTGGATGGAAAAATGAACTTCCCCTCCTATACATGTATGCAAAAAAATGAAATCCCTTGTCCCTTGAGTGAGTGTTATATGGATGCCTTGATGATCTTAGAATTCCTTTGGATGCAACCTTAGGTGATGATAGTAGATGCTTAGAGCTTGGTCCTTTATTATGGTCACATAACTTTGTATTTATATGATTCCCTTATTTGAATTTTGTAATTGACAACTAAAAGGCTGACCCATAAGAAAACAAGATGCCCAAAAGATAAAAGAGGCCCAAAAGAGGCGAGTAAGATACAAAGAGGTCGGGGGCACCTGAGGGGATGAGGGTGCTAGGTGGTGGTGTGCTTGGTTGGGACCGGTGTCTAGATTCAATAAAGATAAAGAATCAAATGATCATAGACTTGGCTATTGGTGTGTAAGACCAAAGAGGAAACTAGAAAGACATAAAAGAGGCCAAAGATAGATGTCAATTACTAGTTTTCTCACTTAGGAATCATATGAATAGTAGTATGTGATTAAGACCTATAAATGTACCCAAGTGCATGATTTTGTGTCTACATTTCCCCCACTTTATGTTGTTGAGTGAATACTTGATAACATAAAGTAGATAAGAGATGTGTACCTGATAATCATGTAACTTGATGGTGAAAGCGTGCCCAGGAGACAAGAAAATGCGTGGAGTAATAAAAATGAAGCGTGGAAGCTATGGAAGAGGAAGTAACCCTAGGGGTGAAGTGTATGTGTTGTGTTTTGTTTGTACATGTTGTCTTTATCATTCTTTGTTGATGTGGGGTTACTTCTTGTTGCATATTAAGGACTGGACCTACAAAAAAAGAGTGAAAGACTATTCCAAGTCATGTGTTATGAAAACTCTATAACAATCATGTAAAAGTATGTAAAAATGTGTAAAAAGGTGTAAAAAGGAAAGTGTGCATCTGATCCATGATGAGTGAAAAGGATAGAAAATGTACTAAAACTACTGTAGAAGAACAAGTTTTTTGGGCGATCTCATGCCAAGAACAAGTTTTTTGGGTGATCTCATGACAAGTGCAATTTTTTTGGGCGATCTCACACCACGACAGAAGAGTGTTGGGGAGAAAGGTCTAGTGTTATTCTCCATCCCTGATTGTTTCCCAAAATTTATACACCACTAGATGGTGTGATCTGCTTCATTATGAGTTTGATCCAAGTATAAAAATAAGATAAAATGCATTTTGATTGTTGGAGGACTATGTTTTTACTGTGCAAACTACTAAAAATTGTTCTAATATGAGAAAGTAACTGTGACTACCCCATGGTCATAGGCACCCGAGAAAGGTCAGGAGCACCCATGCACCATGCTCATGTTTTATCTCGAGTGCTAAGTGTCTCAGGCTTCGAACTAAGGACCTAAGTCTGAATCTAGGCCATTCTGTGACTCAGTAACTTTGTTATGTTCCTGTACTGTGTAGGCATGTACTAAAGCTCTAATTTGTTGTATGGGGTGAGCGATTCACCCAATGTATGCCCCCTCATTTGGGGTGCATGCGACATCACTAGGAGGATACAACCCAAAGGAGAGGACTAGATGTTGATTGGAAATTGATACCTTACAGAGAGGGAGGGAATGTGCATGGTGGAAACCAAGGCACATGTAAACAAAGTGGCTAAAACATGTGTTAGTGCAATCAAGAAAAATACACATATAAAAGACAATGTGTAATCTAGCAAGCAAGAAGACAACGTAGACCACTAAAAATGGGTTTCAAACATGGGACATCACTCTTAATGTCGCAAGAAAATCAAGGACGACGCAGACAAAAGCATACAAGCAATGAATAAGCAAGACATAGGGCATAGCCCACAAAAATGGCATACCATAGAAGATAAGAACAAGCAAAGTGTCAGATAACCATGGTGGAAAATAGTTCTGTAAAGAAAATTTTGCACATGAAGTACCACGTTAAGCATGTTAGAAAGATACAAATATGTCAAGACGTTTATATATCGATAGAATAACTTGCTTGTAAGAATATGAAGTAGTATAAAATGAAACAATAATACCTATAGTTTAAGAAAATAGATGCCCCAAGAGCCTCGGTGGGATTGGTAAGAGGTACAATGCCAAACATCCATGTTGTGTGTAAAAATTTGTAGAAAAATATGCATTTACAACTAGAGAACAATTGAATGTGCATGTGTATATGATAAAGATAATGACATACAAAGTATCTATCTAACATGAAAACAAAGTGTATATGTAACTAGTATAAGCAAACAAGAGTATGTGCAACCAAGATATGCAATATGTTGTGAATGAGTGAAATGGAATGATATGCAATGTGAGTGTGATAGAGTAATAGCGTGCCCCTAGAGTGAATGTGAATAAGTATGAGATGAGGTTCATTTATAAAATACATCTCAACAATCAAGAATGAACCATAGAACAAGAGTGCATAATCGAGAAATGGTTTAAACGGTGAAAACTACAAAGATAGATCGATGAATCATAAAGCATAAGAGAGTGAATGTGGTGAGGTTCATTTCAAATGTAGACCCTCAACAGTCAAGTATGAACCTTGGAACTAGAGTGCATCATAGGGTAGTGTGTTGTGTGAGAATGTGATGCTATAAAGATGTGTCGTGAATGTGCAGAGAGGTGAAATGTGTATCAGATGAAGTTCATGGATGTAATATGCCCAAAACAATTAAGTGTTAACCTCAGCACAAGAGTGCGTCATAGGTTAATGATGATACAAGTTGTGTGTATAAATTTGTGCATGATGAATGAAAAATACTAGATGCAAAACATGGAGCATAATGTGAGACACCTTATAATGCTAATAGGGGAAGTAACCATGATGCCCCCAAGTGTACGATGATGAGTAAGCTAGCTAAAAAAGTGAAGGGTAAGGTTCCTCTCCCGATGCTTACAAAAATAAAGGCATGTGACCATGCTCGAGATTGGTGATGTATGAGAGAGATGGTATATAGGTGAATGCGAGTTATGTGCATGAGGCCCAGGAGGTGATGAAAACTAATGTGAAGGAGATCGAGGAGGTGATATGCACCTATGTGAAGGAGAACAAAGAGGTGATGTACACCTATGTGAAGGATACTACCGAGTGGTGGATATAGGTGGATGAGATGGACTAGTGGTGATGAGACCAAGTAGGTCGTGTGTGAATAAGAGAGCTACAAGGAGCATATTGTGCCTTAGAATTGAGAGGTACAATGGACCTATAATGTATGATGAGGTTGTACAATGAAAAACCTCAAGCTATCGGGAAACGTGCTCTTCTCATATGGGTGAGATTTTTAACCCATAGGTTTTGGGATGGTTTTGGCCCATGGTTTTGATACCCATGGTATTGAAAAAATTGCTTAAGTATTTGTCTACTTATATGGTTTTATGCATATGGTAGGGTATAATGAAAAACATCAGAGATGTGTTTTGAATTCGGTGTGAATTGAGAGTTTGTTGAGCATAGCTCCAAATGGATCCTGGGTATCAGACGAGAGAGAGTGGTGGCTTGTAATAAAATATGAGCAAGTGATTCTTGGTGGACGTAGCCCAAATTGGGTGAACCACGTTAAATACTGTCTCTTTGTGTTGTGTTATTTTATTCTCGCAATTTTATTTGAGATCCGTAATAATTTTCGCATATTAGTTTCTATCATTGCGATTTTTCGTGAGGGATTATTCCACATATTTTATCACTTATTTCCTAACAATCGTATCGAGCCCGGTTTGGTTTGTCAAGTGTCAATCACAGGAAAGTTTTTATCTTGAGTGGGAGCTATGGCAGATGATGGAAGATCTAGGGTTGATAAATTCAACGGGTAGAATTTCGCCTTTGAAGATGCAGATGGAAGATTACCTTTATCAAAAGGATCTTTATATTCCTATGTTCGAGAAGGTGAACAAACCCTCGAGCATGATGATGTGGAATGGGATTTTCATTGGATAGAAGGCACTTGGGACAATCCGGCCGTGTCTCGCATCTTCGGTATTATTTAATGTTTCAAAGGAAAAGACTACAAAAGAACCGATGGATGCATTAGGAAGTCAGATGATGAAAACCCTCTCGCTCTAATAAGATATTTTTAATGAAAAAGTTGTTTAATATGAAGATGTCTCGAGAATGGTTCAAGAAGTAGATCATCTAAATGATTTTAATACGGTGTAAATATGCTAGCTTCTTACAATAGAATTTGATGAAGAAGTTAGGGCTTTATTAGTTCTTGTGCTCTTTACCCGAGAGTTGGAATAGCCTTGGTAATGGATGGTAAGCAACTCGGTTCCAACTAACTCAAAGTTCAAGTTTGAGGATGTCAGAGGGGTGATTCTAAGTGAGGAAATGTGAAGAAAAAATCTCGTGAATCTTCTACTTCAGGAATGCTTGACAAGGGAAACTAGAGGGAGACAAGAATAGAGGAAGCCGTGGAAAATCAAAGGATCTGCAAGGTCAAAATCCAAAAGCAAGATAGTATGTTGGCACTGTGGAAAGTCTGGGCATGCAAAGAAGGACTGTTGGGAACTTGGGACAAGAAGAAACAACATGAAGAAAACAAGGAGGCAAATGTGGCAATGGGTAATGTATGTCAGATGCTTTGATTCTTTCTTTCTTTGCACAATATTTATCAATCTTGGGTTTTAGATTTGGGGCTTCTTTCCATGCTACTCCACATAGGCATTATTTTGTTGATTATGTTCAAGGAGATTTTGGGCATGTTTTTCTTGGTGATGATGAGCCTCAAAGATAGTTGGAAAAGGTTTATTCAAGTTAAGATGCGTAATGGGAATACTTGGCTATCAAGGATGTCGACATGTGCCTACATTAAGATGAAATTTGATATCGGCAGGGTTGGGAAGTGATGGTCAGACCGTGATATTTACAAATGACTCTCGAAGGTTACCAAGGGTGCTCTTGTGGTGGCAAGAGGTAAGAAGGTCGAACCTTGTATTTAACCACTTATAGCACTAATGTTTGTAATCTTGTGGCTTCGTAAGTAGATACAACATGTGGCACTATAGGCTCACCATATGAGCCATAAGGGCATGGAGATCATAAAGAAGGATTTTCCCGGATATACGTAAAATAGTTTGGAGTTCGTGAGGACTCGCATATATGGGAAACAAAAGTGAGTAAGGTTTCTCAAGGTGGACCTACAAAGAAAGAGAGTAAGTTAGAGCTGGTGCATTTCGATGTGTGGGGCCACTGTATCATCTCTGGGGTTCAAGTTATTATGTTACTTTTATTGATGATGCAACAAGGAAAGTTTGGGTTTATTGTATTAGAAACAAATCTGATGTATTTGACACTTTTGTTAAATGGAAAGCCTCGTAGAGAATGAAACAGTCTTAAGCTAAAATGTCTCAGTCGATAATGGAGGGGAGTATCAGAAGAATGAATTTGATGATTATTGTTCTAAGAATGGAATCCGTAGGCAAAAGATGGTTCCAGAACTCCGCAAAGCAGAATGGGGTATCGGAAAGGATGAACAAAACAATAATGGAACGTGCTAGAGCATGAGGTTACATGCAGGATCGCCTCTTTTTTTTTTGGGGTATGTGTGAGCACAATTATGTACTTGATAAACAGAGGACCCTCAAGTGCCTTGGATGGAGGCATACCTGAGGAGGCTTGGTATGGTAAGAAAGTTGATTATTCATTTCTTAGAGTCTTTGGATGTGAGGTGTTTGTTCATATAGACAAGGATGATAGGACCAAGCTAGAGGCTAAATCAGAAAAATGTACTTTCATTGGTTATGGTGGTGATGACTTTGGATATAAATGTTGGAGTATTAAGGACAAGAAAATCATTCGATCTAGGGATGTGGTCTTTAATGAGAAAGTCATGTATAAGCAAAAGAAGTTGTAGGAAAAAATAGGAAGAATCCAAGAAAGAATATGCAATGGTAGAGGATCTTCCGGATGGGAAAGTGACACATGAATCAGTTCAGGAACCCCCTCAACAGGAACCCCAAACTCCTATATTGAGGAGGTCTTCTAGGGTAAGAAGAGAACCTGAACATTTTTCTCCTTCTCTTTATTATTTATTACTCACTGATAAAGTGGAGAGCTAGAGAGCTTTGATGAAGCAATGCAGTAGATGCCAGAAGAAGTGGGAGCAAGCCATGGATGAGGAGCATCGTGCTCTCATGGAGAACTAGACATGGATTTGGTGAAGCTACCCAAGGAAAAAGAGCATTACGTAACAAGTGGGTGTTAGAGTCAAAGAGGAAGAAGGAGGAAAGAAAAGATACAAGGCCCCTATTGGTGGTCAAGGGGTTTCGCACGAAAAAGGTATAGATTTTGATGAGATTTTTTCTCCGTAGTAAAAATGACTTCTATTAGAACTGTTTCTAGGAATAGTCACAGCAGAAGACTTGCACTTAGAACAACTTGATGTAAAGACCGCATTTCTCCATGGTGATTTGGAGGAGGAACTATATATGCAAAGCAACCTGAGGGCTATGAGGTCAAAGGTAAAGAGGAGATGGTGTGTAAACTAAAGAAGAGCTTGATGGCTCAAACAAGCTCCACGTCAATGGTATAAGAAATTTGATAGCTTCATGATGGAGCAAGGTTATATTAGATGTCATTCGACATCATGTGTATACAAAGAAATTTGAGGATGGAAGTTATATTATCCTTGTGTCTAGTATGTGGATGACATGTTGGTGCAGTAAAAACATGCAGAAATAAAAGTACTCAAGAAAACTAAGTGAATCCTTTTTTGCTATGAAGGATTTGGGGGCAGCCAAACAAATCCTCGTATGAGGATATCTCAGATAGGAAGGAATGGAAGTCTGACTTTATCTCAGAAGAGTACATTAAGAAGGTCTTGAGAGGTTTAATATGCAGGATGCTAAACCGGTTGGGACTCCTTCGTAGGCCATTTCAAGTTATCAAAGGAGCAGTGTCCCAAGATAGAGCAGAGAGAAACCAGATGTCCAAGGTACCTTACTCATCAGCAGTTGGTAGTTTGATGTATGCCATGGTGTGCACTAGGCCTGATATTTCCCATGCAATGGGAGCGGTGAGTAGATTTATGAGTGATCCAGGTAGAGATCACTGGCAGGAAGTAAAGTGGATCCTTCGGTATTTGAGAGGGACCATGGGGACAATTTTGTGCTATAATGGATCAAACACCACTTTGTGTGGTTATGTAGATTCAGATATGGCTGGAGATGTAGACAATAGGAGGAGCACAACAAGTTATGTTTACACTGTAGGTGGAACAAAAAGAGTTGGATTTCACGACTACAAAGTTGGTGGCTTTCACAACCACGAGGATGAGTATGTTGCGCACAGAGGCAAGCAAGGAAATGATTTGGTTACAACAATTACTTGAGGAGTTGGGGCATAAGCAAGAGGAAGGAAAGTTACATAGTGATAGTCAGAGTGCTATACACCTAGCTAAGAACTCGCTTTCCACTCTAGGACAAAGCATATACAGCTTAAGGTACCATTTCATCAGACAACTTTTGGAGGAAGAGAAGTTCAAGTTGGAGAAGATTCATACCTAGTCATAATCCTCGCAGACATGATGACCAAGGTGGTCACAAGGGAAAATCAAGTTGTGTTCAACTTTGGTTGGTCTTCACGTAAACTAGTGAAGGGTCGAGAAGCTTTGCAGAGGAAAACTAGTCTCCAAGTGGGAGATGTTAGGTCAGGAGCCTGTTTTCATGTGTGAAAGTGTCAAGACTATACACTAAGAGTATTGTACACTTTTCATGTATCCTCACCGGGGTTTCCCGAGTGAAGCGGGCCTCAGGGCAAGTAGGGGCAGCCCCGAATTTTTTTTTTTGGGCATAATTTTTTTTTGGCCTAAAAAATGCACCCGACATATCGGGAAACGTGCTCTTCTCATATGGGTGAGATTTTTGACCCATAGGTTTTTGGGATGGTTTTGGCCCATGGTTTTGATACCCATGGTATTGTAAAACTACTTAAGTAGTTGCCTACTTATATGGTTTTATGCATATGGTAGGGATATAATGAAAAACATTGCAGATGTGCTTTGAATTTGGCTGTGAATTCTGTAGAGTTTGTTGAGCATAGCTCCAAACGGATCTGGGTATTGTATTGAGAGAGCGGTGGCTTGTAATAAAATCTGAGCAAGTGATTCTTGGTGGACGTAGCCCAAATTGGGTGAACCACGTTAAATACTATCTCTTTGTGTTGTGTTATTTTATTCTGTAATTTTATTTGAGATCCGTAATAATTTTTTCGCATATTAGTTTCTACTATTGTGATTCTCGTGAGGGATTATTCCACATATTTTATCACTTATTTCCTAACAGATTGGATAGTTAATAACGATAAGAAGTGTAATAGATCACACACTCATATGGATCGATGGATTGATCATTGTATTATTGATAGCATGAGGTCTGATAAAATCATGAATACATAATGTATCAAAAGATGATGTCGTATGATAATTGTGAACAAATAATGTGATGAATGGTGGAGATGCATCAACATTAACAACTAGAAAATCAAGAGCCCTTGATGAAGGAGGAGGCATTACATAATATATATGATTAGTTGAAGAATCAACAACCTAATTTTCATTCTTAGGGAGAGGATCATTAAATATTTTGAGATTTTTGTTTTCATTGGCAAAATGTGTAGATGTCAGCTCGATGGATCTCGATTGCATTGTTGTCGATGAGATCTTGAATAAGATGTCTAAGTTTGAAGCATTGATCAATAGAATTCCCAACACATTGATGATAGTCACATCTAAATTTTTTTATAATGTGCCATTTAGTCGAGATGGGTCTAGATTAAGTGGAGGAGGAAGTGTAATAATATTTCTCTCAACAAGTTGTGGCAATATAATATGTGGAACACAAGGAAATTTAGTGAATGTATGCTTTGGAGGTTATCATTGAATATTTTCAAGAGTAGAGACAAGATAAAACAAGTAGATTTTACAAAAAGTGGGATTAGTAAATGGCTTGAAAGTTGACTTTCTTTGAAATCAATTAGAAGACGATGAAGCCCGATCATGGTATTTAAGTTTACCCATAGAGATAAGTTTTCCTTCACGTAGCTTAAGGGTATGGCATAAATGATCAAATGAAGGAGATGTCTCAAAGATGAAACTCTCTTGGAGAGGTGGTAAGAGACTTTGGAAAAATATATTTTTAAGTTTTCGAATGAGCACATTGGTCATCCTAGCTAAGTTGTTTTTATATCGTGAAACATAGTCCACTAAATGCTCATTAGATCCTTGTTTGATTTGTGCAAGTTGAGCATATGATATCTTATAACCGATATTGATTGAAAAATGAGTGAGAAAAACATCGACCAAATGTGTAAATGATGTTACCAAATGGATAGGTAGATCGTAGAACCAACACATTACATAATCTTGGAGGCTTCTAGGAAAGAACTTTTAATAAAGTATGATCATCCGCATAATATAGACATGCCATATGAAATGCTCAAAGATGATCTTGAGGGTCACCATGGCCATTGAAGGTGGGAAGCTTGGGAGTGATGAATTTTGGAGGAAGTGCATAAGTGGAAATTTCATGTGCGAAAGGAGTATGAATCAATAATGTGGAACAAGATATGGAGATACACAAGAAGTAGCCTCTCATGCGGTTGATGGATTTGAACTTGGAGATCTTGATAGAGAGAGGCTAGGTCTTGAGTGCCAGTGTAATATATTTTCCGCACATGACAAACAAGAGGTGGAGTGAAGTGGTTGGTGGGGGTAGGAACATATATGGGAACAATAGAAGTAGGTGGAAGGGTGGAAGTAGGGGTTGTGAAGTAATAGGCATAGAAGTAGGAATGGATGTAGGAACATTAAGCTCAACAAGATTGGTGGCCTCCTCATGAGTAATGAATAAGAGTAAATCTAGATCTTGGGGATAATCACCAAGATGATCATTGAGATATTGAAGGCGGGCTTCAATAAATGGTCCATAAGATTGAGCCATGATAAAAAGATGAAAAAATACCTAGAGGCAAGGTTGGGTTGAGAGATGGGTTCACCAAATGATTTAAAAATATAGATTTATTTCTAAACCCTAATTACAAAGTCACATATGATAAATGAATGAAAAAGCATAGATCGACACAAGCAAGATAAAATAATGAAAATTAAAATCATACGTGCAAGTGAGGGAATAGAAGACTTAGTTGATTTCATAATAAATCCTGAAGTGTTCAAGTGAAAAAAATGATGAACAAGAGGAGGAGACTGATAACTACACCTAGAAAATTTTGTAATTCTGGATGAGCCTAGACCAGGCACTTGCATAGGACTAGGGCACTGGAGAACAGGACTAGGGGGCACATGTAACTGGACTAGGGCACCTAGGCACTCAGAGGCCACTGGTAGGCACTTTGTGCGTAAATGCAATACCTCATAAAATAATTTTTTTGTCAGATCGCAAGATGGTCACTAACCTTCATTGTTGGTCACCTATATGTCACTGGATGATCACAAAATTAACCTGTAACTTTGTAAATAAAATATCCTACAAAACCCCAAAACACATCAAATTCTAAAAATAAATATGCAAATGCGGATTCAAACCGACCCCGATGGTCACCAAATTTGAAAGTGATCTTATTAAAAGCGTTGTAATACATTTCAAACTTCATGTATTTCTTGTGCATGTGTGTATAAATCATTCCCTAAGAATCTCTTGTGCAATATGCACTTGATAACGAGTGATAACTAGATGTAGTAAAGTAAATAGATGTGTGGATGGAAAAGTGAACTTCCCCTCCTGCCATGCGTGTATGTAGAAAATGCAGTCCTTTGTCCTGAGTGATTAGTAGATGGATGTCTTGATACTCTTATAATGCCTTTGATACAACCTTAGGTGATTATAGTAGATGCTTAGAGTCTGATCCTTTATTATGGTCACATAACTTTGTATTTATATGATTCCCTTGTTTAAATTTCTAAATTGACAACTAAAAGGATGATCCATAAGAAAACAAGATGCCTAAAAGATAAAAGAGTCCCAAAAGAGGTGAGTAAGATACAAAGAGTTCGGGGGCACCCAGAGGGGACAAGGGCGCCAGGCATTGGTATCCAGTCAATAAAAATAAATCAACGAGGATCAAATGGGATATGGGATGTGCAAGTCCAAAGAGGAAACCAGAAAGATAGAAAAGAGGCTAAAGATAGATGTTAATTACTAGTTTTCTCTCTTAGGAATCATATGAAGAGTAATATGTCATTAGGACCTAGAAATGTACCTAAGTGCATGATTTTGTCTTTACAATTAGAGAGCACCAAAGTAATAAATGAATTATGTTGAGGTGATGGAAACAACACTCATATTTCACGTATATAAGGACATGATTAACCATTGTAATCTTTGTTAGATAACATTATCGACCATGGTTGATATAGTCAACTATTAAAAACTACAAGCCAAACAATATCAAACATGGTCAATACCATTGAGTATAGGTAATGCTTCATCAAGGTGGTCCAAAAGGAAGTCTTGGGTGATGGAGAAAGACTCTAAATATGTTGAAAGGTGGTATGATGAAGGTTTATGTGTGCTAAAATTAAATATGGAGGTGAATTGATGTAGCCTAGAATTCACCAATACAAGCCCACGCGTCGGTGGCACATCACTTAGCCTAGACTGAGTGCTCACCTGAAGCACACAAAGGTACCAAGCCCCTCTTTAGGGTTATTGTTGCAGGATGTTAGCATGATGAAGACTTAAAGTATTCAATTCTATGACTAATATATCATTCTAGTGCATGTTTAGATCTAGATCTAGAGAATAATAGACTTAAAAGATAACCATGATGAAATCAAGCATGTAATACTGAACTATAACCATGATAACACCTTGATTCAGTCCATAGTATCCATTATATTAAATTTAGTAATACACAAAAGCTTCCTTACAATAATAGTAGTATACGCTCATGCGCGTATCATATTTGGTAGCATAATCTTACTATAACACAGTTCTCACACACACTCTATGCTACTACACTTCACTACATATTTATAAGGGTGGGAACTTTCCCTTCACCGCTTATCTAATCCCAAAATAGGTCACATGCTATTATTAGCCACATGCCATTAAAAAAATAGCCACACATGAAAGTGCGCTAATAGTAGACTAATTTTAGTTAACTGAAAGTAGTATATCTATTCTCGGCATGCATCCATGTAAAGCGCTTTATAGCCGATCATCCAAAAATAGTCAATGCATGTCACACAAGTCTTTGAATAGTTTGTGTGCTCCACACACTATCTCCAAAAATAGATCCTCATCGTGAAAATGGCCAAGTCTCGAACATGTTTCTATTCTTCACGCGCGATCCTTTCGATACTCTCGTGCCTTTGAATGTGCTTTGCTCTCTTCATGCAAACCTTCTGTATGTCCTTTGCTAAGTGCCAAATTTTGAATGACCAACATTACCCCAAACTAATTACATTTCCACCCCGGCAATGGTTGTCTCCAAAATGAATCAAAGAATGTGAATAAAGAATAGAAAGAATTTTGATGAATAAAAGAATATCTTTACCATGTATATCATCTTCCCGTGCTTCAACCTAAATAATTAATTTTGGATATTATTCTTTTATTTCCACCTCTATATTTTTTCAATCATTGAGCATGACCTCTTCCTTCTCTAGAATATCCACTACAATTGACTCTAACTCATCCTTTGCAATCTCTCCTTTCTCATTTTGTAAGACCAACACAATGTTGGACATGGCAGTCATTCTCCCTTCTAATAAGTCCATCTTTTACGCGATGAGTTTCCCAAGCTCATCCAATATTTCCTTGTGTGGTTCTTGAGATGCAGTAAATAAATCATGCTTCTATTTGAAAAGTGCTAATCATTCACGTGGCCCAATGTTTCATCTTTCATGCCTTCAGACTTCATTGTCTTTCAAAATGGTTCTAGTCCTCATAACACCTTCTCGTGTTGTACAAAATATTCAGCGCTTGATCTACCTTCTTTAGTTACTCCCTACAATATCCGAAGCAACCCCTCATATGATGCAATCTTCCACATCACTAAATAATTTTACCGCTCTACTTCTTGTGATGGATCCTTTAGCGATGGCATGCGCAGAGGTTCATTGAAAGCACTAAGTCCACCAATGTACTTACATAATGTATTTCGAAGGAAACATCTTGGGTACCTTGGCTCTAAGTGTGGCCTAGCCTTCATGAAATTATACTCCAATATCCTCTCCCATCTTTGATAATAACAACATTCTTCTTCATGTGCCAATTATTTTTCCTACTTTAGGCGGGTTATTTCCTCATCCTTAGTCTTGATCTCCTCCCATAAAGCGCCCTAATTATGTATAATATGCGAAATCCCTTCCAAGCAGCTTTATCCATATTCCTCCGTGTCACTTCGCCGAGACTTTCACCAAAGCATTTCTCACTTGGTCATCTAATATAATAGTAGGCTTGATGTTATGTGTATTGGCTTGAGGTGTCTTCTTCAAACTCTTTGAAACACATGACTCTTCACATACATCAAAATCTGGTTCATCCATGTGTGTGTGCATCGACCATGACAATTTCTTCCTTGTGTGCACGTTTTCCATATCTTCATCCATAAAATCCTAGCCATATAAATCATTTTGTGTCATTGTGCTTCAAAAATGGGCATGGACAATTTTACCGTGTCCTCGGTGTAGCCCATGACCGGTAGAAAGATATTCTCCACTTTTATTTTTGATCTAGGTTACTTAGAACTTGGGCTCCAAGATTTGGAACTTGTATTACTGTGTCATGAGAAATCTTGGTTGTTGTCTCATCTACCTCCTTTCCTCCTTCCTCTCCATTCTTCATATCTTCATATTTTGGTTCATCCTTGTTCTCTAGAGGTGTAGGGGAATTAGGAAGATTTTCCTCAAACTCTTCCGCTTCCTCATTCGAAAGCTTCAATTTCTTTCTTCTTTTCTTATTTATCTCCTTTATGTGAGAGAGATTCGAGGCAATCTACGCACTGATTATGGAGTAAGCACCTAGGGTCCTTGTTCTCCTGAATACTCTTTTGAAATGACGCTCTCCTTGGACTACATCAAAGTCCTCATCATCTCCCTCTTATGGATGAGGTGGTGTAGTCACACACTTAGCTTCTTCTTTATTTGGAGGCTATCTTCTTCCCATGTGCTCCAAACCACCACTATCTTCATGTTCTTCTTCTTCATCATTTGCTTGAATTATTTATGTGGGATTAGGTGTTGGAACATTTTCCATTTTATGCTTACCTTTTGGCGGCCCTGGGAGTGTGAACTCATTCTCCACATACTTAGTGTTCTCCATCTTAGGTTTGAGTTACAAGTACACAAGCATTGCTCGATGTCCCCAACCGCCAAGCAAGCACAAGCTTCATTCTTATAATATCCGAGAGAAGCCTCTCAATGTATGCATTCCACCTTGGATATACATATTTATTTCTCAGAGTGTGGTAGTCGCAATCTACCTTGTCTGTATTGAAGGTTAGGTGGCGCGCATCTAAAAACTAGTGAATTGATGCTTAGAAATACCTTATTGTGAAGGCATACGACAGTTTGCACCATGGGCTCCAAGCCCCATCCTTCATCGTAAATCATGCAATGAAAAAATGTTTGTAGATTACAAAACTCGAATTACCTTACCCACCACTTGAAGGTAACTCCTTGGTATGTGCCACTCTTCTTCAAATGCTTCCCGGAGTCTATCATACCATATCTCCATCCTCTTCTTGAATGGTCCGATCATTGATTTTTGCATACAAGTACTTTGCCAAATCTTTCGCAGAGACTTGTGTCTCGTGGGGTACTCCCAAATCTTCTCCTTTGGCCCATCAGAACCCCAATCTCCATAAACACTAAAGATAATAACACAGTGCCAAAACATATCCTGTCACAGTTCTTATCCGCACTTATTCAATGATTGTCTTTACTAAGTGATCTGCGTAATATTATAGACCACTACTTTAGACATCTTCTTTGCGACGTGCAACCACATTGTGTTTACCTGTGACCATCTTCCTTGGTCATTCAACTTTGTTATAAGATGTGTAGCTGCACTCACGGGTGCTTCTTCAATTTGTCAATGTCCATGTTGCACATAAATTTGGTATACCCCAACTCTTTCCTAGTCTCCAAGATTACGACCTTATCATTTAAATCACCATCTAGATCCACTCTTGAGGCCCTTAGTCCTGTCACAGTTGAAATCAAAGCAGCTGTGATCCTAACCCTCCATCCTGCGAAGTAGAAGAAGTCCTTAAAGACTCTACTCATCAACCATCAATACAATGGTTCATAATTTCCAAAGTATAGCAGCTCGTACAAGTGGTAGACTCCATTCTTCTTTGGTAACTTGTCACCACCATCATCGTACATTGACATATCTTCTACTATGCGCTTGTTCATTTTTGTGCTTAGCAATGCATCGAGCTCCTTCTTATTATCCGATGTTCGATGATTGTAATCATTGATTTTAAATTGATGGATGTGGGAATCCCATTCTTGTCCCATAATCATGCCCTATGGATACTGCATTTATGAGAAATTACTCTCAGGAGAAATTTCTTCTTCCACTTCAACCTTATTCTTCCCTTTTCTCCTGTTCAGGTGCTTTCTTCGGTGCCATTTGAAAAATATCTCTTTCCTTCCCCCGTAATCAAGCAAGTCAAAACCCTAGTTTAAATCACCATGCCCTAGTGGAAATCACGTTCCCTAGCTCATTTTTAACTCATCTCCTTCGCTCAAACCCTTCACCTATGCGAACGCAAGTTTCTCATGCACACACCCTTCTCTCCACATCCTGGTTTCACACTCTTTGCACCTCAACACAATTACTTGACTCATTCACACTTAGCCCTTTTCAAATTCTCTATTACAACAAAGAAAATGAACTCGCATCCTATCCTTATATAGAATTTCAAAAATTTAGTGCATTTATTGCTCCTCCACCTACTAATAATCCTCTCATTAATCGACCATTTTCTTTCTTTCAGTAGCGGTACATCTTCGCACCCAAGCTATAACCTTCTAGCGACCTCCTACCTTTAGCTATAGACTTCTCTTTAGACACTTCCATGCACCCGAGTACCTCCTCACCGCACCTTCCCCCAGTAGTCTTCACGGCCTTCACTTTGTTGGCTCAAAATGCATGTCGCTTGGGCAGATTTATGGATAGACGAGGCAACAGTGTGCAGGGCATAGCCCCTCTTTGAGTCAGCAAAGTGAAACTGGTTTATTGCTATTCTACCAGCAGGAATCTGTGCAAGTCTCACAATATTCTGCCTTCGGGGGTTTGGGATCTCATCCCAGTAGGGTTATTTCCAACTGCGAAAAGAAAGGAATGAAAGAGAGGATGAAGAAAGATCAGGTCCGAAGGGAGAAAAGAAATGAATTCCAAAGCAGAAAGGTTAGAAGGTTTATGTTTTGGGATTGGTAGTAAACAGAGCCAAACCTACTTGCATAAACGAACAAAGCAATACTGATGAATAAATGACAATAAAACAGAAGTAGATCCAACAGAATAAACACACAGATCTGACATAAGAAAGATCTAATGCAAATAACACATGTATTCAGCACAAAGTCTAAATATTGTATTAATATTTCCTTCTGTTACAAAAAGCTCAAAGTCTTTTCTTCTCACTTCTATTTTTCATCGAAAAGATATCCACCACTCAAATACAACAAGTATTTGAGTATTTATAGAAGAAGGAGAAGAAGGAAGGCAAAAAGGAACCAACCACCTATTTACATAAAATATACAAAATATCTACAAAAATATCTCAAAGTCATGTTGACTTTTGACAACTTGATGGATGACATCATCCCATGGTGCAACATGGATGATGTCATCATTTGTGCCAACATACTTTAGACATTTTACAAAAAGAAAGTCGAAGAGAGAGAAGAAGAGAAAGAATTCATTCATCGTCGTCATCCTGCGGCCGAAAGGGGGTATCTTGCTTCTGCTGCTGCTCAGGTGACGAGATGTGGAATTGGGCACGGTATTCCATGAACTTGCTGATCATGGGCTCTAGTTGATCCTGGGAAGGATCCTTTGTGCTCGGCCGATCACCTCGCAAGTCTCCCGCCTCGTCTATGAGCTTCTCTCGGGAGTTTGGAATATTCTTTCTCTCGCTTCTATTAGGAACCCGATGAAGTCCCGACAGCCAAGCAGTTATTGATGGATTTCGCATCAAAAGTGACCTCTCGCCCCACCTTGTGAAATGATCTCCTCAAGATCCGAATAGTTTCATCAACTTTCCTTAAGGCGAAAGAAGGAGTAAGTAACCCTGGAGACATGTTGAGAACGATTTGTTCCATTTGGTGCATCGCGTCCAGGGCTTCTTCCTTTACCTTATCGATCTTTTCAAGGATCGAATTCTAGTTGATCCATCCGGTAATCCAGAGTGGAAAGGATTTTATTGAGGGCCCTGGGATGACCGAAAACGCCGAACTTGACTAGATCTTCGACTGAACAGTCGAACATTCTTTGAAAGGTCTCACGCTACAGCCTAGCATGGTCCAGCTCTTCTGATATGGGTCCTGCTAACGCCTGGAGTTCTTTGTTTGCCTTGTTGATGTTTAGGTACAAATCGGTGAACTTGGCGATTACTTTTTCATTGTCCTTGAGGATCTGGCTCCTCCAAGTGGAAACTGCCATGCCCTGCTCGCCGATCTTTGCATATTCATTAATTTTATCCTGACTCAGAGGCTCAGGAGTCTCGGCGGTAGTTGTGGGAGGTGCACTGCCCATCTTCTGTAAGGCGTGGAGCAGATGTTTATTTTGCTCTTTCAGCAACCTTTTCTCTTCTTTTTGCTCTTGAAGCTTCTTGCAGAGGGCGTCGACTGCAGATAGGGCCTCTCCCTGAAGGCTTTCAGAAGATGTCCCCATTGTGACTTGAGTCACTATGTAATCTGTTGAGGACAGATCCTTTTTATCCTTCAGAGGATTGGGGTACGTGATCTCCATTACCCTCTCTCCCGAAGCACTCTGAGAGAAGCGTGTGATGGGCTTCTGCTTCTTTACCCCTTTTGATGGGATCATGGAGAAGTCCATCGGTGCGATGGGAACTTTCTTTTCTGCTGACTTAAGTGTTGGGAGATCCAAGCTGGACTTATGGGAGAAGGACCAGAAACAGAGAAGGGGGCAGCTGCAGTAGTAGAAGGGAAAAACGTGGAGACACTTGGAGGCGGCATCGAGAGGGAGGCCGAGGAAGCGCTCACGGGAGGAAGAGATACTGCAGGAGAGGAAGACATAGGAAGGGAAGGGAGCTCAGAGATGAGGGAAGAAATGGAGGGGGACAGAGATCGAGAGAAGAGAAGATAGATGAAGAAGTAGGAGGAACAGTAGAAGAAGGGGGAGAGGACACGACCAAAGGAATGGTCGCTTGGGTCACCTGAGGAGGGGAAGGAGGGGAAGGAGAAGGAACAGAAGGGACCTCAGTTGTTACAGCAGTGGCGACATCCTGAGTGGATGGGCCTATTGGGACATCTTCCGCTGTTTCTTTCTCTGGGGAAGCTAGAGTTACAAACTTGTTCGGGTGCAGCGGAAGGAGGACTTACAGGAGCTTCCTCTTGGGTGGAGCTGGATTCACCCTCTTTGCCTTTTCCTTTGCCCTTTGGCTGTTGTTTAGCCCGAGGAGGTGCGTTGCCCAATGGAGAGGTTGTGAAATCGACCCTGAGGTAGATGAGCCCATTCATTCGGCACCAATGTTCTGTTCTACGCAGAGTTTCTTTGACCCTTTCCTCAATTGTCTAAGGGCTTTAGTTCTATCAATTATCGTGAAAGGCCAATCATCCCCACCGTGTCAAGATACACTTGATCCACTTCCTTCAAGAGTTTGGTAGCCTTTGGGGACGATGGCCACCCTGCATCTTGGATGATTTATGCTAAGGCCAAGCGAGAATGATCCTTCCTTTTGAGCTCAACCTCATGATATATGTCGATGTAGATATCTTCGATCTGAGGGATATGGATCGGGTCGAGCTTGGCCCTAGGAAAACAATTTCTCGGGTCGAAGGTAGGCCTTGCTGGGAAGTCATGTTTCAGATTCAGCAGCTCCAGTTCTGCAAACATATCTTTTGCCTTGTGGTGAGTGAGACACGTATATCTACCCACTGTGAGGGGGAAAGGAGTTCCACCCTTCTTTCTCTTTAGGCACTTTTCGTGATAAGTAACAAGCTGCCTCGATAGCTCCAACAGGATCAATTTGGGCCCAGCATACCTTGGCAGTCTAGTCGGTTCCCCCAAGAAATTGACTGCCCTTAGATAGGTAAACGTGGGGAATTGAGTGAACAGGGCCCCCCACTTCTCAGTAGCTGCTACTATGCTCTTGGTCATTCGACCGTGAGTCATATTCGACCTCAACAGGTAGATGATGAAGTAGAAGAATGCATCGTTGATCTTTGTGAATTGGGGGATGCTATTTTCCAGCTTCAGCTCTGGATAGTATTCATAGATTTTAACTTGGGGCCAAACCCCACACCGCATCAGAGCTGGATAGTCCCTTTCTGAAGCTGCAACATAGACCACGTAGGAGTTCATATAGAACCTCCCCGTTGTGTTGAGTTGTTGTAGCTACTCAGAGATTGTGCTGCTTATAATTTCTACCCATTCAAAGCGTTGATCGGGCACATTTTTGTTCATTGTCTCAAGGTACCGCAACATCCACTTGTGAAAATAATGGGCGTCAGGAAGCCCAAAAACTCTGCTCAGGAATGTAATTGTGTCACTGAGTTCCTCTAAAAAGTCACTGCGATGAATGACTTGTGGCCATTGAGTCACTACATTTTTGTTCTTGAGATAAACTTCATTCATCAGCTGCATGCACTGATCTTCATTGTCATCCCAGGCCTTGATGCAATCTTGTTGGCTGACGGCCACAAAGTGCCGGTGATGAGGAATGCCGAGCATTATCTCAAAGTGGCGGGCAGTGAGGTTAATTATAACCTCGCCCTTCTCACCATGGACACATCTTGTGTCTTTGTTGTAGCATCGGGCTACCACCATCATAAATTCATTGTTTACGGCACTGACTGGGATCCCACCAAAGAAAGCGCAGGCACCGCCTATCGTTTGTCCATCCATGGACTTCTTGTGACCCTCTGGGTTCTGGCCCAGAATTCCTCCATATCAATATGACCCAGCTCTGAGTCTCTGATGTCTAGGTCACACTCTGCTTGGGACTCGAGGCATTCTGACCCTCTGATACTTATACTTCATTTCTTCTTCTGTGAGCTTGGCCTTGCCTTTAGATTTGATAGGTTTCTTGCTTGATGTTGACATATGTTCTTCTGAACTTAGTTTATGATCCAAAGAATAAGAAGTGAAACCAATTGAAGAAAGCCATGTCAGCTGTTTGATTTTCCATTGAAATGTTATGACAGAAGAAAGAGTTAGCAATTTTAAGGCTTCAGGGCGCAGGGCGCATGAATGCTGCAGGTTACAGGGCTAAATGGTAAGGCGCACAGGAAAGGGCTATTGCAGGGGATAAATCAGCGCCAAAGGGCGCATGGTGCATGGACACTGCAGGGTGCATTCTTTGTTGTTGTAAGCACAGTGCGCCTGCGCCATATGTATGCGTTTTGTAAAGGGCGCATGGATTCTTTATGTTACACGGGAACAGGATGTGCCAGAAGTGCATATAATTTTCATGTTGCATGGAACTTCGGTGCGCCAAAGGTGCATATAAGGTTTGTGTAACATATGCTTTTTTGTGTGCTTAAGGGAACTTGGCGCGGCGCATGAAAGGTCTACATGACATGATGTTGTTGCAATGATGGATGCGCCTGCGCCGTTTAAAGCTTTGCACTTGGCGCAGATAATTTCTATGTTGCACACATGTAGGGTGCGCCATAAGGTGCAGGTTTTAGCGATGCAACAAATAAATTTATTGCATCATGAAGGGGCGCGAGGAAAGTGTTTGTAATAAACTAAGGCAAGGCGCTTGAGGTGCAACTTTTCACGATGCTGAGGGGAATGTGCGCATCAAGGCTGGGCCGCTTTTTGTGTAACAAAGGCGATAGATGCACCATTGGGCGCAACTGTTCTTCATTTGTAGGGTGTGCCAATGTGCCAAAGGAGAAGAAAATGCAATTTTATTTTCAAGCATCGATTTCTCTCGAGGGGTTTCTATGTGGTTAAGCCTCCTTTGCAGGTCGTTTGGGGTGATAGAAATGGCTTTAAACAAAGGGTTCCAAGCTAATATTTCAGGATAGAGCTTCCTCTACCAGCAGATCTGGAAAGAGGGGGAAGATCATGTGGAAAGAAAGACAGGGGGCAAGTTCATGATTTCATTCTTTTCAATCCAATTCATACCCACAAGCAGCCAAAAACCACAAACACAAAGCACAAAAGAAAGAGGACCTCTTACCCGGATATTTATAACGAAGAAATGTGCAAATGGGTCCACAAAGCAATTCAAAAGCAACAATGGTGGTGTGAGGCTTAGAGAAAATAATAAAAATAATCATGTGATTGCTCTAGTGATAATGACAATGCAGATGCGCCTATTTATAGGTGAGGAAGCAATAAATGCGCCACCAACTTTTCAAGTGGCGCACCAAAAGAGTTATCGACACAAGAAAACATGCGCCTATGGCGCACCAAAACGCTTGCCAACACGATAATATGTGTGCCCTTGGCACACCGAAAGTGGTGTCGACAGAGGAATATGTGCGCCCTTGGCGCACCAAAAAGGGGCGCAACAAAAGATATGTTGACAGGAAGGCGCATGCGCCTTGGCGCACGCAAGGAAGACTCAACATAGAGAGGCACACCAAAATGCCTGTTGACACAAGAAAAGCATGCGCAAAGGCTTTAAAGGGGGCACATGAACATTTGATGTTGCATTGTCATTATATGCGCCCGCCCAAAAAGACCAAAAATGGCTAAGTTCGGAAAACTAGATTTCCCGGGAAGGGATTTTGCAACGTTCCGAACGCAAGGAATCCCTAACGAGGGATCGGAACAAAACTTTCGGTAGGGTTATCTGTAAAATTTCCCTTGCCAATTTTACGGGATAACAGCTGGCTCTTTCTGGGGACTATCCCTGAGCAAACCTCAGGGGTAGAGAATCCCAGATCTTATGTGCCTATCCATTGGGTTGGAGAGAGTCAAAAACAAAAGTGACCAGAGGGCAAACAAAGGGAACACACAACAAACAAAAAGTAAACACACAAAAAAAAACAAACACACAACTAAAGAAAACTGTACAAAGAAGAGAGCAAGCTCTACTTCCTGAAGATCTTCAGATGCTGCCCACTATAGGGAAGCGGGAGCTCGGTTCCATCTAGATATGAGAGATAGAAGCTATTCTCTCCATTGAGCTGCTTGATCTTGAAAGGCCCTCTCCACAGAGAATCAAATTTCCCGTGCATGCCCTTTGGCTCTCTTCGCTTGTCCCACAGAAGGACGAGGTCTCCCACCTGAAAATTTCTTTGCTTAGCTTTTTTATCGAATAGTCTCTTGACTTGATTCTGATGTTCGGTGATCTTGTCGATCACTCTTACTCTCTTTTCTTCGAGCTCTGATAGATACATGATCCTCTTTTCAAGAGAATTTTGAAAAGTCTCATCTTCAATTGCTCGTGCCAAGCGCAGAGCAGGATTTCAGCAGAAATGGGAAGCTCGGCATCAGTGCCATATAACACTTGAAAAGGTGACATGCCGAGAGACCTCTTGGGAGTAATGCGATCTGCCCACAAAGCGTCGTATAAGGACTTGTGCCACATTCATTGATTCTCATCCACCAGCTTTCGTATGATGGTCACCAAGTTTTTGTTACTGGATTCTGCCTGACCATTTCCTTGAGGGTAATAATCTGAGGCATGAGCCAAAGTTATCCCATATTCATAGCAAAAACTAATAACTTCCCGTGAAGAGAAGTTAGAAGCATTATCAGCAACAATCTTATTTGGAACGCCAAATCTGACAATGATATTTTCTTTGATGAAACTGCAAACAACTTCGGAAGTGGCATGTTTGACAGGTATGGCTTCCACCCACTTGGTGAAGTAATCCGTTGTTGTTAGGACATAACTATGTCCGACACTTGATTGGGGGTTGAGTGCACCGATAAAATCAATTCCCCACTGCCTGAATGGTTCGTTGACAATGACCGGCCTGAGGGGAAAAGTAGCCAACTTGGGCTTGCTGACGAACTGCTGGCAAGGTTCACACTTTGCTACCCAGGTGGCTGTATCTTGGAAAAGCATCGGCCAATAGTACCGGCCCTTGATGATCTTGTGTTTGTCACAGTAAGAGGATAAATGGCCTCCATAGGCTGAATTATGAAAACTTTCAAGTAACTTCACCGTGGCTTGTCGACACACCGCAAGAAGACACCATCTATCCCGTTTGTATAAACCATCCTCCCAGATGACATATTTGGCTGCTCTGAGCTTTATAGTGTGCTTCTCCTTCGTAGTTAGGTGAGCCGGGCATTCGCCGTAGGTGAGGAAGAAAGCAATATCAGAATACCACTCATCGCTGGTTGCTACAAATAGCAGAGGCAGAGAATGGGTTTTCTCCAGCTGGCTTTGCACTTCGTTGGTACAATCATCCTTTTCCTCAGGTTTTTCGAATCTTTGTTTTCAGCCATAAGCTAACATAGGCCCTTGCCTCTTACCAGCTTGGTTGGTTTTATATCCAGGTCATACTCCTGGACCTTTGCAATCCAATTTCCTCGCAAGCTTCCTAACTCCTGTTGAGTTAGAATTGATTTGACTGCCGTGTCAGGGACCAGCACCACCGTATGAGAATTTAAAATGTAATACCGAAGTTTTTTGACTGCTTTGACGACGGCGAAGGCATGTTTTTCCAATTGAGACATTTTTAATTCGTGAGGCTTGAGGGGAGAGCTCATGAACGCAATCGGAGATTCAACATCCTTAGAATTCTTTTGCATCAAGATGGCAGACATAGTATGCTCAGATGCATAGCTATACATGATAAAATCCTTGGAGAAATCAGGACATACCAAGATTGGTGCGTGAGCGACGGAAGCTTTTATTTCTTCAAACGACCTTTTCCCTCCTCACTCCACCGGAAATTTGGTGATCCTTTCATCATGTCCAATATATGACGAGTCTTTTCAGCAAAGTCGGGAACAAAGCGCCTAAGAAAATTCACCTTTCCAAAGAAAGAGTGAACGCCAGTCTTACTTGTAGGCAGAGTAAGGCTCTGAATAGCCTTAACTCTTTCGGTATCTATTTTCGTTCCTTCCTTGCTAACAACATGCCCTAGCAGCTTTCCTTCTGTGACTCCAAAAACAGACTTTTTCCGGTTCAGGGAAATCCCATGCTCTCAGATCTGGCCAATACTTGCTCTAGGTGATCACAATGATCGCTTCATTCGTTTAGAGAACACAGCTTAAGTCATTTAGATAAACCACAATGACCTTCCCCATCATACCTTTGAATGCAAGTTCCATGGCCTACCGAAAAGTGGCGCCAAGATTGGTCGACCAAAAGGCATCCCCGCTATGTAGGAAAACGTACCCATGGAGTAGTGAATGTTGTTTTAAATTGATCTTCAGTGAGACTTCAATCGATCAGAGCCCGAAAAACCATCAAGCATGGACAACATTTCTGATCCAGTTACCGATTGTAGAACTTGATCCATTATAGGAAGTGGGTAGTTGTCTTTTAAGGAAGCCTGATTCAAGTTTCGAAAATCTACGCATATGCGTATTTCACCATTTTTCTTGCACACTGGCACAATGTTTGCTACCCAAGTACTGTGATGGATAGGAAAAATGATTCTCGCATCCAACATTTTTTGAATTTCAGCTTGGATAGTACCTGAGATCTTAGGGTTATAATGCCTCTGCTCCTAGTGAAAGGGTTTGACGTATTCTTTCAACGGGATGTCATGCTGGACGTCCTTTGGCTTAAAAGATTTCAGATCGGCGTAGGACCATGCCAATACATCCATGTATTTCTTCGCAGTTTGAAAAACTTCCGCAACATTTTCAATTTCAGGCCTTAAATTGATGCTCTACCGAACCTTGGTTTATGGGGAGGAGCCCGTACCATCTCGCCTTTTCTTTTTACAAAACGGTCATGCCTATCGAACAACCGTTCTAAAGAAACCAGGCCCTTCGGAATTTTATTTCCTTTAAGCTGACATATGCCGTCGTTCCCTTCGGATTCATCCTTTTGATCGGTGACTGATTCGCGGCACATAGAAGTGGATCCTTCAAAATGCAATTCCTTGAAATTTTCTAGAAAGGCAATGAGTTGATTGTCATCGTTGAATACTTGCCAATGCTGAGAATTATCTGGCACACTTGGGCGGAAAACCATCTCAATGGTGTATTTGTCTGTTTTCAAACCTGGGTGTGGGAGCATGAGGGATGCCGAAACGGCCAATGAATCAGCCATGTCATTTTGAGCTCTTGGAATGGATTCTATTGAAAAAGCATCAAATTCTTCAATGCTGTCCCACACCACATTACGGTAGTGCCTGAGCCTCTCATTCTTCACTTGATATATCCTTTTAACTTGATTCACGACTAGCTCTGCATCACCTTGTGCTTTTAGATTTTTGATCCTCTCTCTCTTGCGGCCTGCATGCCGAGTAACAAAGATTCATACTCAGCAGTGTTATTTGTGTTGAAAAACTGCAACTTAAAAGAGAGAGGAATAATTTCTTCCTCGGGAGATATTAGCACGGCTCCGGTGCCACATCCACTGGTTGCACAGCTGCCATCAAATTGCAAGGTCCAGACCTTGTTAAGATCTTCTTCTTGGATGAGAACAACCATTTTGTCAGACTTGGTAGACAAGAAATAGTTCCCCATCCCGATGATTGAAAAGAATTTGAGATTTGGGGTCCTCGAGTTAGTAACCAAGTACTTCTTTTGTGATTCTCGCTCCAAAAGTTTGCATTACACCTTTCGACGGGATCCTTGCCTGGACCACCCATATGAATCTCTCCACCAACCTCACTACAAAAACTCCTTCCTAGCAAAGATTCCATAGGCAGCTGGGATGTCGGCGACGAGGACGGTCATCTTTACTCTTTTCTCGGGAACGCCGCGAATGCAAACGCGCACGTCTTTGATTTGACCAATCAACGGAACTTGTTTGGTTTCAAGGAATAACATCTCGCCAAAAGGATTGGTAAGGGTGAGGCCCGAGCATGAGCAACTTTTTCCGGCATGACGTTATCGAAGCTCGAATCAATTATGCAGTTACTTAACTTGTGACCATTGATTAGAGGGAGAGATAGAAAGGTTCTATCTTTCCGATACAGATGTCGAGGCAACATATATGCGGGATGCAGGAGGAGTGGCAAGGATTCCTTTGGGGAAACTCCGATTAGTATGACAGCTTGACTTTGAATATACTTGGTCAATCTTACAATTTGTTTGGGATTTGACTAAAGATACTCGGCTTCAGACATTTGGATCTTGGTCTTTTTAGCATGATCTATGATATCAAATGCGGCCAAAGGTTGCGCTGGTGAAGGAATGAGTCCCTCACTTCGTGATGGTAGGGTAGGATTACTGGTCTTGATAGGAATATGAGAGGGCTGGTTTGGAGGAGATATAGGAGCAAAAGCTCTCTTTGAAAAAGACTTATTGACAGGTTGAGTGGGTAGGGGATTACCTCTCTTTGCAATGGTTGGGTGCGTGGATGACGCAGTCTTCTCTTTCTGCATATTGGGCGTGAACCTCAGCTTCTTTTCCTTGCGAGCGGGTGAAAACAACATATGACTGTCCGCTTGCATATCCCTGGGTACCTTCTTCATCGTCAGATTCCTCCTCATCAAATTCCATATACCCGATAGTAGAGTCGCCAGTCGGCTCACCGACATCTTGATCATCTTCGCCTTGGGATGAAGGTTCTTCATAATTTTGTTCCTTTCTTCAATTTGGCTAAGGCATTGACCAGGAGGAGCCTCAAGTGCCAACCATGGAGCAAGATTGCGGGTAATCGCGACCTTTGTGGAACATTGTTGGAAACGAAATTCCTCCGTGGAATATCTCGGTATGAGGAACCGGGGGAAGCTTGGGCTAACTGCTTCTTCAATGCAAGCAAGTTGTTCGCCATCTTTTGAAATGCCGGATCGGACGAAGTAGTGGGAGAAGGGCCCGAAGATTTAGGCTTGGATGATTCCCTTTTCAATTCACCAAATATTATCAAATTATTTTCAATTGGATGGCAAGTGCTTTGGGTGAGAATCAAGGTAGCCACTTGTTCTCAGTAGGAGCAAGAAAATTACTTTCGAGCTCATAAAGCTGTTCACGAAGAAACACTTCTGATTTTCTGGTGTTGGAAGCATGGCGACAGGGACGTGGTTGATTAATGCATTGAACTTGGTGATAAAATCGTGCATGGTCTCATTGGCCTCCTTCTTCAGGTGAGTGATCTGTGATAACAATGCAAATGCATCTTCGAAGGCTTGCACTGTCTTCGAAAGCATCCCGCAAGGTGGCCCAACTAGTAATAGATCCGGCCGGCAAATGCTGAAACCATTCTGCTACAGGCCCTTGTAAAGTTTCCAGAAAAAGGTGAACCGACACATCTTCATGAGTTACATCCAGGATACTGCATGACATGATGAATGTAGATATGTGTGAATCCATGCTTTGGTTCCCGCTCCCGTCAAATTTGGGAAAATTCTTTCGGTTTCCATGTGGGAGCGCGTGAACTGGATGTGGTAAAGCCAGGGGACCCATAGCATTTCCCCATGGTACGCACCATCTAGACACTGGAAAAGAACACGGGCTGGAAACACGGTTCCACCGAGCAAGCAAGGCGCTATAAAGGGATGTGGAGGCTCCTTGTGAAATATGTTTCCTTCACGGAGGTGAGGCACTTCTGGCTGACCGATCAGCTAAACTTAGTGATGAAAAGCGCGCTGGTGTTACACTAAAATTGTGCCTTTGAAGCAAATTGAAAGTAGGATCGACTTCTCCACAAGCTACTTCGCCCGCATGTAAATGGCTCACCCGACAACGTACCTTCCAGATCTGCGACGTTGTGGCGCAGATTTAAATTTATTTTTGGTTGTACTTGCTGATTTTCTAGTTTTTCTGACAAAAACCAGCAGCATGTACTTTTCTAAATATTTAAATTTTATCCCTCATTTGAAAACCAATTGCGGTTTAATGACAAAGAACAATGAGGATAAAATGACAGTGAAGATTAGTAAGCTGATTTTCGGATCTAAAGTTGACTTTTTCAAAGAGTTTGAAAATTTTGTAAACAATAAAAACTCGATCCATGGAAAAATACATATTTTATAAAAACTCAGCGAACTAAAAATCTCCAACTAGGCCGATCTATGGATCTCGAAGAAAATCTTCAATTTGGAGCACTTTTGCAAAATTTTTGGATTTTTAACAAAAAGTTAAAGTTTGCAAACAGATAGTGATTTTCCGATTTTTCCCGATTTTCTATCCTACCACTATCATAGATCGATAGATCTGCTCGATCCCCAAAAGAGTCGCCAAAATCGTTGGCTCGAAAATGCCGCTTAGAGGCAGATTTATGGATAGACGAGACAACAGTGTGCAAAGGCATAGCCTCTCTTTGAGTCAAAGAAAGCGAAACTGGTTTATTACTATTCTACAAGCAGGAATGCATGCAAGTCTCACAATATTCTCGCCTTCGGGGTTTGGGATCTCATCCCAAAGAGGGTTATTTCCAACTACGAAAAGAAAGGAATGAAAGAGAGGATGAAGAAAGATCAGGTCCGAAGGGAGAAAAGAAATGAATTCCAAAGCAAAGAAAGGTCAAGGTTTATGTTTTGGGATTAGTAGTAAACAAAGC